>CP130735.1:34661879-34973899 GCA_030553155.1 Nippostrongylus brasiliensis | reverse complement strand
CGGCCGTACGACTGTCCGGTAGATCTTGGACTTCAATCGTTCTCATTTTTCTGTCGCGAAGTACACCCGCGGGCGCATACGTAAGGACGGATTTCCATGCAAAAGAATGCAGAAGAACGCCATCCCGGCACATTTTCCCTAATCAAAACTCTTGTGCTAGAAATCGGAATCGATCGAAGTGGATGGCATAGCAAGATTGGCATCGCAGAATCTATGTTTTGGTTGGATATTATAATAGTTGCACCAGTGGACAAGATATTTCAATGAAACTCGGGATCCTACACATTCCGGATGTAAGAAGGGTCCGACACGAGGTCTGTTGGACTTCATCAGTCCGGGAAAGGTTCAAATACCCTAACACCCCAAAATCGGAGTAGCAAATGTCTATGCTTATGTGATAAATATATATATATATATATATATATATATATATATATATATATATATATATATATATATATATATATATATATATATATATATATATATATATATATATATATATATATATATATAAAATATGCGCGCGCGTTTATATATATATATATCCGCGACGATTTTATTTCTTTGTCCCTATATATATATACCGTGCTATATATGGATATATACTTGTGGATGGGTTCTTTCAGCTCTTGTTCCTCTTCGAAGCCACAATATGTAATGTCACAATAGAAGAGAAAGCTATCACCCAACATCAGCAGCAGTGGCTAAATATGGGGTGGATGTGAACTGCGATGCTAGTTGATGGATTTCCGGCGTCTACAAGATTACCAGAAACACCTGCAACATTTATGTAAATGACGACATTCCCAGATATAGAGCATTTGTAATTTTCCATTAACAGAAATAAGCACCTGCTTAATCGCAGAATAGCCTGCAGCTACCTGCCCACACAGTTAACCTACATCAATAGCTTATTGGCATCTATTTCGAAATTGCCGCTTTCAATATCTTATTACAAAATTTTTATACACATATCCATTCTTCTATATACTTTGCTCCTCTATATTCGCTATAATTTGTTTATTCATTTCGAACGTACTAAAATCGTTGCCCAAATCAAATTTAGCACGACTGCAGCACTAAAAATGCACTCAAACAATCAAGTTTCATGTGTTCTGATTCCCTACACGTGTGTAGGTGATAGTCTTATGGGAGGATGGTTGTTCATCTTTCTCCGCTTCTCCCATTGCTTCTTTGGAACTGCTAGCTTTGTGAGAACTCTTTCCCATCATTTACGGGCTTTTGAGTTCGTTCCAGCCTTACCTCAACACTTATAAAGATAATTGGTATACTTTATAATTACACACATTCTAGCTGTTTGTATACCTTTTTACGGCACCAGACATGGCGTTTGATAACTTTCCGGAAAAGCCGCTTAGGAGCGTTTCAAAGCGGCTTTTTTGAGTAACTCCCTCAATACCAACTGTTCGTGGAAGGCGACACATTGTGAAGTGCAACTGGCCGAGCTCTATCGTTCGGTATATAAATTATCCACGCCTGAAATTTTTCTCAAAATGTCGATTTTTTACCGACCCCTTATATCTCCCCAGGTAGCAGCTGCTGGAGTTCACTCTGCAAAGTTGTCACATAGGTGTTCGTTTCCGAATCAGTAACCTTGAATCACTCATTACTAAGGAAACCACTTCTGTGGTAACATGTTTGGCTTCCTAAGGTTGAACTCATTGTCAGTCCAACTATTATCAGTTGGTGTTATTGTTTGGGCGATTCTTTTAACATCGTGTAAATCTTTTTCTGTTTGTTGATTGGATTATAGCTGTGACATTCAGTTGTTTGTGAGTGTTTCGACACTGTTCCGGTCGAAATTTGCTCCTTTTCGTCTACCGGGCTAATTGAAATGCTGATCACGAACCCGGCATTTGTTTCTCGGGCACTAGAAGCTGGTGCTATGACGTTGTAGGGCCGAGTAACCTTCTGAGCAGCAACTTAGCGTCATCGGGTAACTTGTATGGAATTCAGGACCAGGGTTTCAAATTTGTGATAGGTCCCCAAAAAGTGACCAATATTCCCTAATTATAAACCGGTTCACGTTTTGCTACCGATTTATAGTCGGCTGCGCCGATTCACGAGATCTACTATGTTCGGTACCGGACATATCTTTTGATCACATCTTGACAAAGACGCTTTGGAGCGTTCCAAGGCGGCTTTTCTCAATAACATTGTTGAAACTCAATTATTTGTAGATATGTACATATTAAAAAATATATGTATTCAAAGATCAGAACAACCGTGAATCTACAGGAAACCTTGAACCTGCCATAAATCCATGGTCGGGTAAACCAGGCGATATTTGTTTGTTTGTTTGTTTTTTTTATTACATGGGCATGCCATGTGTAATTGACAAAACACAAACACGAAAAGAATCGGCAAAAGGAAACAAAGAACTGAACGAAATCTTCGAAGCACCTTAAAATATATTCATAAAAACAAACAACTGAAGGGAAGGAAGTGAAATGAGAAAATGTAGGAGAAAACGAACAGGACAGAACTGAAGTCTAATGCATGAATAAAAAAACGCAAAGAAAACCGGACACCGTCGTGGCTAAAGTGATTTGTCTAGTAGTCTCTTAAATGCTTTAAAACCCACAGGAATAGACTGTTTTTTTGCTGAAATTAAGGTAGGCTGGTACCACTCTGTTGGTAAAGAAATGTAGCCTACAATTTTTTTAGCCCCAGCCACTATTAAATTAGACGATCCTTCTCTCGTGATAGATGTTCTCCTTGAGCAGAGGTGGCTTATGCTAAGGCCAGACCGACCGTGGACAATATTATGGAAGAGAAGAAGATCAAACTTCTTCCTCCTCCAAGCGAGTGAGCGAAGTTCGAGATTAAGGTTTCTTCTCTTTGCTGATGGAATGCACTCATAGAGAAAACCCATTGACCTGACCAGAAGTTTTCTGGGGAAACCGTTCTGGACTCCCTCGATTTTATCAATAATTTATATTTTTTTAATATTTGAGGAGATAATATTTCAAAAAAAATTGAGGTGTGGATAATTTATATACCAATCGATAGAGCAGCTGCACTTCACAATGTGTCTCCTTTCACGAATAGTTGGCATTTGAGGGAATTATTCGAAAATGCCGCTTTGAAGCCGCTTTTTCGGGAATCAAAAGACATGCCGGTGCTGTATTCCGGAAGGATTTTTTATTAAACTTTCTTCTGCGAAAAAAACTTAGTCCACTCTATCGCGAATTTCATTGTTACCATTCTCGTGATGGATGCAGGTATCTGAAAACTACGTGTCCATTGGCAAGAAGTCAGCGTGGAAACACGGGATCGAGTCGTGGAAGAAGAACTGAACACCCTAGATCACTCTTGCCGCCGGCTCGTCCCTAGACTGAGATTTTCCGAGCTCCTTCGCTACTGTATACAATCCGTTACTGCTGCTGATTTACCCTCAGTGTTTCGGTGAAAATTCATGAAATTTCCTCAGTTTGCGGCGAATGATGTGCGAAGTGTTAACGTCAATAGTGACCTCTGTAAGGATAAATGCGGAAATGCTAGCTATCGAGTTTACAGCAAATCTCTCCCCATAGATTCACAAAGGAAAGGATGTGAACGAGTGATGAAGGATTCTCACTACGAATGATTTTGTCTGAGCAATCCAAAGTAATCGCTAACCATAGATTCACAAGGGAAAGGGTATGAACGAGTGACAAACGATTCTCACTACAAATGACTCCGTCTGAGCATTCCAAACTAATCTCTCCCCATAGAATAACAAAGGAAAGGATATGAACGAGTGATGAACGATCCCAACTACGAATGACTTTGTCTAAGCATTCCAAACTGTTACATATTCGTGAAAAGTCATCCTCAACTTCTCTCAACTTTCTTCAACTTTTCCACGAGTTGCTTACCAATCTGCACTGATACCACCTTAAAAAAGGAAGCCAACACTATGACGCACTCAGGTGCTGTTCTCATTGGAATGTCACAGTATCGAAAAAAGAAAAGTTTATACAACATGTGGCTATTGGAATAATGATAATAATAATAAAGACATCAAAATTCAAAATCAAAAAGGTGACTCAAGGTATTTTTTCCGATAGTGTGACACTTATGGACTGATTTGGAGTTAGGGTAACCTTGTTGTGAAGTGGACCTCACCCTTCGCTTCAGGCTGAAATTCGGGACACATTGGACTAATTAGGCGCAGCCGTCAATGGCGATGAGGAGGGTAGCGAGAGCTTCTCTTGCGCCTGCTACAAGTCTCATTTTCATTATGTTGGCATCAGTCCACAACTCTATTCATTTTTTAGTTTAAGAGGTAGATCAATGCTTGTGCAAGTGAAGAAAAACTGATCATTCAATTAGTTATTTGTTCACGATTGTACAATCAACAAAACTCAAAAAGAACAGCAACAAATTATATAACATGTGACTATTGGACACGGAGAATTCATAATAATACAATATAATTAACAATCAAAAGCATGCGCTAAAAAGATGACTCACGAAAGAGTAATAATAATAATAGCTTTAGTAACAATAATAGTGATATTAATAGCTTTATTAGATTATGTTCATGAAATCAAATGTAGCACGTTATCGGCGCTGAATACAACACATTCAACGCAAATTGTCAATCACGAATGAGCGAAGAAATCTAGACCTAACTTCACAATGCGTTTGAATTCTTCTTACGGAACATGTTCTTGAAATACTATATAAGACTGCGCCGTCCCTTTCTTCGCCACTAAGAGAAAAAACAAAACCTTAGAAACGTAAAGGTAAAGGTAAAGGTATAGGTGATGGTGATGGTGATGATCAGTTCCCTAAGGACGCGCCACCGCATTCGTGTTCCACTGAGAATCTTGGAGGCATGGTAGGCCAGCCGCTATACCATGACAGGGTCTTTAGCTTCCCCGGAAGGTCTGGTAACAGTTTACTGGACCCTGGAGAAATGAAAGGCTTACCCTGGGCAGGGATCGATCGCTCGACCGTCCGGGTGTCAGTAGCGTCTCTTACCGTTGCATTACGCGAACCCCGTTACCCTGCGAGTGATGCTTCTAGAACATCATGGAACGGCTGAAAGTTTATACGACGAAGCCTTTCGGTTACCATCCCATAGATATTCCGTAGTGTAAGCTTTGTAGATTGAACAATTTTGTTCTCTCTGTGGTATACGTCTCGGGTTTGTATCGCTATTAACTCATCACGCGTCATAAATTTATAATGATGCTGTTTTTGATACTCTCTGGAACCCTTGTACCTTTCATATTCCATAGCATATCGCTCTTCTTCTTCGTTTTTTTCATCCCCAGATGGAACTTAATATGTTTGATGTGATGCGTTGTCTGCCATATGCTTTATTTGCTTGAAGAACAATTTGCCAATTCTTCGCGAACGTCATGAAAATAAGCAACTGGTTGTATTAATAGATGAATATTTAACGAACCGTGTCCGCAGTATCCTCTAGAGCGATTTTGGTCCTGGATTTATCAAGATATGTTTTTTGCAACACAAAATTCCGCTAACTCTTTGAGAAGACAAAAATACCTTGATGCGCTGAAGAAGCTGCTCAATGCTCAAAGAAAAATGAGTTCAGGAAGCTGTCAGATGGCATAACTATCGCAACAAAGCGCAGCATTCCACTGCACCTCAATTGTCACGCAAGCGCGAACATGGGCCCTTGATGGATGGAACGACGGGTTCACCGCGTTCACCCATCAATTTCCATTCATTTAGTTTCTAACCTCATTTCTTCTTTACCGTCTTGTATTTCTGGCGATGTGTTACAGTGGTATGATGGCGGAGCGAGCGATCCGTGCGCGAGCTAACCAAGCCTTCCATTCCGTCGGGGTCGCGTAGGTTAGTGCCAGACCGCTCTGGGAAGGGAAAGACACAAACTTGGTACATATAGCGACTGACCCCCGAAAGTCATGGTTCACCATGCTTCTACGATTGTAATAAAATACGAGTGCAGCGGCACGTCCTTAGGGGTCTGATCAGCGCCTTCCATTACCTTTACCTTTTAATCTAATTGCTAAATCTGGCATTCTATTCCTGGTGCTAATCTGAAATTCTTTCAAAGTTCATTTTCCACGCACTGTTGTTTATCCGATTTACTCAAGGAAAGTATAGAATGGAAAAGAAGAGCACTAGCTTCACAGCGTATTCTGCCCTTGCACAAAGATGGAGAAGTGCATATAGAATCGGTTAGGGTGAAATCCTTGACTGTACCAGAATAGCTGAAAAAAAAGACGTTTTATTGTTTGCAGAGGTCGCCGAAATGCGGAAGCCTTGCACTCGTCGCATTTATTTATTTGCATCTTGCGCTTTCCTTTTACTTGTTGCTTTTTTTTCAAAAAAATATCAATACAGATACAACAATCATGGATCAGGGTTGCGACGAAAACCTATTTCATCCTTTTACTACAGTATGCTATCTGTTCACTAACGGAATACATTAATATACTTAATATTTGGGTCTATTTTTTCATGACCTGAGTTACCCTTGGAGTGATATCGACAGGCCTAGTATTTTTAAGAAATAGAAGGAATGCGAAGATAAAGGGTAAATTTGGTTCAAAGTTGATTCAATTTGAAGTTGATCAGTCCCTGAGGGTGCGCCGCCACATTGGTATTCCATTCAAGATCGAAGAGGTTGGACAAAAGTAGATTTGACCAATTCCATGAGTGCGCACAACTCAAACAACTAAAGATTACTTTGGCAAATATAGTGACATCAGCGATAGAAAGCGTACAACAGAAAAAAAGAGTGATCTTTAAAACTAATCCACATAGGAAACCGAGATTAAGACAAAAATAAGAGAAAAACGAAAACCGCTGTCCTAAGAAAAGCAGACCATAAAACTAACAACAAGATCTAAAATCCAGAAATTCAGGCTTAGCAGAAGAATTGTAGGGTCATTTGCTGAACAAGTCTCAGTCACCAAAAAGAATTTGGCTCTAATTTATCAAATCCCCCTAAGTTAAAAGTTTGGTTGACTTAGGGCCAGGATTGATGTTGTCGTGTGGATGCGACATACTAGGAATATTTGGTAAAAACTTGAAACTTTTCGAAGGCACAAAGTGGAATGAGGAGCTGTTGGATTGTTGAAAATTGTTTTGTATCCCAAATGTCCGAAAACTTTTACACCAGCCTAGTAAACGGTATAGGCAAAAGTAAGGCGACGGCTCCCGTAAGACGCGCCGTCGTAACCGTGTTCCATACAGGGTCGTAGAAGCATGGTGAATGCGTATTTGGTCCATACAATGACTTACGGGGCCAGCTGCCGCACCAGGGGCCGTATGCTCGTCTCTCCCCGCGACGAGTGGGGGAGTCCCCGCCGGTGCGCTCCACCCGAGATAGTACGCAAACGTAGGAGGAGGAGGCGGCGCGCGGGGAGCCCCTCCCCATCCCCAGCTATCTTGGGTGAGACGAGCATACGGCCCCAGGTCAGTTTCTTTACCTTCCCAGACAAGTTCGGCACCAATTCACCCGACCCCGGAGGGAATGAAGGCTCGTTTAGCCCGGGCGGGGACCAATCGCTCGACCGTGGGGGTCAGTAGAGCATCCTACCCCCGCACCATGCTTGCCTAAACTATTTCTATGCTTTTGGACCATTTTGCAACAACAGGTCAGACCGAGCTCACATTCTTCTATACCTGTCCCAGAAATTCCGGAAAGGAAAAAACCAGGGGAAATTATAGTAGTACGGTGGTGCAACAGTCGAATCACTGCCACGCCGTCAGAGCCCTCGGGCTATACTGCAAAGTCGGTTTTCATCAAATTAAAAAGCTCAACTAGTGCCCTTTATGTTGAGCCGTATGACTTCTTCTCACATCAGAATCGAGAGGGATGGTCAAGCTGAAATTTTTAGCTGGCTAGTTCCTTAAAACTGTTGGTGTTTCCGTTCTTTCTCCGTTATAGATTGTTGGCACATAAATTGCTGTAGGATCGAAGAAACCTTGGATAGAGAAGTCGCGATTAATCTTATTTGCTTTCAAGCTCTGAAGGAGATGAATTTATCTCAACTTAAAACTTAATAAGGATGAATGGTTACCTTGTGCCGAGTTCCAGGAAATCAGCAGCTAAATATCCAGTTTCCGAGGTTGATTGAGAGTCAAACTTGGCGAAGCTAAAATGGTTTCATGACGGTTCATAGAATGGTCCCTATGGGACTCATCGCTGCGTATATGAGCAGAGCTAGGTCTCTATCCATCACAAAGTCTCGCTGATTCCTCTGCATGAGGCATGTTCTGGATGATCCGCCTTACCACCCCCTTACTAACGTCTTCTGGCCGACTCACAAGCAAAACAGATGCGTTGAAGTGAAGACAGCCATCGTCCGGCTGGTGTGCATCAGCTGCTTCTCCGTCCGCCGTGTCGATGACACCCATCGCTATTCGTAATGTGTTGCTTAATCAATTTGGTCGGCTTCTGGATGTGCGGCTGAAAGGCTGAGGGTGTGAGTGTGAGTATGCAGTGTGTTATGTTTGTTATATTTGTTCGGTGTTCTGTTGACGAGGAAACATGTTTCTGACTGCTACGGGACGGGGGCAGGCACGAAAGAGGCGCCACTAGTCGAGAGCGGTCCGAGAAGGGTTGGGCCGGAGGGCGATAACATTTACTAGCAAAAGGAGGAGGAGATCTAGCTGTAGCTAGCTATATAGCTGCTGCTGCTGCTGCTAGGTCCGAGCATTTTCGTCTGCAGCCCTGTCGCTGCCTACTCATCGTCGTCGACACTGCAAGTCCACCTTCATTAGTACGCCTCCTAGACAGAAGACTAGTATTTCATAACGACATAGGCGGAGCAAGTTCGAGGGGCCCTTCAGAGGTCTAGCACCGGATAAGTATGCGCAATAAAAGCGCCGCTTTCATAGAAAACGTCGTTAACTGCGCTACTCCACATCGGCATGCCTGAACCTAGACTGTCCAAATTGCCACTATTTGTTCTGGAAAACACTCTGAAGGGCACTCGTTCTAAACACGAATGCGAATGATGGCTGAGGGCGATTCACTGTGCGCTTTGCCAAATAAAATTAACTCAAATAAAATGCAAAATAAAATTTAAATTAAAAAATTGGTGGCTGGAGTAATGCCGTAATCCTCCCACTGAGTTGTATTCTTCCTTTAGAATACCTTACTTCCATAAGGGTTAAGGTGAAGGTCGACATTAATCAGCTCCCTAAGGACGCTCCTCTTCAATCGCGTTTCATTCAGAATCGTAGAGGTCTAGTGAATTCGTATTTAACCAATAGAGAAACTTGAGGGGTCCATACGCTGCACCATGTAAGTGTCTTTGCCTTTCCAGGCAGTGTCTGATACCAATTTACCTGACCCGCAGGGATTGAAGGCTTTGTGGATCGATCGCTCGGCCTCGTAGGTGCTAGTAGCGCCCCCTAGCACTGTACCACTCGCGCCGCACAGCGTGACTAAACTCACAGTCAGATGAACAAGTCAATTCTGCTATGTGCCCATTTAGGGTTCATCTAATCACTGTCCCATTTTGGCGACGCGCCCCATTTTCCAAAATGGGTATCTAAGCATTCCTTCCAAAACACGCCGACAAGCTAAGAAGACTGGTCGAAGAATTCCCAGGGCGATAGGAAATTATCTAAAGTGGGAAGCTTGAAAAGGGTAGCGAGCCCATTCTGCACACGCTTTTGTTCTCCTTCTAAAGGAAGAGCGTGGTGTATGAGTAAGAGGCGCTACTTTCACCCGCACAAAGGATCGATCAATCATTGCTGAAGCTCCGGAGCTACCCTTACCTTCACGGTTAACAATGCAGAGGAGAGGAGCTCAGTCACTAAGAAAACCGCTTCGGTATGGTTCTAGGATTCATACTGAAGAAAACAGATTTTTCAAAATTCTCCAAGTTCTTTCCTTTTGAAAGAACTTGGAGAATTCTCCAAGTTCTTTCCTCGGCATGATGTTATAACTGTTGTATGCTGCTGTGCCGAACAATGTGATCCACCCTACTTACCTCGTTCGGCACAGCAGCATACAACAGATTTTTTTATTTCTCGCAAGAAACTTGCTGCGCCATGTGACCATTCATGAAGTCTTAGGATTCCTCCTAGTCATACATTTGACTCGGAATGAAGGAATAATTCATCACAAATTTCTCAAAATGGAAGGTCAAGAGCTACGGAATCCCTGAGAAACGTTTCTGCTGTGAAAGCGAAGCCAGTTGGCTCGCGACTTTGCGCCAGTAATTCGCTCAATTCCGCCCGCACCGTTTGCACGTGAGGAAATTTTATTTTCTCTGGGTGTCTCTTAGTCTGTCTTGAGAGAGCGGATGGCGAAAAAAACATGCACCGAGGCACTTGGTCATTCGTTGGAATGTCTGCTCATTTCAAATTTTACTTTTTGTAAAATCGCTCTAGAAATTGGAGCACTTCGTATGGTTAGTCTGATAAATCACAGCCTGAAATTTCACGTCTTTTTCGGTGAATATTACCCAAACACGATATTTAGCTCTGCCGAAGGAGTACTATTCGCTTATGTCAGTAGTCCATTTGTTTCTTGGATGGATAGATGAATAATTGAATAGATAAATGACTAATGCTATGAAACCAGCTGTACTTTGTGCAGAGAAATTGCAGAAATTGATGTGCACCTTGGTTTGTTGATTAAGTAATTTGTTGACTTGACTATCTATTTATTTAATTTATTATATTTATAATGCTGTATTTATCATAAACATCATTTGTTTATAATGTTTTATTAGCATTTAGCTGTATGTAATCCCTGTCGGGTGTAGTCACACAGGGCCGAACATAAACAAAACAAAAACAATTGTGAAGGGATGGGAGGAGACCTCTTCAAAAACAAAACAAGCGCTCTTAGGTTTCAGATTGAAGCTCAGGACCGTGATTGGCACAGATATTTATTGAGCAGACTAATGTTCCGGCGTATATCGCCTTCGTCAGTCTGAAAAAGTCCAGCTACATATACCTCAACGCTACTAAATCAAACGTCGACACAAACTTGAAAAAATGGAAACAAGGACTAGAATCCAGAACAAAAAAACCGCTGACTTCTGGTTCATTAGTCGTTCTTCGAAACCTTTCTGCATCTGAATGCTTCGCGCATGTGATAAATCGAAAATGCAATTTTCGCTGTATTGACGGTCCGTCTATACAATAATGATAGATGCAGTCTTCCAATCACAAGGTAGAAAAGGTATAGTTCACGGTAACCCAGTCAACACGGCAGCATACTCCAGCAGGGTCCAATGGAATATCCCCAACGTACAAATGAAAATTTACTCTGGAAATAAAAAGAATGCGTCCTTGTTGATTTTATATTTCAGAAATAGAACATATCCCTTCATCGTAGCTTTTTTCGAGTAGGAGGACTTGAGAGGGCGGTCCGCATAGGTATGGGTGTCAGAGGGGCGCACTATGGCAGCATAGCCTGCTGCAGCGTCCCCTCGTTCTTCTATTCTCGAAGCAAAACCGTGCTCAATTTGACACTGGTAGCCATATTATCTGTGGAAAGTTTATTGTAGGTGTGATAAAATAATGTTTTCCTCGTGCTACTCATTCAATTTTATACCATATAAGTGACGCGACGTTTATAGCGACGCTTCTACATGTTGTAACAGTTTGGTTATATTGAAGTGTCCGTTTCCACAAATATAACGGTAACGGAAAATGTGAAGAACTCGACTTTGACCAGTATCTCGGGGACGCACCATGCATTCGTCTTCCGTTCAGAATCGTAGAGGCATGGTGAATGCGTATTTGGCCCATAGAATGACTATACCGCTATACCAGGCCAAGGTCTTTACCTTCCCAGACAAGTCTGGTACCAATTTACCCGACCCCGGAGGAATGGAAGGTTTCGTTAGCTCGGACGGGGATCGATCGCTCGACCGTATGCGTGACAGTAGCTGCTCTTTCTGCTGCACTCTTTCACGAATGTAGACCGTTAAAGGCAGTTCTGAATGTATAGATAGATCCCAACACTCCAGCACTATAAAGCCGATGCCTAACGTGTTTCCCTGCACTTCGGTTTATGTGCGCAAAGAAGGATGAAGACCGCTTTCTATTTTATTCAACTATTCTTTTTCATCACGTATTTATCCATTACGCTGCTGTATACCCGCTGCTTTTGTCACGTCGTAGTGATTACGGTATTTATTTTAATTTTCATAATGCACTGTTATGTCGAAGTGAGATACAGAGAACATTCAGGAAAAGCATGCTGTTGCTGTTGGTATGTTGTGGATCAGCTTCTGCATTACTGGAGTCGCTCTCTTTCTTGTTTCCTTAATAGTCATCTTCACACCATTTTTGATTTTTTTTCGGAAATGGACAGGAGATCTACGAGCGCTGAAAACTATGACTTTTTCATCTCCCTGAACCTCAGTTTGCTTCTCAATGTGAACGGATGCTGTCTAACATTGTGACGACACTTCAATTATGCCGCACAACCCAATCGATTTCATTTGGGCGAAATTTATTCAGCGATTTCAGAGACCTTGTTTCTACCAACTTAGTGTTTACTAACTTGAGCTAAGGCTGAAAGGGATCGACGATATTGTGGCAAAGTCGGGGATTGAAACATATTTATCGCCAAATCTTAGTTTTTTTACCGCTTTTCGTGTCAGAACATAATATTTCGTATACACTAGGGCGTGGTGAAAGTTTTCCGCCACTTCGGCCTCTCCTTCACTCCATTCAGCTTCTTATAAATTCATACACCGTTAATACAATAATGAGCATCTTGTTATTTTTTGCAGAATTCCAGGAGTTTTGATGGAAAAACTTCACCAGGACAACTTTTAATTGATATGCTCTCGCATGGCTCCACATGTTTGCAGCTTGATGGCCACTGAGTCATACTGTATTCATTTTCTCCTTGTTGAGACTTCACCATGACGATGTTTTTGAGTTCGTGAAGAGAAGGTAGACGGCAGTCAACAGTTCCGACTTCAAGGACCGATCTAAGGTCACAGAAATTTTTCCCTTGAAACTTCGCCTAATGACAATACTTGGGGCGTTGATCACGAATCTGATGTGTCTTCAGTTTTTTGGCCGAGGACCACCCATATCGCCTGGGCAACAGTGTGGTCCAGCTTAGATCACCGATTTGGCTGAAACTTTGGATAGGGTGGTGATTTTGCGCGCCTGTAGCGATTGTTTTTCGAATTCCGGCCGACGGCCACCCACATCGTTAAATTTGGTAATTCAGAGCATTGTCAGAGCATTGATTTGGCTAAATCCTCGTGTAGGTCACTTTTTTGGAATGCTTGTTAAGAAACAGGTGAATTTTTCTCCAATTTCGAAAGGTTTTGGCAGATTCGTTTAGGTGCTCTTATGCGCCATCCCCCACGACACAGTCCCCGTCCCGTCATTTTTCCACCTAAATCTGTCGAAATCGGGCAAAATAAAAAATCAACACTATAATTGCATTCAACGTGCAAAATAACGCAATTGGACAATGCCTCAGCCAAATCCGAAATGAGTTTTGGTAAACGGACATCAGATTCGTGATCAGCGTTCCAAATAACTTCTCTAGACGAAGCTTCGACGGATTCTTTCCGAGCCAGACCCTGTCTATGGAGTCGGAACTTCTCAATAATGGCAGAATCCTTACAACAAAGGTACATATATAGTAAATCATGGACGAAGCTACATGACGGTTTTGGGGACGACACACCGTTCCATAATTTTGGTAGACAAACGTTCTCTACAACCTAATACATAGAAACTTCGCTTAGGTCAATACTATTCTGAGTTCTGGGCAAAATTTTGAAAGGTCTGAAGTTTACTATCCTGTTGTAAATAGGTGTTGTCTGACGTGCTTAAGCAATTCTGCTAATCAATTTTAATGGCCCTTTTAAATGTGAACCGCGTTTTGCGGATTTCCGCATGCAGCACCGACTCAGCACTGAAATGTTCTCTGTTTAGAAAAGGAAAAATGGAGCACCAATCATATACAATTGTGTTCTGCTTGCTTAAGTTGCTCAGTTGCTTTGTTTTGAATTTCGCACTTGCCTGTGCAATTTAATAAGGATTTTTGGCATATTTCCGTTTCTCACTTTTTTCTCACATGTGAAAGTTGCTCGAACAGATAGGAACTTGAAAAACTTGAAGACTTGAACTTGAAGAGGAGGCACGTCTCATATCCTTTGCATTGTTTTCGTTTTTCTACCATCCATTGCAGCTTCACATTCATATTTCATAACTACAGGCTTTCAGATATGTATAGAGTGCAGTTTCCCAGACGGGTGATGGCGGACCGCGCTGATGGGATTAAGGGAATGCATGATTGTGGCAAAAACGCACGATACTTTTTGAAGTACTAAATGACATCAGCCTACGATTCAGAAGCTGGATTTTTTGAAAATATTTCTGCGCAGCTTTATTTATTTATTTATTTGTTTATTTATTTATTTATTCAATTAACAGAACTCTTCTATTACTTCGTTTTTCGGCTATAGTAAATCGTTTTGTTTGTTAGGTTATTCCTCCGCCTTCATACGCTAAATGCCACAATACGTTCCTTTTGCAATTCTGTCGCAGTTGCTGGATAGAATCGCGTGTGGGACGAGTACGGCCAGCAGAGTACGCATAAAGGATAAACTCTAGTGACACCCATATATTTGAACTACCGTAACCAAGCCAAATCGACCCCAAATTCAGAAACAAATGTCAGATTCATGATCAGCTAATGCTCCGCCGATCAGCCCCGAATAACCGCAGTATATAAAGTTTGGGCAAATCGGTGATATTGACCTCATTAGCCTTACTAGGGTAAGTACACATTAGGTCTGCCAATAAGTTCTTGCGATTATGTGTTTTGACCTGACGTTCCTGGTTGAGACGTGTTATCGTTTAGCAGTAGGGTATATAAGTGGTCAAAGGTTAGCTTATGTGTGCACAACATTTTGGCCTTATATCATCCGTTTGTTCACAACTACATATATGAGTCATCAAAGATTCATCTTCGCCATCGCCTTCTTTACGAGTTCGAGCTTACCGTTTCGACTCTCATAGCCTTTGCCGTTTCGTCTGGTTGGACTCACTGTCACTACAGGAGATGAGAAGTGGGTGTTGTTTGTCACATACAACCAGACATGTATAGGTTCCCGCAGAGAAGAAGTCACCAGCCATTCCCCGAGGTGGTCTGAAACCGAGGAAGGAGATGCTGAGCGTTTTCTGAGACGTACGCGGATTTGTGTTCTGGGAGCTCTGTCCTTTTGGTGGTACCGCCAACAGTGATGTGTACAGCAACCAACCGCAAAAACCTCAGCCACGCTGTCCGTGTAAGTCGTCCAAACATCGACGAGATATATTCCCTCCATGATAATGCTAGACCGCACACTTCCAAGTTGACCCGCCTGAAGCTGCAGATGCTAGGGTGAGAAGTGATTCCCCACCCACCCTGTTCATCTGACATTGCCCCAACTGAATACCATCTGTTCGCTAGGCTCACTTTCTGGAAGGAAAACGATGCGATGATCGAGCAGCACTCGAAATCGACCTTTGCCACTTTTTTGAACCAAAACCTCGGGATTTCTACCGTCACGGTACCCTTTCCCTACCGAATCGATGAAGGACAGATGAGTAAGGTTGATTCAGTCAAAATTTATAAAACTTTGAAAATTGTCACGAAAATTGCAAGAACTTATTGGACAACCTAATATTTTTTCTTCTCTCGACACTTCATTGCAAGATCATTTTAACCATAAACGTAGATATCTAGTTACAGAGCCACCTTCTGCTTCAAACAGTGTTGGCTTTGATAGCTGCAAGTTCTCGAGATGACTAATTCGTACTGTTTATGATAAGATTGCTGAAGAGAGAAGATAAACACAATTTGGTGGGGTTGTAAGGATTCGCTCTATGAATAAAACCTTTTGCGGCTTGATGGTCTTGCAGATGAGTTTGTGGAATCCCAGGATTTCTTGCACCCCTATACTTCTCCTTACGGAGGCCCTATAATTTGGCATTTTCAAATTCCACTGACGGTTATCACTCTAATGTTTGCGCGGAATAAACATCTTTCCGAAGGGGTTCAACTGTTTAGGAGTTGAAATAATGAAAGCAGTGGAAGGGTGCTGGACCCGTAACCCAGAGAGTGGTGGATCGAAACCCCTCATTGCGGTGGACACTTCCCAGTGAGTCATGCTTGGTGTTTTATCCTTAATTAACTACCTAAAATAACTGGAAACGTTGAACTGGTAGTAGAAATGCCTTCAATTTAGCTGGGAAATAAGGTAGGTTCTCTTCTTAAGATGTAGTGGACAGAAGAAGAAAACCGTGTAGAGCCCAGTATCTATTAGAAAGTTCTTCTTCCCCTGCCGCCTTAATAAAACAAGGAAGAAATTCCATAGAATGGACATGCAATTGACTCAAAAAATTTAATTTCGTCACTTACTGATCTAACAATGAGAAATTGAAATTATAACCAGTCCAATGTTACGCACCTCTTGCCTTGTTCCATTTCGATGCAAAACCATCCATTTTTGGTGGCAAATATCATCGTTGAATCCGTCTTTGTCTGACGCAACGGGAGGACTGGTTCCGCTTTCGCAACAGTTAACGGCTGTGGTGATGCTGTTACTATGTTCACTGACCAATGTCAAAATGTCGCTAAGCCAGACGATAAAATGGCGACGAAAATCAATTTCATCTTGTGCACAATGGCAAAGTAGTCAACAAAATAGTGCAAGCATTGATTTTCTGTGGAATACCTCACCAACTTCGTAAAATGTATTTGCCATTTACTCACTTGAAAACAGCTCACCGTATCCTCAACAGGCTCTCGAAAAGCGATCCCGTTTGTCTAAACCGATAACAGATTCATTGTATTGTCAGAGCGTTGTTGGCTACACTTTCAATTGTATATTGTTTGGTGCGTGATCCATTTGAATATTAGCTTGGTGCGTGCTTTTAGCAATTAGCCCTTTCAACGCTTCAAATGATGACTATACTAATCAAATATTATGGTACTAGACGTGTCATTTGATCACTTCCCGGAAACGCCGCTTAGGAGAGTTCCAGACCTGCTTTTTTTTCAAAGTTCTTATGCAGCTATTGCCGATCTAAACGTTCTCTGAATCATTTGTGAATTTATGGCAACTGCACGAACTCAGGAAGTCAATTTCCCAAAAAAACTGGCTTCCTGCATCTCCTTTGACCAGTGTTCCATTCGGATTTCTGTTGAATTAGTGGCAACTTCCGTTCCATAACGTCATATTAAACGCATTGAACGGAGAATTAGATTGTTCCAACTGGTATGAGAGTGACTCAGCATTCTTCTAATTCAACCCGAGGGCGGTGTTAGTAATTAGGAAGTGAATTATTCCAGGCAAAGAAATTATCAATTAGGAACTGTGCTAGCCAGCTTTAGCTACATAAAACATACTTCCGGCTAATTGCTGAAAGTGGGACAGCTGTTTTTAACCTCTACAAACAAAAGAACGTACTTTTTCTAGAGAGAATACAGAATAACTTAACCCGTAAGTTATTCCTGAGATGGTATGGAATGGATTATCGCGCCATTCGCGATGGTGCCATTAGGGCTAGCTAGCTACCATCGTTAAGGCATAGAAGACGGGAATTTGATCTGGTTGAAATACAGACCGACAGAGTAAACAGTTCGAAATTACTTCACCCAGAACGAGGTGAGGTGGCGTCAAACCTAATGATACAGCTGTGAGAAGCTAAATCAGACCACATTTATTCTCTAACAGAGCAATTCGAAGGTTCCGATCCTTGCTGAGGAACAACGTACTTCAGATGTCTCTCGGTAATTTCAGAAGCTTTGTCGACCAGCAAATCAAGGAATACTTGCCTTCTCTGTAGCTGTTAATGTTAGTTCTTATCCGTTTTTCACATCGCCATAGGAGCTTAGTGCACTATTTTCTGTGATGCCAGTTATATTCTGATTTTATGCTAGTTCTTTGGCATTTTCGTGCAATGCGCGAGGATTCGCGCTTCAAATAAACGAAAATACGTTTATGGCTCTATGCCGATCTATGATTTTTCTCCCTCTCTAAGTTCTCTCTTCTTAAAACTTGATGTGTGATGTGCGACTTACTAAAACCAACTTGGTGTTGAAAGTTGCAGCTTACTCTAAGGGCTCGTTTAGGCCAGATGCGGCGCGCGGCGCGGCCTAATGCAAAAGATGCAAAATCAATAGATCGCACCGCGCGCCGCCGACGCGCTCCGTTTAGCGCAGATCGCGCCTACCGAAATGTAGGCGTGAGATGAATTGCGTTGTGTGCCGCGGGCACAACGGTGTAGTGTTGGACGGAGTGGTGGTTTCTTGTGCAAAAGAAGCGTTTGTATTTTCACTAGGCGGGTAGAGTTCAGAGATTGTGAAGATTTTGGAAGGCTTCACTGTCAGCCAGGCCCTGACGCTGCCTATTTCACTTTTCTGTGAAGTGTTTATCCTTGTGATCTTATGATTTTATTTACTTTGGATTTAAGCAGTAGCAGTTTCACTTTCATTAACTTTACATTACTTCGGTACTCCTATTGCTGGCTGAAGTTTTCAAAGAAACTGCAAGAATTAGAAGACAGGAATTAGAATAGCAGCTTACCCATGCGGGAGAGGCCGAAAATAGCGGCGCTCACTAGAGAATGGTTAAAATTGAAAATAATCGTATTCTAATTGGGAGGATTCCCTTTCAGTCATCATCAAAGCCGTAGTTGAAATCAATTTGAAGATCATTTTTCGAGATTCATCTGACAAAGAGACACCTTTAATTCCACTCATTCCCAATTCTTGAATTCGATTCCCGTTCGTTTTCCTATTTAATTCCTCGTGATCCACCTCTGGATTGCTTCAAAAAGTTTCGGAATCTTTTCTGGTCATAAGTTTGTCACGATTCGAAACCACTCTTCATCAGCTACACAGAAACTTGTGCGGTACAGTGGCTGCGCGTGAGCTCACAGCGTTGGCTGTGCATTACACACAGCACGCGGTGGCGATGACGCCATCGCCCCTGCAGTCGTCGGTCGCTTGGTCGCGCGGCGTCTAAACGAGCCCTAAGGACGACGTCCATGTCCCCCATATTAACCTTGTTCGGCAAGATTTGGTTGCAGCGTCGCTACACTCTTGCGGTGGATCCCGCGGCTTCTGAGTACGACGTTCATGTCGAAACATTAGGCCATAATAAATTTGATTCACCATACTAACCTTGTTCGGCAAAGCAGCATGCGGATATAATAATAATATATTTTTATAATGTAACCTGTGTCTATTTTTGTAAAGGGCCATCCAAATTATAATTTGTTTTAAATCTAAAAAAACACAATGAAGTATTGAGCAACCGTTTGACAGCAATGTTAATCTACTTACACCAGCACGCTCGATCCATCCTCACCAGGGTCAACCAAGCCTTCCTTCCCTCCGAGGTCGATTTTAATTGGCATCAGGCTTGTCTGGGAAGGTAAAGACACTGACTCGGTATAGCGGCTGGCCCACGCGAGTCATTGTATAGGCCAAACGCGCATTCACGACGGCTCTACGATTCTGAATTGAACACACATGTTGCCTTAGGGCTTGTTCAGACGACGCGCGTCGAAAATGCAAAATCGAAGCTCAATCGATAATTAACGCCCTTGATCGAATTTGCTCTTTTGCATTAGTGGCGCAGTCCGGTTGCGCCTCATATAGGCAAACTTACTGGTCGCTCGGGTTTTTTAGAATTCTGCCATTCCTTATTAATGGAAATTTTGACAAAATTCACTTTTTTCGTTCAATTTCTTTCCTATGTGATTATATGCCTAATTTTTTTTTACCTATATGAGGCGCAACCGGACTGCGCCACTAACGCAAAGGAACAAATTCGATCAATGTTGTTAATTATTGATTGAGCTTCAATTTTGCATTTTCGACGCGCGTCGTCTGAACAAGCCCTTAGGCGACTGATCAACGCCGACACCTTTACATTTACCTTCATCTTTATTGATGTTGAGGAAGCACCACTTCAAGATAGCTCCCTCGATTTGGCATTTTTGAATTGATTTCTGGCTCTCTATCTAGAGAGGTTGCCGAGCGTGACCCAAAGATTCCGAACGAGACCTACATAGTTTTGTAGATCGTCGAGCGGGGATTACAGCAATGTAGTTCATTTTTGCTGTGCGCCACTGGGTGGTCCAAAAAAGGCGAAAAACAATCTCCGTTGTTGCATAGGGGCTCAGCTGTTGCGAAGGGGCTAACGGATGCCCCCTTCCCCTCCAGTGGTGCGGTGGCGCAGTGGCTAGCACAGTGGATTTGAAGGTGACGGTGTGGAGTTCGGAACCCCATTGGTGAGTTTGCTGTAAACAGCTTTGCCTCGAGTTCATTTAACTGGAACTGAGCAAAGTTTTGCGATTTGAGCAAAATTTTGCCTTATAGCCATCCCAACAAAGTAGGCGAAGGGTTCTCTTATATTCACTCCTTGCAGTTCATCAATAGTTATGTTGCCTACCGATCGCCAATTTCTGAGTGTTAAACAATACTAACAAACAAAAATAAGGAACCCAAGCAGTTTACCTTGCTAGCAATTGTGATATTGCACGACGAAGCAATCTAAACATATGGATTTTGCACACCATATAATGCGGTGTGCCGAATACCTATGTTTTACTTCGTTGTTGGGATGGCTATAACGCAAAATTTTGCTCAAATCGCAAAACTTTGCTCAGTTCCAGTTAAAAGAACTCGAGGCAAAACAGTTCACAGCAAATGCACCAATGGGGCTCCGAACTCCACACCGTCACCTGCAAATCAACCGTGTTAACCACTGCGCAACCGCACCACTACCAGGGAAGGGTGGCACCCGGTAGCCCCTTCAGCTGAGCCCCTATGCAACAACGGAGATTGTTTTTTTTTGCCTTTTTTGGACCACCCAGTGGCGCACAGCAAAAATGAACTACATTACTGTAATCCCCGCTCGACGCTCTACAAAACTATGTAGGTCTCGTTCGGAATCTTCGGGTCACGCTAGGTAACCTCCATAGTAAGATGGCTGTCATCGCCACCACGTCACCGTGTGATCTGAATTGATTGAAATTATAATCGAGTTCAATAATCACCAGTTTTCCACTTTTCTATACAGTTTTTTGGAATCTTCGACAGAATTCCTTCAAAGCGAGTGTACTGGGGGTACATCATATGATATATAAATTGAATTAAGTAAACTAGTCAAATGAATCATTCAAGTAGTAAAGTGTTACTATTCATTATTTAACATATGTGGTGAAATATTAATGAAGTAAATTATTAGGCGATCAAAATAGATAGGTGATCAGCTTCCACCATCCTCAAGGCGTGCAGCGGAGTACTCCAAACTGGAGTCCTCTGCCTATATTCTGCTAGCTGTACACTTATAAACTACGGGAGTCCATTTCAAGATTTGGTGTAGTTTGCGTATTAAACGCTGAGAGTTTTCTGAAGATCTAGAAGACTTTCAAAAGAACGCTCACGTACTTCTCATCAGCAAATTCCATAGGTCAGTGGCCTTGTAAATGGGAACTAGGAAACAGGGAAATTTATTATAAATGTTCCGTCATAGGCATCAATTGCGCAGGCAAGTGCCTTTTACTCAGAGGTAGTCTCTTGCCTTCAGGTGCTCATTTTCGTAACGTTATCTTATTATTATCTAGAAATTTAAGATTCAGCCTTCACTTCAGAGCAGTTGAAAAGTTAAAAAGGCGAAGAATTTTACATAAACCTCAAGCTCTTCTTCGAGCACGGCACATGACTATTTTATAATGTGGAACAACGGTTTTCAAACCAGGTAAGTAAAAAGATGTTAAATTTGTTGACAGTATTCAGAATAGCGTCTCTCTCAAACTTTTAATTAGATGTAATACCGAATTCCAAGTGTTTCTGAAAAATTCCATTCTTGAATCCGTCAAACTTCGCGGAGGAGGAATTTGGAAATTTTGTGAAATGAAACCTTTGTTCACCGACATAGAGAAATTACAAACCAGTTGTCAGCGTATAGTTGTGGAGAGCAGTTTGGAAGATACGGTAGAACTTCGGCGCAAGTGTTCTTCTTTCATCTGCTTGAACAAATTTCATACATTAGCTGGGGATGATAATGTTCGATGTTCTCACGTTGCTTCCAGAAGAACGCTCACGTGCTCCGTAACGAACCAGTTTTTCGTGTCGCTTCCGAAGCTCATATTTCCACTCGAGTTACTTAGAGCATTTTTATAGGAAAAATTTGAGTGGTATTTAGGTGGATTTTCCGCATCAGAGCGTACGCGGAAAGTGGCACAGTTCTGGTGGAAAAGTCTAGTGTTGTTCTTAAATTGTTCTTTCGTATGTGGTAATGTCAACTTCCTCCGTACTAATTCGTATTTTCGACACTTTAACCAAGTCGTTGCTTTCGGTCGTTTGCTATCATATTTTCCGGCAATTGTGCAACCCAAAATGGACCTTGAGGTTTGCTGAAGCCGTCCTTAGAAGGTCAGTGAGCGTGCCCAACGAAGCCTATGTACATATACATGCATGGTTTTGTATAGCATCGAAGGGGGATCACAGCCACATGGTTTATTTTCGCTGCGGACCACTTGGTTGCCAAAAAAAGGCAAAATCCTTCACCACTAAGCTGTTGCGAAGCGGCTTCTAGGTCAAAGATGCCAGTCCGAAATCGTGCTGTTTTTGCAATTATATCACATCTGGAACGCGTATTGCCGTTATATGTACTAGGCTTAAAGCTCGGTACCTATGTAGCCTACCCACCGTAATCTACCCAAATCGATCCCAAATCCAGTCTCTTTGGGAATCTTTGGGGTACGCTCACTGACCTCCCTAGTTAGGTTCGTTGTCGATGTGATCATTCGTTAAAAGATTTCTCGCCAAGAGCCGTATCATTAAATCTCGACTTTACGTACTTACTTGAACGTCAAACACCTCGTTTAGCTTCTCGACTGATTTCAACATCCGAAGCTTTTGCGACCAGCATCTACACACGTACATGTATTTCCTATTTTTCTCACTGTCCCAATTTTAAAACAAGTCGTCGCATTGTTCCGCTGCGAGTCGAACCCTATCGGTTTGACAGATCGACTTAAATAGGGTTGGAACCCGTGTCTCAGGTGTGTAAAATTCTTTTCAATTCGTTCCGAACGTTAAGAAGCAGTCGATTTTTCATAGAGTTCGTTCCAACTGAAGGCAGTTCTCTTTTGTGATATCGATGTAAATGGTTCTTGGCCAGGTGGAAACTGCCGATTACCATCGTCAAATTCATTTATTAGCGGCCTATGAATTTGTCACCGATGAATATTGTGATCTTTTCTGCGATGAAAATATCCATAAAATTGTTAAGGACATATTAAGTACTATCTAATAACCTGCCCTGACGGTGGATCACGGGGCCTCTGACGACGACGAACAGGTCGAAACGTTACGCCATTAATAAACATTGGTCCACCTTCTAACCTCGTTCAGCACAGCAGCACGAAAATTATAACATCATGCCGAGGTTCCAAGAAGAGAGAACTTGGAGAATATCTAATAACTGTTGATTCTCCTTCTTCGACCTCTATCCCTGCCACTATGTGGTACTGACTCATCTCTTGGTATCTACCAATGGATCTTCTTCGGGTATATAAAGGTGCTCTAGACGTTCATAGTACTCACACTTGCACTCCTTATCCTCCTTCAACTGAGTATATTCTCTATAGGGCTTATAGGTGAATCAGGCTATTTCTCACTAATTTCATTTATCACCTGTACTGTTTCTTGATATTGTATTACTTATTACATTAGGTAACCGTGCTCTCGCCCTGATGGAGGTGAGATCGTGGCTTTTGTTTTGCCGTTTTATGAAGCTCCAGGTGTTTGCACTTTGTCAACCAACCTGTCACCTGGAGTTCTACACATCAAACGAACAGCACAACTGTCTCAACCCACCTGCATACTCCATTACTCACCGTTTCCTGTTGTTCTAAAACGACATTTCTTACCCAGCTCACGATATAAAGCAGTCTTGGGTGTCAAACTTATTACATAGCTCGCCTTGGAAGTTTCAATTTTTCATTCCAGTACATACTATTTTGGTAGGTACTCACCTGACCCTTCTGGCTTGGTTGAATCCTTTTCAGTTATTGTATATTAATCAAATGTAAAACGGACCAGTGTGCTGCGATGGTTAAGGCGTTACCTCCAGCAGTTGATCGATTGATCTTCGTCCGGCTTACCTAACTTGAAACCCTCCGATGTCGGTATATTGGTACGAAAATCGTTAAGAATGTTAGGGACACTGACGCGTACAGTGGCCGGCCCAGTCACGGTTTAGGCCGAATACCTAAATAGTGCATTTTATTGGCCTCTGCGATTATGAATGAGAGACGAGTGCGAGGCGAGTGCTTAGCCAGCTTATCAACAACATCTACTTTTTATCGATAAGGTCTGATACCACACATCCCAATTTGCAGTATTCACGTCATTGTGTATATATATATATATTTATTACATAAGCATAGACTTATGTTGGTTAACATGCTTAAAAATTCAACGCGTTATACAAATAAGCACACCAGGTAGAAAAAGAAACAGCATCTAAAACAATAGATACGATAAAACATAACCAGAGGAAATTAAAGAATGTGACGCAGGTAGAACCGCACAGGGCGTCAGTCGGGGGAAGAGAGCAAAATGTGTTTTTTGAATTTATTGTAGCTAATGCTGATTGTAGGCTTTCTTAAAAGCTTTTGAAATAGAGGCAGGGTCCTATTGACAAAAAAGAAACGGCGACAGTTGAGTTTAGCCCTGGAAACCTGTAGCTTCCTGACCCCTCCCCTGGTAGAAGAATCTCTCACTGAGAAGAAGTCCTCCAGCTTGATACCGCACTTACCGAAGAAAATTTTATGTAACAACAACAGGTCGTTCGCCTTCCTTCTTGTCGATAGTTTTTGTAAGCCAAGGTTTGCGTTTCTTTCGGTGCTAGGGGGGATTTGATCGTAGAGGAAACCAAGTGTTCTGATCATGAGTTTCCTTGTGAAGTCATTCTGAACCTTCTCCAATCTCTGAATGACCGATTGCTTGAATGGTGAGAAGACAGGTGTACCATACTCCAAGAGCGGCCTTACATATGACTTATAAGCCCAAATGAGCACTTCCGGTTTTCTGGTAGATAGGGCTCTGAACAGCTTGGATACCAGGGCCGTTGCCTTATTAGCAATGGTCTCACAATGCTTGTCAAAATGAAGATTCTTACTGACAATAAATCCCAAATCAGTAATTTCGTCAACACCCTCAATTGGGGCTCCGTCCAGGTGATATTGGTGCCTAGGATTCTTGGTTCCCAAATGTAGGACCTTTGTTTTCGTCTTATGGGTTAGTTTGGTTTTTTGGCCAAAGATTGGCAGCTGCCAAGTGGTGGACCAAGACTGCAGTGCGTCTATGGCTCGCTGCAGGGCTGCAAAGTCATCAGTAGATTCCACATTTCGGAAGATTTTTATATCGTCGGCGAAGGCGCTGAACTCTACCCCATGCGCATTGAGCACATTTTCCAATTCATATGTATAAATATTGAAGAGAATGGGTGATAGGACACCACCTTGCGGAAGTCCGCTACTTATGATCCGAGGTTTAGAAAAATGTTCGTTAATGCGAACTGAGAAAGTTCGCTTATCCAGAAAAGCAGCAATCCAGGTAACTATCCGTGGGTGGAGGCCAATGATTCTAAGTTTTTCGATAAGTTTCTGATGTGGAACCTTATCAAACGCTTTGGTAAAGTCAAAGTAAACCACATCGACGTTTTTCCCATTATCCAGAGAAGCTGTCCACTTATTAAGGTTTTGAAGCATTGCTGTGACTGTAGATTTTCCTTTTTGAAACCCGTGTTGGTTCGGGGAAATAACAGAGCACGCTTCAAGGTGAGCAACAATTCGATGTTTCAGAATTTTCTCGAACAGGCGGGAAAACAGAGAGGTGATGCTATTGTGAATAGACCATATACGCATTCGTTATTCCTACACGATTCTTAATGGAGGTCTGAGGCACGACAGGGGCACAGATGACGAATCCACGCCGGCTACCTCATCTTACGTTTAAAATTTATAACTTACCCACGTAGGCGTGGTAAAGTGGTAAGTGGCGCTACCGACACCAGCACGGTCGAGCGATCAATCCACGCCCGGAACACAAACCTCCATGTTGAGTTTAGAGCTCATTTAGGCAAGAATAAGTTCCCTCAGTTGATAAAAGCTTTGTAAAACTAGAAACCTAGTAATTTATTATCGTAGCCCACATGTTCGTGGGCATTTCAAATTCCAACTTTGTTCATTCATAACTCAAGAAAAACAACCTCGCATAGTAACCCGCAAAGGAAAGCGCGCGTAGTACACCTGCAAGAAGCGCTACTAACACCCGCACGGTAGGGCGATCGATCCCGGCCTGGGGTAACCAAGCCTTCCATCCCTCAGGAGACGGGTAAATTGGTGCGAGAGTTGTTCGGAAGGTAAAGACACTGACTAAGTATAGCGTCTGGCCCTCGCAAATCATTATGTTGATCAAATTCGCATCACTGAGCCTCAGCGGTCCTGATTTGAACACGAATGCTGTGACGTGCCTTTAGGGTACCGATCAACTCCGACACCTTTACCTTTATACACCTAGTAGGTCCACAACTAGGTCCACAACGTTAAGGTGATTGGGATGGTCGCAGCGAACGACTGCAGGCCTGCCCGTGTTGTTGACTCATCATATGCCACACGTTATGTACGTTACGATGGTATGATTGCCAAAGAAGCCGCAAAGGTGCTTGTCTGTTGATATGCTTCAATGTTTTCGATGAGTTAATATGCATATAGATGGGCGGTATCCCATCCCGGAACCGAAAAATGTGTGAAAACGGCGCCGCTCCCGCTTTCTTCGAGACGATTTCGTTTTTGACGCTATTTTGTTTCCATGTTCTCTCGTCTTTGAACCTCGGCATTGACGATGATTTGTCAATATCAATTACTTTTGCCGCAGGAGGTTGTTAGGTGGACAGACTTTATTAAGCGGGCTTGCGTTTCGACCTTCCCGCCGTCTTCACAATCCTGAATACACATCGAAGGGGTGAGGGACGTTAGGTCCCCGAGTCGGCTCGGCAAAGGTGGTCCGTGCGTCCTGTGGATATAATTAACGGAGACTCGCACTGAGGCCATGCTCGTCGCACGCGACGGTGCGGCGAGTGATGACCGCATCGGCCACCCATGCCTTGGTGACCCGACGACGACCCGATCATCGTCGACGGTCCGCAGCTCGACCAGATTATCAGGTAATCAATAGCTCGTCACCTGAAGGGGTCTGAGTGAGGGTGTCAGTATGCTCTTCCATGGAAATCTGTATATGCTTCAACTCAGAATTTTGAGCTCTATCAAATGAGCTAGACCACAACCTTTTCAAAACAACCCTAAGGACACAATATTCTCGTTTTCACTCTTTTTTGAAAAAAAAACATTTCTAGATAATAGATTGTGGAACGTGTTACCAGACTAAAATTTTGCCTCCGATCCGGCTACTTCAACCAGAAACTTCTCAAGACAACCCTAAGGGCACAATATGCTCATTTTCACTTTTTCTTGAAAAAATTAAGACATTTTTCCAAAGAACAGATTCTGCAACGTGTTTCCAGAGTAAATTTTGCCGTCGATCCAACCAATTCAACGATAGACCTATTTTGCGTTGTTTACGGTCTATATTCCACGGAAAGGAGAGAAAACAGCTATGATAAGGCGAATTTATTCCTTGTTTAAAAAAACCTTGAGCATTTCTTCATCTTTTCTCTAACATACCAGACATGATCACCTTTTCAATGGTAAATATATCCATCACGTAATGCGAAGATTTGTGGTGCAAGTGGAACATCTCAACACCTCACACCACCAACCTAGCAAAAGCCTTTCATAGGAGAAACATGTCGTATCAACTTGATGTTATGATTTTGCATGGAAAAGCACATTCTAATTTGCTGAAAAGACCTCTGGGGTGCGACCATCCCGTCCTCGCCACATTAATAAAGCTCCTCCGGTTTTTGGTTCTGGAAGCACTTCTTGATATATTTAGCTGTTTCTCAGTGATTGCAAAAACCTAATGAAACGAAGCGTCTCCATAGGCGTGACGTGGAGAGAAGACAATGTTATAAATAGAGAATTATCAAGTCAGTCAAAAATCAGTTTTCACGCCTGTTTTCTGCAGGCTCGCCGGGCGCTATCACGCAGGAGGATTGAGTTCTCGAAATATAAGAACATTCTGCGGTAGGATGTCAAAGCATGTTACTAGACGAACTATATGAAATATTGCGTGATGAAACTTATTATTCCAATCATACCATACTATTACTGAAAATTACTGAATTACCGTTACTGAAAGTGTCAAATGTGTGAAATCTGTACAAAAAATCACGACAGCAAAATTCTCTTCAACTTCTTCTAATGAATTCGTTCCCTCGTTTCCATGAAATATAGACCATGAGCAACATCGAAAAGGTTTCTGGTTGAAGTGGCCGGATCGGCGGCAAAATTTTAGTCTGGAAACACGTTGCAGAATCTGTTCTCCGGAAAAATGTCTTAATTTTCTCAAGAAAAAGTGAAAATGAGCATATTGTGCCATTAGGGTTGTCCTGAGAAGCTTCTGGTTGAGCTCATTCGATAGAGCTCAAAATTCTGAGTAGAATCATATACAGGTTTCTATAGAAGTGCATACTGAGACACCCTCACTCAGGCCCCTTTAGGAGACGAGCCATTGATTACCTGAAAATCTGGTCGAGCTATGGACCGTCGACGACGATCGGGTCGTCGTCGAGTCACCAAGGCATGGGTGGCCGATGCGGTCATCACTCGCCGCACCGTCGCGTGCGACGAGCATGGCCTCAGTGCGAGTCTCCGTTAATTATATCCACAGGACGCACGGACCACCTTTGCCGAGCCGACTCGGGGACCTAACGTCCCCCCCCCCCCACATCGAAGCTAGTGACTTACCAGACCGACCCACCAAAAGAAAGAAAGAAAGTCACTTGAAAGAAACAAACGCACCTCTATCGTCCACCTTCGAGCTTAGAGCTTCAAGTAAGTAGTATTGCTAGTAAGATACTGTACCGGACATATCTTTTGATCACTTCCCGGAATTGTGATGGACCGACCAGCCCCAGAGGGACCGACCAGGCGAGATTTGAGGGATCGGCAAAAGGGCCTTACTTTGCATTTGTACCGATCTTTGAACACCAGTCGATAGAGCTCGAGCTGCTGAGCTCAAATATATGTATATTTTTACAAATAATTGGACTTTCAACAAAGTTATTATGAAAAGCCGCTTTGGAACGCTCCTAAGTGTCTTTTCTGGGAAGTGATCAAAAGCTATGTCCGGTACTGTAGTATTTTGTTTGTTTTTGGGTCTCTATGTGAAATTGACTAGTAAAATAAAAAATGAAAACTAAGGTATACAGCTGTCCCACTTAGAATTTTAGAAGAACGATGAATGCATATTAGGCCTATGCAATGACTTTCGGGCGACCAGCCAAACCAGTGCCCAGATTCATCATTGGTAAACCTCCGATAAACCCCGAGATATAGAACGAGTGGCGCCCACCTTTGTCTACTTATCCTAAACTTCCTATGTTGAACGCAATTTCTCATCGACTCTGCCGTCTGGTTCTGGCTGTGCCGCGGTTTCGGAGACCGCTCGTCCGTTCATAAATCTGGGCCCAGGTCAGTGTCTTTACCTTCCCAGACTACTGCTATGTATACACATTTGACCGTCAAACCCTTCGCTGAGCTACTCGACTCATTCCGGAGCTTTGAAAACCAGTATCTATTAATACATATATACCATTTTCACTTTTGGTTGGACACTTTTCAAATCGCGTTGAACGTTTTTCAAACTATTAGGTCGTTAACTAATTATTTGCCGTTTTTTTCAAGCTTCTGTTGTGCGCCTGGTAGAGAAGCTTCTAGAAACATCCAGACAGCGTTCGATAGAGAATTATTTGCTCTTTCACGACGTGTATTTAATATTTACGAAACTTCTAAATTTTGATAACTTTTTGACCATTGAAGTTGAAATCAGAAGTGAGAAAAATTGACCCCACCGACAGTGAATTTTCTCTGCTTTGTTTCGAGACTTCTTGCAAAACTGTATGTATGCTCTAAAAGTAGAGGAATTTCTCTACGAAACACTATACAGCTTGTTTTGATTTTGCTTTGTTTTTGTTTACTTATAGAGCGTCAAAGTGGGGTATCTCAAAGAGAACAATAATTTTTGGATACTTGTGCTGCCTTCCTGCCGAACGTTTTCAATCAACTCTAAACACGTCACGGAAGAGCATTTATTGCTCTATCAGATAGTATGTTTAGTTTTTCATGCTAGCCGTTTTTTAAAAAAATTTTCATGAAAATGTTTTTAAAATTCCTCGACGTGTAAAACTTTTCGTTGGAAACCTTTTGCAGAATTTCAAGTACTGTTCGAAAGAAGAAGATTTGGGCTATGAGGAGATGCATCACACTTTTTCAATCGCACAAGGTTTTGTTAACTTTTGGGTCGTCAGTGTGGAGAGTTCGACGGCTCGCGTAACCGCGCGCGCGGCCAACGCGACGGCCGCGCCGCCACGCAATTACTGAGGCGCTGCCGCGTTGGGCGCTCGCGCGGCTACGCGAGCCGTCGAAGTCTCCACTTTGACGACCTGAAAGTTAACAAAACCTGGTGCGATTGAAAAAGTATGATGCATCTCCTTATAGCCCAAATCCTCTTCTTTCAAACAATGCTTGAAATTCTGCAGAAAGTTTCCAACGAAAAGTTTTACACGTCGAGGAATTTTGAAAACGCTTTCGTGATAAAAGTTCTAAAAAACGGCTAGCATGGAAAAATAAGCATACCATCTAATAGAGCAACAAACGCCCTCTCGTAGCTTTTTTGGAGCTGATGGAAAACTTTCGGCAGAAAGACAGCACAAGCATCTAAAAATTATTGTTCCCTTTGAGATACCCCATGTTGACGCTCTGTAAGTAAACAAAAACCAAAGAAAACCAAAACAAGCTGTGTATCATTTTATAGAAAAACTTGTCTACTTTCAGATGGTATATACAGTTTTGCAAAAAATCTCGAAACGAAGCAGGGAATATTCACTGTCGGTGAGGTCAATTTTTCTCACTTTTGATTTCAACTTCAATGGTCAAAAAGTTATCAAAATTTCAATGTTTCGTAAATAGCAAATACATGACGTGAAAAAGCAAATAATTCTCTATCATGTGCTATCTGGACGTTTCCGAAAGCTTCTCTACCAGGCACACAACAGAAGCTTGAAAAAAACGGCAAATAATTAGTTAACGACCTAATACATCGGACGTCCTCTGTTCCCAACTTGTGATGCCTGTAGGCGCTGAGAACACAAAGCGTCCTGGTTGATTTGATAAACGTCCGACGTGGTTTGAAAAACGTCTTAATCAAAGTCAAAATGGCACACATACCTTTTCCCTCTTTTCCTCACTCTCCCCATCTTTAGGTAACCCTGTCGCTTCCGAATGAAAACATGGTTTTGTTTTGCCGTACTATGGACCTTCAGGTGCTTGCATGTTGTCCTTTAACCTGCCAACTGGAGTTCTAGACATCAAACGAGCAGGACAGCTGTCTCAACCCACCTGTATAGAAAAGCATAGACAAGTCTGGTGCGGTTTACCCGACGCGGGATATGTGGAAGTCTTGGATAGCCTGGGTGGGGATCGATTGCTACAGCTCCGGTGTCAGAATGACGTGTTACCACTGAACAGAGAGCACCCATTTGAAGATTACCAGCAAATTTTTCTCAGATTTGCAGGGCCAGTGTTCAGGCGATAATTCTGGCCCGGTTCTTTAGATTGTTCCTAATCTCTTCCGTTTGCTCAGGAAGCAATTTTCCAGGTTTCTCAAAGTGGAGTTGCAAGTGAAAGTTTTTTCTATAACATCCACTTACAGCTCCATTTTGAGAACGGGTAACCCGGAGAAATGGTAATGTTCGAAGGTCCCCCAATTTTCGTGTCCAAGTGCTCTGTTCATACATCGTTTGGCACAAAGGAAACTTTCGCTATTGTGCAGTAAACTATCCCATTGGCAGGAAGAGAGAAACCAGAGGAAGTTCCATATGTAAGACGAATTGGTGCTAATCCTTGCGAAGATCACGGGTCCAGCCACGCCTCGAAATTGGATAGCAAGACAGGGCCTCAATTAAGACCCGCATCCGTCAAGCCTTAGTACTTATCCTTTCGACGTACTCTTGATGTTTTGCAAGGACAAGCTGTTTGACTGAAAATGGATACTTTGGGTTGCAGATCTCCACAGAGTTATCTTCACTGGAGCCATTGGTAAGGTGTATAGTTGTGGATTTCTTTCACCTAATGGGTTTAGCTGATCGAGTTCTTCACTTTGGTAATTCTCTCTAAAGGCAAAAAAGGTCAAGATATCGGCCTAGACTCTCCCCTAATTGTAAGGACGCGTCGCCTGTTCCACTCAGAATCGTAGAGGCATAGTGAACGCACATTTAGCCTATAGAATGACTTGCGGGGGTCAGTCGCTAATACAAGTCAGTGTCTTTACCTTACCAGACAGGCCGGGTACCAATTTACCGGATCTAGTTGTGATGTAAGGCTCGGCAAGCACTGTCGAGGATCTATCGCCCATGCGGGTGTCATACCACTGTGATTTTTGAGTGAAATTTATGTTTACTTCTACGAAGTATTTTCTGTCGAAGACGGTCATGAGGGGATGGCATCGGTGTACAACTTCACATCACGTCTCCGACATGAATGAAATCTTCGACGTGTAGGAATCAGTATTGGGATAGAGATTTTTAAACGGTCGTTCATAGCTACTCAGACTTTGAACTTATAGTATTGCCTGGAGTTTTTTTAATTTGTTCTATATAAGAAAATATACAAAAATCCCTCTTTGGCTCTACATCCAATCGATGACGAGCTACTTCCAATAATTATTTGCGGAATAAACCTGGGGATTTGGGGTTGAACACCGGTCACCTCGATCACTTGCCTTGCTTCTTGACCTCTAATATTTTCTATAATGACCATCCAACCTCTAATATTTTCTTAGGTCCCAGAATCACTACTATGTTCGTTTGCGTTAAGGCGGATGTGCAATTTAAACCGAGAGTGGCGCGGATTTCGACGGGATTTAGTGCTCGTAATAGGAAACCACTCAGCAGATGAGCGTACATATGCGCTCAACTGGCTTGTTTTTCAGCCGGAAACCCCGATTACTAAACACGACGCAGTCTAGGGACTTCCTGTGGCTCGCAATGATCTACGGGATCCAAAATGGTAGAAAGGGTATCCACATCGTGCTCAGATAGTGCCATGTTCGTAGCAAAAATCGCGACGTCAACGAGATTCGAACCCGCGAATCACGCTTAAAGGAGTGATCTCGATAGCGGCCACGGTCTAACGACGTTAACCTTGAGTGGTCGCCGCCTTGATGAGCTCAAAGAACACACACATGCAAATCTAAAATTGCATAATTCCACTACATTTTCTTTATCGTTGGATAGATCATACCCTTCTGATTACGGCCATGTGTTTTTTATTCAATACAAATAATTCTGTGGCGATTTATAGCGAGTGAAAGGTTGGAACGATCTATTACGGATCCTTTAAATCGCGTTTTGGCGGACAAGTACCGACGGTATTGGTTAACCAGGCCGCACCCTCTCGTTCCATTTGAGTCGCCATCCTCTTGGTGCTTTACATTTGGATATTTCTCAAATTGGAGCTTCTCGAGGGTGGGCCAAATTGGGTTTTGCGTGTGGTTGACGGAAAGAGGTTCTTAGGGGCGGCTCCGCATCATAAATCTGAAGCGTTGACCTTATTCAAAGATTGTTCCACTTTTGTAGCTAATTTTGTCCTTTCTTGAACGAGCAGACAGAGAAAGTGTCCTATCCCGGGATCTCATAAGAAAGATGGGTTGGAATTCAAAGGTGTAGAAAAGCAGCAATATATATTCGTACAAAAATCCTCCAAAATCAACGATATGAAGTAGCCGACCACAACAAATTGGAGACATTTGAAGCTCGATTATTTCAATCAAAACCTAAAGTACTGTGTTTGCGCCGCATTTCTGACTGCCTATTGTGCTAAGGAACTCTCAGATACCCTCGAAACGAACATTCCTTGTAGTGAAGAAAAGTCGAAGTAATTGCTTCAAGCGGTTCCCTAAGAGTTTGCCGGGTTCGCCTCCGATTCAATTTATCTTGCGAGCTGATTTTCCTTTTATTTTTCGTTCCGCAATGGAAGGAAGCAGCAGAATCCAATGAACGTCTGTAGGTACATTGGCTGCTGGCTGGAATTGAATCCATCAAATGTTTGACGTTTTGAAATTTAGTGGGGACACGAAAGCCTTCCTGCCACTCTTTCTCATATATAGCAAGCTGAAGAGGAGCAGAGGCATTTTGGTGCTTCATATCTGCGCTCAGATTCATGCACGCACGAACGGCTTGTTTATACTTATCGTCCACTATATCATTCCTCTCGCCTAGCTATAACAAACTTGGAGGAGTAACCTGGTACAGATGTTTCACAGTTGTTTAGGAGTCAGGTCCATATAACTTCATATTTGGAGATGCTAGGTTATTCGCAAAACACTGACATCGGACGAGAATAGAACCCGCGTCTTTCTGTTTCTGGCAAATTCCACTGGCCCCCAAAACAAAAAGTGGTAATTAACAGAATAGTTTCGTTTTACATATAACTTCAATTCCTACTGGTCTTCTTCCAAGACCATTCATGGGTTAAAAGGGCAATACGGGACTGAAATACGGGACTTTACCCTTGGGTACGTGTTCTACGGAAGATGGATCGTTTTAGGCTTGAAATTACGATGAGTTTATTATGCGTTCTCTTGAACCATCCCTATCTCACTTTTATTCCTTCTCTTGCCAATAAAGGATTTCCTAATATGCATTTCTTACAGCTGCGCTGTCACCTATTGATCGTTTCTGAACTGAAATTGCAGTCTATCTTTTTTTTGAAAAGATCCGCTATATAGTCTACTTTGAATATTGACTTTTATTCCGTCATGTATCTGTTTTTAAGTTTGCTAACTAACCACTTGAATTTTTATTTTTTAGTTTGTGTCATTAATTTTTCCATGTTTGTATGTTCTACCAACCACTTTTACAAGCCTATGTACTTATCAAATAAATAAATAAATAAATAAATAAATAAACAAATAAATAAATAAATAAATAAATAGATGAATAAATGTATTAATAAATAAATAAATAAATGAATAAACAAGTGGACGGAAATCGGGGTGCAAGTCACTCGGAGTGAAGTAAACTCACTATATACCCCGCGAATAGGGTGATTTATCAAGAACCAGTATTCCCATACTTTACGTGTTGTTGCAGGGGCTATAATCACAGCAAAAATAGGCTCTCCAATGTTCGGATTTCAAGATTCATGGCGGAATCTAGCACGGGTGTTTCGCGAGCCTGAACTCGCGTGATGAACTAATTGGATTTAGCGACTCAAGAACGTCGAGAGCCTCCAACAACAACAAGAAACAAACAAAAAAGGATCTTGTACTGAAGTGGAAATCCGAGTTGAAATGGCCCTTCCGCAGTACTTTCAGAGGTGTGCGAGTTAGATTAGACAACAGTAAAGAAACTCTGCACTAATTAAAAGTTACAATTTGTTTTTTGGTCGGAACGTCGGCTATGCAGGTATTTGGGGCGCTTATCTCGAGTCCGATGTCCATTTTCCAAATTTCTATCGAGGACATCCCATATCGGTCACACATCGATCAAGATGGCTCATCTGAAATGAAAAGATTCTGCTTAAGCTTATCATAGGGTTCACTTTGCACGCCAATCACGACTCTGACATTTTACATAGTTTCTACTGATTTTGGCAAATACAGATAGGATCTGACATCCTTGGTCAACAAGATGGGTAGACACCACAAGGCGGACATCAGATTCGTAATCAACACCTCAACACCCGTAAGCGAAGTGTCGATGAAAATTCCTAGGACTGCCTGGTTTCGGAACTTTTAATTTGTGCCAAATTCTGCACTTGCTCTGGTAGAAATAGATAAAGCACTCGAGATTTTGCAGAAATTTCGAATTCGAAAGTGGTGATGAGTTCATCAGAGCCAATGTTTGCCTACAGCTGCACTTCTGTGTTGCTTCTTCACTTCGAATTGAAGAGCTGTTACTAAAAATACATTTTGGGCAACAAACTACGTTTACTCTGGTTTCAGGCATACGTTTCTTCTTAATGGAGTTGAGTTAAGAAATCATTTTGGCAAAAATATGTTCCCTGTTTCCTCCGTTCATAAAAGCTTTGTAAAACTGTTACAGAAACATAGTAAACTGTCAGGGTAACCCAAAATTTCGGGTGCGTTTCGAATTTTAACTTCGTCTATTTGTACGAGAAAAACAAACCCGCATAGTAACCCGCAAAGGCGGCCGCACGTGGTACAGCTGTAAAACGCGCTACTGAAACGCGCGCGGTCGAGCGGTCGATCCCGGCCCGGGCTAACCGAGCCTTCCATCCCTCAGGGGTCGGCTAAATTGGTGTCATACTTGTAGAGTACTGTAGATTTCTGTATTTCGAATTTATCCTTTTGTCTGAAACAAAAGGATAAATTCGAAATACAGAATTTGGGCAAGGTGGAGGGATAATTGGAGTTATGTGGCGAGAGTCTCAGCTTTTTTCTCAGTTCCAGGAAGAGCATTGGGTAATTTTTTTCAGCGGAATAAAATCATCTTTTTTCCTGCCCGTAAGGGAATTGTGCAACTCATGAAAGGTGTAGCAGCGAATCAGTGTTTAATCTGAGTTCACCATTTCTTCGTGCAAACAATGCAGTGGAAGTTTCTAAATACAAGACTGGTCGCTCCATGGTATAGGTTCGCTTTCCCCGTTCGGATGGTTGGATTTTTCTAAATTTTAGCAGTTCCTTGTACAGTTTTAATCCTTCATGTGGGAAAGATCATGATATCGTGATAGAAGCACATCCAGTGTTAACTGTCGTGAATGACAACTAGTGGCATCGTTAGCTCGAAATATTATGCAACAGGCAGATAAATAAATCAATCCCAACTTTTTTCTCAACGTGGTTAAGAATTACTCTGTGGGCGTGTATGCATGCAAGGAAGTCGGTGGACCAGACGCAGTCTCGACGGATTCTTGCGTCACAGAAAGGGCTATTTATGCAAACGGCAAAAAATTCGGCCTTCTGAAAACAGCAAGGTCAATTACCTTAGTGAATGTTGCTGGTTGAATAGTTAACGTGTTTTCCCGGCTTGCCTAGTTCTCGGCATTTTTGATTAGACCTATGGTTGGTGATTTGTATAAAAAGGCAAAACTAAAAGAAAGCTAAGATGCTGCGAAGAGGCTTTCAGATCATAAACCCCTCCTGCAGTGTATGTGTGCCTCAGCGTCTACTAGAGAGGAATAGCAGTCCGGCGGTCAGAGGCCCTTTGTCCTGCAATTTACCAAACTCCACCACTTCGATTTAAATTCATGCTCCTTCTGCAGTTGTATCGCATCTGCTGATAAAAGTCACATCTGTAACTGATATGGCCATTAGATAATTCGCAAAGGATAATATCTTCTAATACTTATGTACGCGATCCATTCCTGCCATAACCTAACAAAACCTATCCAGAATGCAGGAACAAATATCAGATTGATAATCTACGCCCCAAATAACCTCCACAGACGTTTCCGCAAAACCGGTGATTTTAGAAAGAGGTCCCTCGATATTTACTTATTTTTTATTTGATACACGAGTGGGCTCGTGTGGGTTACAACACTGGGACCTATGAAACCAAAAAACAAACACGATACAGTACAAATATCGACAACGCTAAAATATCTGAATTATGTTGAAAAGATTAATGGAAGTCGCACACAGTGGCGAAAATGCTAAACGGCTAACAAAAACCGGAAAACATTTCAGACTACAACTTAAAGGCTGGAACACCGACTAAGAAAGGATCTAAAAGAGGATAACCTAAGTTGGATAGCACCTTTTTTTCTGAGGTTGTCAAAAGCTAAGCAGGCCCTATGGGTGAAAAGGTTACGTCTGCAAGTAAGCTTGGCTCTACCAGGATCATATCTTACACATCCTCTCCTCGTGGTTACTGTCCTCAATTTCAGTAAGTCTGAGGCCTTGATACGGCATTAAGATTAATAATTTTGTGAAAACTGTTTTTTCCTTCGCTACTGTTGATATATTATTATTACTATTAATATATTAATATTAATATATTAGAGACGCTCCTGAACGGGTTTAGTGTTGAAGAATCGACATCCTCAGGTGTTGATGTTCGTTTTACCGAACATGTTCATACATGTCAAGCTGACACATGATTTCACGTGTCCTGCCAACGTGGCAGATCCAACGCTACATAAAGGCGGTTGCGAACATCATTCAGGCTCATTTTTCAAATTGATCGGTCTTCTCATCTTCACTGCAGCAGCATTACTATAAATAGACGTATAAATTAATCTGAGATTGCGCTTACTTGCGCATTCCCTTTCAGAGCTTGACATTTTTAATAAATGCGCGAAATAATTGGTTGAAAAATGTGAAAATGTGCGAAGTGTGAAGCAGTTAACGTGCACTCATCGTGCACTCCTATAATGAGGGTCCCATGACGAGCGAAGTGCTTGATTGAGCCTGACGGCGCACTGCTGTGATTGGCACTCTAATAAGGACAGTGTGCACCGTGGACAGATAAATGCTGTCTTAGCGGTCTTATTGCTACATTTTAGCCCTAGAAGCTTTTGCTTCTCTCATTGACGACAGTCTCACTGCCACTGAGATTTACTCCTCGTGCGGCTGCTCAAAGTGAATTTCGCCTCCGGGCATTACAACTCGTAAATTCGGATTCTATTCGTCAAAACCCGTCGAATGATGTAGGTCAGCGCTAATGTGAAGGACAGGTAAGTGCTTCCCTCTTGCCGCAAAAGCGCAAAAACTGTCATTGTCCAACTTGACGAAAAATGGCTAAAAACCGATCCCGCCTCCAGGCATTTTATCTAGTAAATTCTGATTCTATTCGTCAAGACACGTCATCTATTGAGTTGCCCACAAAAAATTGTGTTTCTTCACATAAGAAATTGCAGACTGATTTTTTGTATAATATTTATTTGACATTCATAGTTTTGTATATGATTTTGAAGCTTAACGGATACACGGTGTCCATTGCATGAAAATATTGCCAGAAAGTACTGACACTCACATATCAGAGAGCCTTGTTCCTGCAATCAAAATAGGCCTTTCAAGTAGCATTTCGGTTTACAGAGGACGACGAAGATTGAATCTCGAGAGCAACTGACCTCCGCAAATGAAGACTACATAGTGTGAGCTCTCCTTCTAATCTTATTCCTATTTTCTTTGAAGGACGTCTTTATTGGTTTTCGTGGTCTGTCAGCATCCCGCCTGACATTATAGTGTACTCACTGTAATTTTTGTCTTGTGGTCGCTCTTTCATCAAACTCTACATGAAAAAAGCTTGTAAGATGAAAAATGGAATGAAAGCCAAATCCATCCGCCTGCTTATAAGTTTTTTCTACCTTTTGAGCTCTGTCCTTGTCGCTCCCTTCTTTTTCAATTCACGCCATGCTGAGATCTCCAAATTGGCTAGACGGATATGACAGATTTGAAAAAAGAAATTTGATCTTTTCCCGGATTGAGGAATCTGTTCTTCTGTAGAATGGAAGTAATCAGATGGAAAGTGATTTGATATTGCCATGTGATTGGGTTGGTTAGAAACCAGAAAAGTATGTCAGTCCGTGTGGTCGTCACGCCGTCACATCTACTTGTTTCTGTTGTTAATCTCACTTTTCGTTTTCTTTTTCTCCTTTTTCGTTGAACTCTTCTTTCTCCTCCTCCTCGGCATAGTTGCAAATCCCTTTTATCTGTCCTTCTCGATGTGTCCTTTATTTCTCACGACCATACTCTCAACGCCCATTCATTCACGATAGCGGAGCAATGGCGCAACCAAAAGGCGTGAGAGATCTGGAATCGTGGGTGGCCTTTCTAGCGGTTCGCCTCGTCTCCGAAACCGCAAGAATCATACTGGAACCTAAAAATAAGGGAAAAGTGATAATCTTTACCTTTTTAATGTGTTTCATTAATTTTGAACTGGAAATCGTCGCGCATACAACATATCACTACAGGAACCGTCATGGAAATGGGATGAAAAATGCAGGCAGCAATTAAGTGAAAGAAATTAGTCTATTGACCAGAATTTATAGTGTTCCGTCTGCCTTTGTTTTTCATGCACTCATGATTTTTTTTGATTTTTTTTCATTCCTGAATTTTGTTTTTGAATGGATCTCGTAAAGCTATCAAATTACTACGGGTCACTTTTTTATCACGTGATTTCGATATTTGATGTTTTATTATTACTTTGTTATCATTATTCTAATTCAACAGTCATATGTTATATAAATATTTTCACTATTCTTTTTTGTTCTACTGGTTACAAAATATGAATAAATGAATAAATAAATAAAGATGGAATAGGAAATGGTACACTGAAACGGAACTCCTTCCAAAAGTTCTACTTCTAGTATATGTACTCATCAGTAGCGGTAAAAAGCGCGGTATTAAATGTGTAATTCCACGATAATATCGGAAATGCTTCCTGTTTAACTGGTACAATGCCGAATCCGGCATACGGAATCTTTATTATCGATAAGTGCTAGAAGTAAAACACCAAGGTTTGTGGAAGGTTTTAGAGGATCCCACATTACCGACGTAGTGTGGAGAGGAGAGCCGTCGGCTCAATGGTGTAGGGGTTAATACATGAGCCTCGGATAGGAGCAAGACGCGGGTAGGAATCCCGCCTAGTCCGCGTTTTTTTGCGATCGCTCTGACAGTACCATTGCAACATCTGAAACGAAGCTATTGCGGCGAAGTGAAGAACGGATGAGAATAATTCATAAACTCCGACATATTTTTTGTGATTCGCTGCAAAACGTCTGAAAATTCCATGGGTAAACACTGCGCTAGGTCAGACTATCATATTCTATTGCTTTCCACGTGCTGCCATATTTGTAATAGGTTGGTGCAAAAGTCTTGCAACACTTTTCAAAATAACAGCAATTTGTTCAGACGAAATCTCAGTCAACGATATAATCACCATTCAGATATATGACTCTTCCTCAGCTTTCGTGCAACTTCTCAATTCCTCTCCGCCAGAACTCCGGCAGCTGTGACGAAAAAAATTGGCCGACCTCTATTTCCAGTTCATCTCGGTGGTCGAATTCTATATCTCGAAGGTGCTGCTCTAAGGACCTGAATAAGTGATAATCTAAATCAGCAAGGTGAGGAGAGTACGGTAGGTGCGGTATTAGGTCATTTCATAAGTCCTTGCCGTTTTTTTCATCGTCTTTCTGTAAGTTTAATTGGAAAGCTCTGATAAAGAGCTGTATACCGTTCGATAGAGAATTGTTTGTTGTTTTAGAATATATATTTTGTTTTTATGAATACTTAAAATTTGGCTAATTTTTCAGCAGTGAAATGGGAAATGAAATTTCGCAAAAATAGCCCTTTGCGGCATGAAATTTTCTCCAGAAAAAGTGAATTTGTTTGCAACTATTTGCACACCATTTGAAAGAGAAAAACCTCTTCTACAATACATTGCATTGCGTTTTTTCAACGCGTTTTGTTTTTGTTAACTTTAAGGTCCTTAAGTCGAGTGACCCAAAAGTCGTTAATTATTTTTGGACTCAACGCTGGCTCTTTGTGTGAAAGCTTTTGCAACTCTTTCTATATGTCCTAAGTCAGAATTCCTTGCTCTATCAGAAAATGTGTTCAGTTTTTCACGTCGCTGAATTTTAAACAAAATTTAGTAATAACGTCTACCCCTTGGACGCAGCATCATTATTCTTTTTGTTGGGATAGTTTTGATAAACAGCATATACCATTTGAATGAGGAAGACTTGCACTATAACATAGCATATTAGACTTTTCTATACATATCGAATTCCATACGTTTTTGGCTTGTTGAAAGTGACCTACGTAGCGGCACGGCGGCCGCGTGGCCGAGCTGCTCGGCATCGGACCGCCGGGAGGACTTGTTTATCGCCACTTTCAACAAGCCAAAAACGTATGGAATTCGATATGTATAGAAAAGTCTAATATGTTATGTTATAGTGCAAGTCTTCCTCATTCAAATGGTATATGCTGTTTATCAAAACTGTCCCAACAAAAAGAATAATGATGCTGCGTCCAAGGGGTAGACGTTATTACTAAATTTTGTTTAAAATTCAGCGACGTGAAAAACTGAACACATTTTCTGATAGAGCAAGAAATTCTGACTTAAGACATATAGAAAGAGTTGCAAAAGCTTTCACACAAAGAGCCAGCGTTGAGTCCAAAAATAATTAACGACTTTTGGGTCACTCGACTTAAGGACCTTAAAGTTAACAAAAACAAAACGCGATGAAAAAACGCAATGCAATGTATTGTAGAAGAGGTTTTTCTCTTTCAAATGGTGTGCAAATAGTTGCAAACAAATTCACTTTTTCTGGAGAAAATTTCATGCCGCAAAGGGCTATTTTTGCGAAATTTCATTTCCCATTTCACTGCTGAAAAATTAGCCAAATTTTAAGTATTCATCAAAACAAAATATATATTCTAAAACAACAAACAATTCTCTATCGAACGGTATACAGCTCTTTATCAGAGCTTTCCAATTAAACTTACAGAAGGACGATGAAAAAAACGGCAAGGACTTATGAAATGACCTAATAGAATTTCCCGTCATGCGATAAAAACGCCCTGAAAGGGAAAAGTCTACCTTTTGAATGACAACGCTCGTCCTCATGTCGCAAGAGCAACTCGTGAGAAAATTCAGGATTTAGTCTGGGAAGTTCTATCGCACCCACCTTATTCTCCAGACCTTGCTCTTTCAGATTATCACTTATTCAGGTCCTTAGAGTAACACCTTCGAGATATGGAATTCGACAACCGAGACGAACTGGAAATGGAGGTCGGCCAATTTTTTTCGTCACAGCTCCTAGAGTTCTGGCGGAGAGGAACTGAGAAGTTGCCCGAAAGATGGGGAAGAGTCATGTATATGAGTGATGATAATCGTTGACTGAGATTTTGTTTAAGTAAATTGCTGTTATTTTGAAGAATATTGCAAAAGTGTTGCAAGAATTTTGCGCCAACCTAATATTCAGCTAACAGCCTCTTATTTCTACAGCTAAGTCAAGGCAGACATCCAAGTTTTATTCAAGCTGACGTTTCGGCGTTATAGCAATCATCAAAGCCTGGAATAAGATGCGTTTAACCTGAAAACTTCCCACACCCGTCCTTTGCTTCGGAGGCAAGACGAAGGATATGAATGTACGATGTACACCATGAACTTCTTTGGCTTGAACTCTGTCGCATCCCTGGCGACGTTGAATCTTTCGTCACCGTTCGTCAGTGAGCTCACTTAAACGATGTTGATATCTTCACCCCTTGGATAAGACATCGGAGCGACCGTGCTATCATATCATTCGGAGTTATACTACAGTCCAACTAGGCGTTGTGGAAGTAACTTAACGCCACAGTTCTAAGTTATTGCCATCAACTGTACTTTTTTTCTCAAGTTTGCGCTACCTACAAGAAAATCTTGAAAATCATAAGAAATCGTCAAATAAACCTGACGCACTCTCCAGCTAGACCCGGAGGACGCTCAGAGCAGCGTGCAGAGTAAAAGTTGAAGTAGCGTACAGAGTCGGTAAAAAGTCGTTCTTCGCATTCCCAGTCTATCGAGATGACCAGTGTGCCATATTGCCTATTAGTGCATGAGTGAGTAGTGTCAAAATCGGCTAATTAAATGTGCTATAAATATCATTCATCTCCGAGTTAACGGACACTATCGGAGAGAACACGTTACGTCCCTCTCCTGATGCCAACTTCGAGATCATATTCAAAATTCTTGCTTCACGCAAAACTATAGAGGGGCTCCAGAGCGTCAAGTTAGGAACTCGAGCCTAAACTGAAGGGGAAGATGATGTATAGTCCGACAGTTCACCTCATAGATCAAACTTAATTCCTTAGCAGTTTCTTCTGTGGAGCTCGTCGCCTCATCTTAAAGTCCTTTCGAGCTGCTACGCTCCCTTGAAATAACATGCTTGTCTGTGCTCAGAGGACTTCTGGTAAGATTGCAACGTCTTGAGCAACACTTCCTTCAACGACAGCAGTATCGGCCAGTCTTGTGTGAAATTTCTTCCAGCGACTGACCTGTTAGGTTTTTTGAATGTTTCGTTTTCTCGTCTGCTAACGTGGAGTTGCCCTTCTCTCCATGTAAAATTTCATCGTGTCTCCAGACCTTCGTAGAGATCGCGGCTCGGCTTCGATCAAATATACATTGCCTATATCTCAAATTTTTCAGGCTGTGAGAAAGGCGACATTCGTGGAAGGAATCAATGAAGTGTTCTACTTGGTGTGCAGCTGCACTACGCTAACATATTCAGTTGGGCTATAGGCGTACATCATTGTCTAGTTCGAGGGTTCAATCTGATTTTATGACCTCTAAGAAAATTGTCATTTTCGCAAAACGTAGGTCGCATTATACGGGTAAAGCATCCTTTTACTCTCATTTAGCGTTACGATCAGGGGTGTGCGGAACTTTCGTTTCCCTGTTCCGAATTCCGGTTTCCGGCCATTTTTGACCCTTCCGTTCTGTTTCGAGTTCCGCTTTGTATTTGGGCGGAACACGAAAACGGAGGAATAAATCGAAGACCTCCGCTGTGCCAGCTAACAAAATGGAGACTGAAGTTATTCTGCTGATGTCGATGCGATCCATTCGAATTCTGGTAGAATGAAACCAGTGCAGTGAAGTACACTCCCCTCCTAAAAAACTTGCAATGAAGTAATTGTCGGCACCTGCCACAACGTCCGAGTCAGGGTTGAGCGTGGGGTGCGATGATCGCAGGGGGGTCGTACCGCCGTCATGGTTGAGGGGGGGGGTCGTACGTGTGAGGGGGGGGGTCGTACATTTTGTGATGGGCTAGAAATTACGAGCAGATGTCTTAAGGAAATTTGCGGAGTCATATTGTTATCAGTTAGCATGTTTCAGATTCAGACGGACGCATATGGCCTCGCAAAGTTTTTACATCGTTTTAGCAAAATTTCTAGAAGTAGCCTAGTCATTCTGTTTTCCGTTTACGAGTGCTCAAATAATTGCTTTCTGCTTTCAGATGATCACATTGCGACAGCATGTGCGGCTGGACCCGAGCGAAACAGGAATCTTTTCCAGAGAACAATGAGTAGTAGTAGTAGAAGCTAGTTCACGTAGCTGTGAATAAAGAAGTTCGCCTGACTTGCTGTTTTCGAGATTTGAAATAAATAAATTCAAAACCGTTTTGTAGCATTGAAGAAGAACAGTGCTTGAAGAGTGTTGTTTCTTTTTTCGAGAGCTAGGAAAGTATGTGTAACAGTTATTTTTCAATTTTTATTTTTTATTTTTATTTTTATTATTTTATTTATTTATTTATTTATTTTTACTTTATTATTTTTTATTTTTATTCATGTTATTTTTTCCACATTTTAGAGTCGAAAAATTACCGAAAACAATGAGGTTAAAATGAACCATCGACCACAGCCAACACTGAGTAAAAAGATCGCACCCCCCTGCGCGCCTAGGAGATTTGCTCTTACTGGAGTTTTATATTTTTTCTAAATAGCATTTTTCCTCTAATTTTCAACGCGGTCATGGCTCCTTTTCAATTTTGATTTTGAACGGAGATATGAATTTTTGAATGACCACCTTCATTTCTGAGATGACCAGTAGGAGTTGCGACTTTCTGAGTGTTTTCAATCAAAAAATCATATCTTCGTTCAATCTCAAAACTGGGAAAGTGCCATGACCAATTATAAAACTACATGAAATTATCTATAAAACAAAAATATAAGTTCTCCTGAACACGAAATCCCCTAGGCGCGCAGGGGGGGTGCGATCTTTTTGCGATTTTTAGCCAAAATCGCAGAAGGATCGCACCCCCCCTGCGCGCCTAGGGGATTTCGTGTTCAGAAGAACTTATATTTTTGTTTTATAGATAATTTTATGTAGTTTTATAATTGGTCATGGCACTTTCCCAGTTTTGAGATTGAACGAAGATATGATTTTTTGATTGAAAACACTCAGAAAGTCGCAACTCCTACTGGTCATCTCAGAAATGAAGGTGGTCATTCAAAAATTCATATCTCCGTTCAAAATCAAAATTGAAAAGGAGCCATGACCGCGTTGAAAATTTGAGGAAAAATGCTATCCAGAAAAAAATATAAACCTCCAGTATGAGTAAATCTCCTAGGCGCGCAGGGGGGTGCGATCTTTTTACTCAGTGTTGGCTGTGGTCGATGGTTCATTTTAACCTCATTGTTTTCGGTAATTTTTCGACTCTAAAATGTGGAAAAAATAACATGAATAAAAATAAAAAATAATAAAGTAAAAATAAATAAATAAATAAATAAAATAATAAAAATAAAAATAAAAAATAAAAATTGAAAAATAACTGTTACACATACTTTCCTAGCTCTCGAAAAAAGAAACAACACTCTTCAAGCACTGTTCTTCTTCAATGCTACAAAACGGTTTTGAATTTATTTATTTCAAATCTCGAAAACAGCAAGTCAGGCGAACTTCTTTATTCACAGCTACGTGAACTAGCTTCTACTACTACTACTCATTGTTCTCTGGAAAAGATTCCTGTTTCGCTCGGGTCCAGCCGCACATGCTGTCGCAATGTGATCATCTGAAAGCAGAAAGCAATTATTTGAGCACTCGTAAATCGAAAACAGAATGACCAGGCTACTTCTAAAAAATTTGCTAAAACGATGTAAAAGCTTTGCAAGGCCACATGCGTCCGTCTGAATCTGAAACAATTTTTTAGTTCAGGAAATTCCATTTTTCACTCCATTATCTTCAGCCTTATAAAATTCTTAACTACATCACTACACTCGCTAACCGTGTACATTTCTCCGCGCACAAGCCTTTTTTGTCCTCCATTTGTGTGCGGCTGATCCGAAAATTTTTTATACTCGAATGATCAATAAATTTTTATTTTTCGATTTTTTGCATCTTTATTCTGTATACATCTGTAAACGCCCTTCTGTGGATGTCCTCGTGCTCCATTCACCTGTTATATTCGCCTGCAGCAGTTTTTGAAGGGTGGGGGGGTCGTAACTGCTTCTCTCCAGAAGGGGGGGGTCGTAATTTTTGAGCACAGATCGCACCCCATGCTCAACCCTGGTCCGAGTGCGAGAGATTGTTTGTTTCTGCTGGTTTCATTGAAAAAAGATCTGAGAAAAGCCTCACTCTCCAAAATCATGAAAAAACTGCTGTTTCTCCACCATAACATGATCGTTTTAGGCTTGTAATTCTATTTTGAAAGCATTCTTATCTATCACGCCAAAAAAGTCCGTCTTTCTCTACGTACTTGTCTTCGGCTTATAATGAAGTTTGTAAAAATGAATTTCCACCGTTTACTTTTAAGCTATCACCAAACGTTGAACAGCTTCACCAAAATGATAGACACATTTTAGTGGAAACAAAACGATCACTCTGGGTACCTTTAGAAACAGAAATGAAAACGTTTTGGTGTCCAGTTTTGGCTAAATTCCAATATTTTAGTGACTTTGCACTATTTCCGACTTCCGTGTTCCGCATTCCGGTTTCCGGCCATTTTTGGCCATTTCCGTTCCGTCTTCCGCCTTCAGCTTTTTTGAAAAAATTTCCGCACATCCCTGGTTACGATGAATCATTGAATCACACCATTGGAGCGGGCGTGTCATCACTACCAGCCTGATCAAAGACCTCGTGAATCTATAATTTTTATCTCTTTATCGATAAGTGGTTTAGCGATTCTGATAATCGGTCAGCGATCGAGGGGGTGATGCTGTTTATAAAGCTTCGACATCAAGAGGCCCTTTACTCGTCAAGAGGCTGCTCGCTGGTGAGCCGTCCCATTTCGCCCACGCACCACTGAATGGCTCGGTGAGCTTAGGGCGCAAGTGGCCACCCGTCAGTCTCGAGCTCATAAATTTGTTTTGTATTTTTTTGTGTATAAGCCGTAAAAATTTACGAGCTGTACGTGGACCGTTTTTCAACGTTTTTCGTCCAAATTCGTCATGCAGCGTTTCTCGCCCAAATTCACGACGTGCTTGGTAAATCCAGTTTTGCGACAACAAAGCTGGGGCTTGTGGTAGTGGTTGGTTCGTTTATTTATGTATTTATTTAATTATTTATTCATTTTTTACCATTTATAGCTCATGCTCACCTTCGATGTACATATCTTACAACGTCAGTAAAACGACAGAACATAGAGAAATAGAGTAGCGTGAAGCTGTAATTCAAAAAACCAAACCGTAGTTGCTGTTGCTGCTATTATTATTATTATTATTGTTACTATGTTATTATTATAATTATTATTATTATTATTATTATTATTATTATTATTATTATTATTATTATTATTATTATTATTATTATTATTATTATTATTATTATTATTATTATTATTATTATTATTATTATTATTATTATTATTATTATTATTATTATTATTATTATTACCATTATTATTATTTTCAAAGCTGCGTATTTTTAAAGCTGACTGAACTGCCGGAGGTCAGATAATTTATTATATATTTGTTTATTTTTTCCGATTCAAGAGGATGTTCAAAGCAGCGCTGGCTGGATGTGATACATGCCGATCTAAAGACAATGGAAGTTCATCCAGATCAAGCGTATGATAGATCCTTATAGCGTCAGAAAAATTGTAGAACGGGTCCTGCTTCGAAGCGGAACAGACGCTGAAAATTATTATAATTATTATCATTATTATTATTGCTGTTGTTGTTGTTCTTCTTTTCACTAGATCATGAAATGGTCCTAGTGGTTCCCAACGAGCCTGAAATTGATCACTCAAAATCTACATGATTCAAACTGCCAGAGATCAAATTATTTATAATATTTTTCGTTTATTCACCACTGCAACTATTTAAGCTCGACAATGTTAATCAGTCTTCAATTCTCGCACTTTGTTCGATGCCGTTCCTTTCGATTAGTCCTAAGTCGGTCGAAATGCATCTGCTAGTGCTCGTCGATGACGTGCTCTTTGAGAAGGAGGCGAATTGAGCCTCAATCGACAGCGATAATTCGCCTGTTTCGTCAGACGCCTAAGAAATGCCGCGTTGTTCGAATGCAAATCTCATTAAACTGCAAATACCTTTAACGCCACTATGAATTTTGTGCAAGAATTTCACTAAAAGGTGTTATTTACTGCACAAATGCTGCGAATCGCGAAACTGGCTGATTTTCCATAACTGCTACTGTAGCTTGCGTCAAAGCGGCAAAAATATGACATTTTTGGGATTTTGCCATACATGCTTGGGTTAAGTTTCACAAGCGTGCTCTTTTCAAAACAATGGGGAGTATCCGAAAGATACGTAGACTAAATGAGGTGTAACCTTAACTTGAGTTCAATCTCGAAGCTGTATTAGTATCACATTTGAAAGCGAATCTTATCTTTGCACCGAATGAACCTTCCAAAAGTTTAGACCGGCTTTTCTTGAAGCCTTTAATGAATTATTTTATTAAATTTATTATTTGTAGCCTCCAATTGTAGCCTTGTTCTTTGATGTTGACATTCATCTGTAAATTTTTGACACCTGAGCGACCGTAATAAAAGCAAATAAAAAGTCAGAGCTAAAAATGAAGGTGTCAGTCAAGGTGTTCATCAGTCCACCAAAGAGGCGCTGAGCATCCGCGTTCCGTTAGGAATCGCCGAGACACGGTAAATGCGTATTTGGCCTGTACAATGAATTGCAAGGGCCAGATGTTATACCAAATCCGCATCTTTACCTTCCCAGACAGGTCTGGCAGCAGTTTACCCGACCCTGAAGGGTTGGTAAGCTTGGCTAGCCGGCGCCGGGGTCGATCGCTAGAGTGTGCCGGTATTAGTAGCGCCTCATAGCGCCTTATTACCATTATTATTATTTTTAAAGCTGCGTATTTTGAAAGCTGGTTGAACTGCCAGAGGTTAGATTAATTAGGTTAGATTAGTTAGTTAATTTATTATATATTTGTTTATTTATTCCGATTCGAGAAGACGTTCGAAGCAACGCTGGGTGTTGGTGATAATGCCTCGCCTACTGCACCAAGCGTGCCAATCAAAACAAGTGTAGACAAGTGAATAAACAAATAAGTGATTTGGTAAAAGGCCAATTTACGCCTAAACGTATCAATATGATAGAATGTGTGAAGTATGTCAATATTCTACTTTTTAGCAATTCAGGACAATCTAAACACATTATCGAGCATGCCTTCCTACATATTTTTTCCTTACTTCCCCTCAATTCTCATGTTCAAACGTTATCCTATTTTCCTGAGAAGTGCTTATCGCCGGACTTCTGGACTTGATGAGTAAATAAAAAGTTCACAGGAAGCCTTGGGTGAGCCCGAGGTCTCGTTTTCCAGTGCTGCTCTCATCAACACGGCAGATTTCGTCGTAGAATGAGTGTCCTTTTCTTCGCTCAGTGGTGACTGTGAGTTCGTTAGATTTATTTACACTACCATCCTAGACGGGCGTGCGTGGTGCAAAGGTAAGAGGCGCTGCTGACACCCGCACGGTCGATCGATCCCCGCCCCGGTCAACTAACTTTCCATCCCTCTGGCGTCGGGTAAATTGGTACCGGACTTGTCTGGGAAGGTAAAGACACTGACCTGGTATAGCGGCTGGCCCCCGCAGGTCATTGTATAGGCCAAATACCCATTCACTATTCCTCTACGACTTGAATGGAACACGAATGCGGCGGCGCGTCACTTACCTTTACCTTTTCTACCATCCACTTTGGTATGGAACCAATTTACCCGACCCCGAATGGATGGAAGGCATGGTCAGCCTGCAGGCCACGAGTTTTCCTTTGTGTCAGTGAGAACCATGTTTATGCAGCCCGACTGAGAGAATCAGCTGCTTTATTTCGTATTTATTGCGCTATTTTCTAGCCGTCTAGAAATCACTTTCACTCGAGTTTTTTAATCGCTGCAATTTATAACTCGTCATCAACGTCCATACCAAAGGCTCTCGTTGCGATTAACTGCTCATTTTCTCTTTGCTCTCTGATCCTTCACTGACTCTCCCTTTTCATTCGCTGTTTTCGCTCGAAACTTGGCGATGGTCAATGGGCCAGACACCAAAATGCTACAAAAAGTTACTTGCCTGAAAAGGAGGATCATCTGAACATGCAGCAAAAATAGATGAGCATAAACAAGCCATGTATAAACAATGACACAACTTACGATAATATTTACTCTTATCCTGCAAGGCATGCCGTATACTCTCTATTTTATATACAGTAGCGGTCAAAATGATATGTCACTTTTCATTTTCATTCAAAAATAGCTCAAATCGAAAAGAACCTGATACCAATTGATGGTTCTAAGTACTCTATTTCAAGATATGTTGAAACATACCGCTTTTACTAATTCTCTGTTTTTTTTTAAATATTTTTTAGTGATTTTCATATGCTATTTTAAACAGAAATATCTCAAAAATCGCTGGGTATAGGATCGATCTGAGATGATATTCTGATGGACAATGATCTAGTTATTATAGTGTGTTACAAACATTTGATTCAAATAGCCTCTAAAATATAGATTTTTTTAAGTAAACTTTTTGGTGGTCAAAAACCGGTCAAATTTTAGGACCATGTTTTAGACAAAATTCCATATCTTCCTAACTTTTCGAAAAATTCAGACCGAATTTGAAAATTTTGTAGAAGATGGTATTCTCCTTAGGGTAGTTGTTTTTATTTCAAAACTGCTTCTTTATTTTAGGAGAAAATTCCTTTTGAAGTTGAGATTGCGTAAATTGTTGTATCTAAAAAAGTTAGAGAGGAACCGACTCAATTTTCTCCAGGTTAATAGTAGATTTGTAGTTCTTTCAACATCGCACGTAAGCTAGAATAAATCAAAGTTTAAATAAAAATATACCGCTTTGACTAACACACGCTGAGGGCGTCGTCACTACCAGTACATTGTGCGGGGGCGGGCAAAGGCGCGCACAGCGTGTGCTAGTCAAAGCGATATATTTTTATAAAGAACTTTGATTTATTTCAGCATACATACATTCTCAAGAGCACCGTAAATGTACTATCAAATGAGAGAAATTGAAGTTGATACCTCTCGAACTTTTTTGAATATAGCAGTTTACGCGGTTTCAACTTTTAAGAGAATTTTCTCACCAATTAAGAGAAGTGCTTGAAAACAATAACAAGACCTTGAAAGAGAAAATCGTTTCCTATCACGCTCTTAAATTTGGTGTAATTTCGTTACGCAGTTAGGAAGATATAGAATTTTGTTTGAAACGTGGTCCTAAAATTTAACCAGTTTTTGACCACCAAAATGTTTGCTCAGAAAAATCTATAATTTAGCGGCGATCTGAATCAAATTTATGTATCACATTATATTAACTACACTATGCTCTATCAAATTATCATTTCAGATTGATCCTTCATTCAGCGATTTTTGAGATATTTTCGTTGGAAATAGCATATGAAAATCACTATAAAATATTTTTAAAAAATACAGAATTCGAAACAATTGTATATTTCGACATATCTTAAGATAGAACCGTCAGAACTATCGAATGGTACCAGGTTCTTCTCGATTTGAGCTATTTCTGTATAAAAATGGTAAGTGACATATCTTTTTGACCGCTACTGTACATGCTATGCTGCAGATTATAGGTATGATGATAGGAGTACTTAATAGACTGACTGAAACCAAAGAGCCAAGATGTTTTGACTTTATTCCAGCTAACGCTTCGGCGAGTCCGCCTTCGTCAGAGCCTGGAAGACAAAAGAGGAAATTGAGAGAACACTTGTTCAAGAACAATTTCAAGTGTCAGCGGTGAATCAGAAGGCACTTAGTAGAGGAAGAATCGTTTCTTACGATATTTTCTTACCTTTTTTCTCACTATTCTTGTTCATTTTCGTCATCTTTATCTTCTTGTCTACAGTTTTCTAGTAAAAGCAGAAAAATAGAAGTGGTGCTTCGACTTTTTGAAGAAGGGCCTCATCTGAAAAGAGGTGTGTAAGAATTGTTCCCAATTATTGAAGCGATGCCTGCGAGTAACCAAAAATCTAGCGATCTTCAATAGACATTCGAACTTGTTGATATCATCTGTTAACCTTCTGTCCGGTTTTCTCGAAGACCACTTTGGCAGTTGATTAATTGCGTGTGACTAGTGGACAGAACATGTTTTATATAATGGCATTTATCTAAGTTTATGCTCTCCGGCTACTCTCAACTTACGTTTAATACCTGCAAGGTTGTCTCGGACGATCACCATTTTCTCGTCCCTACATTTTGCGTAATTTTCTAACACTTTGTGGTTTATTGTTAGCGATCCCAATTATCCGAAAGGTTCGGCTCAAGAAAGGCTAATTTAATGTTGCACAATCGTGTCTTAGGGCTTGTTCAGACGACGCGCGTCGAAAATTCAAAATCGAAGCTCAATCGATAATTTACGCCCTTGATCGAATTTGCTCTTTTGCATTAGTGGCGCAGTCCGGTTGCGCCTCATATAGGCGTACTTACTGGTCGCTCGGGTTTTTTAGAAGGCTGCTATTTCTTATTAATGGAAATTTTGTCGTTCTTTTTGTCACCTCGTTCAAGCTTTTAAAAGTCACTACATCGTCAAACCGCATACAACCTATCATCCCAGAGTTCCAATTTTAGTTAATACCCAATTCAAGTACTGAACCCATTCAGCTCGCTCCTTTCCTCATCAGGTAATTGTTACTTTGCCCTGCGAGCTGTCCTCAAGAAAAAATTTTCTGAAATGGAATCAATCACAAACCAACAGGCGAAAAAAGGGCGCACAGCTCGCCGAATGCTTGACCCCTCGACCCCAATTGAGATTCCAGATTACGAAAGTTTTGATTCATAGCAAATCGAAATTGGTCGTATACAGGTTATCACCTAAGCTTTGCATTATTTTTACCGAAAAATCAACGAGAATGTACTTACTGTTTCTCAGCGTCGTATTATCCTCGTTTACTTTTCTGGGCTAATAACAGCTCCACAATGTCTCACACACGTGAGAGCGATCGAAGCAAGAAGCATTCCGTTTATTCGGGTGGCATAAATTGATGCCAAATTTGTTCGAGAAGGTCATTATGATTCCAATTCCTTTATCCTGTAGCGTTTGTTTAAGAAAGTGTTCTGGAACAATTTGTTAAATTGTAGGAAACATCGCCCGCTTCAAATTTATGTCCAACCTGGGGGCCGTTGTGCTCGATTCTTCACGAGACTTTGTTTTGATAACAAAATCTTCTGTTGTACTGGATTCCATCCCTAGGGAGCACCTCGTGTGATGAAAGGCCTCGCTTTCATCCGCAAAGTAACGTGAAAAGGTAAAGGTTGAAACTGCCGGGGTTGATCAGTCCCCTGAGGACGCGATGCCGCATTCGTGTTCGTAGAGGTAAAGTGAATGAGTATTTCTCTTATACAATGATTGAGATTGATCGCCTGACCGTGCGGACTGTTAGTAGCGCCTCTTAGGACTGCTTGCTGCTACAGTAAACTTGAATCGCTCAGGCTTCGCCACCGTTGTAGAATTTCTCAGAACGATCTGACACATTTCTAGAGAAGAAACACTACATCCGTCAGAGTTCAAAATGCGAAGGTAAAGGTTGAAGCTGTCTGGTTTGATCAGCCCAGAAGGAGGCGCCGCCGCATTCGTGATCCATTCAGATTCGTAAAGGCGCAGTGAATGCGTATTAGTCCTAGACAATGACTAACTATACCAAGTCAGGGTCTTTACCTTCCAGAAAAGTCTGGTATCAATTCACCAGACCCCTGAGGGATGGAAGGTTAGTCTGCAGTGTTCGATCTCTCAGCCATACATGTCACATGCAAAATAGAGCAATGAATTCGACAAAATTGTACACCTCTTCGGGGAAGAAAAATTGTTTTCGGAGCTGGTAAGATGATGAAGCAGGCGGCGGATCCCATTAGCACAGATGCGTATTCATTGTCTTACTACGATTCTGAGAAGATGTACTGGAACGTCCTTGAGGGGCGGATAATGACGACGTCTTTGTTTGTCTAGTATTATATTTACAACGCAGTAGGGGCGTGATGGCCGAGAGGTTAAGAGCCTAGGCTCAAGATCTTGATGATCAGGGTTCAATCCCGTCCCAGGCAGAAACCCTTGCCTAGCTTGGAAATAGCTGAAAAGGGTATCGGTACCAGCGTCAGGCCCGTGTGACAGGTCGGCTGATGGAGGAAAACTGTCACGATCACGAGACGGATCGATGGTCGCATGCAAGGAGATGGCGCTTAAGTACCTGCGACCGAGGGCGATATGGCCACCCCACAAGGACCTCTGGACCGAGACAAGATGGCAGTGTGGCACCACGACAAAGGGGGAGCAGCACCAAGGAGAAAGAAGACGGAGCGACTATTATGAAAGACGTACCCCGTATGATAAAAACGTTGTGGAATAAAATATTTATAACGCAGTGAGACATATGATGATTTTGTAACTCTTCAGAAATTGGGTGAGGCGCTATTAAGAGCTCTCTAAATTCTTTCTTCTTGAGCCGACGTACCTTCTACGCGAACAGGAATATGTCAGGGAAACATATAGAACGCCTAATAAAAGCACAAATTTAAATGGCTTGCGAAGGTCCAATCCGGCAACCACTCTTCGGAGCCACAGGGTGAAGAAGACAGATGGCAGAAGGCGTATGAGGGTGATAAGTAGGGTATGCTGAAAAAGCACGCATAAGGGTACAGTTAAGTTGTTATTCGAAGCGAAGGTAACATGAAGTAAGGGTTGCATGAGGCTTAGATTTTGTAAAGAAAAATCAGTTCAAGCTTCTTAGAAGTTGGATATAATGAAAACCACAAATTTCTAAATTTCTGCAGGTTTACCGATTCTAGGAGTAAAAAATGTTGGCCTGCTAGCGCAACTCTACCCCTTTCCGCATAGATATCTTTCTTTTCAACTGCGGTGTCTTACCCCCATTAGAAAACTTGAAAGAAAACAGGTTTGACGAGCGAAATGCTCCAGCTTCTGCTCATCTTGTTTCCAATAAGCGCTCGCTCATTACGTATTAGCCTATTATTCCGGTTTCGGTTGCCAGAAAACATCGCCATCGAGAAACACAAGTTGCATGCATATTAGCCCAGTCAAAGATCATACTTCTTCCGCCAGACCACGATCCCCACCGGACGATAAATACGTCTGACGGAAGTCGAATAAGTGGTGAAAAATGCCGCAAAATGACTCTTCTGGTCTCAGCTTAGAATTGGATTGGTGCACCTGGCAACCGTAATTCGGGGAATACCACGGTCTCTTTCCCTTAGGCGATGATTTTTGACCGCTCGAAGGATACGTCGTCAGTCGTTGCATTTCGGATGCGGGTTTTAATTGAGGCCCTGTCTTGCTATCCAATTTCGAGGCGTGGGTGGACTCGTGATCTTCGCAAGGATTAACACCAATTTGTCTTTTCTATGAAAGTCTCTCCGTTCTCTCTATTTCTCCCAGTAGAAGAGATTATGCTTCGAAATAGACAGTTGGTCCAAAGGGTGTCCAAGCAGTTGGGTACGAGAGTTGAGTGATCTACGAAAATGACCATCACTCCCGGGTCACTCGTTCTGAAAAGAACTCCATTGCAACACCGTTCTCAGAAATCTGGGAAATTGTTTCCTGAGAAAACGGAAGACCGAATTATCGTATGAGCTCTAGTCTGAGAATTATTTGCTGTGAATCTTCGAACGAAAATTTTGAAAAGAATTCAGCGAAGGTATGGCGTATACGGCGAACGAAATTGCCTACAATTTTCTCACATTCTTGACTTCCATGAAAGGAGAGATCGTTCCATTTCATTCAAAATTTCAAACACAAAATGTTTGCAGTCTTCTAAAAAGGTTACCCTCGCGGTATTTGTTCTTCCCTGAGTTGACAATGTGCGGGTATGATACTCGGGGTCTCACCGTCGACCTTCATTATTAGTCAGGTTTTTTGATGATTCTCCAAATCACCCACGCGTTATTTGTTCTTCCCAGCACTGACATTAGATCCTTGTATGTCACCCTTCACCGGTTTTGCGATTGATTTCTGATTGGGACAGATTGTGACTGATGAAGGTGTTCTAGACAATTTTCGAGGCTCTCATTTTCAAAGGTCCTTATATACCCAGAGCCTTTCTTGAGTTTTTTCCTCAAAACTTTTCGTTTTACCTTAAAAGAATCATTTTGAGTGCAATCTCAAACTCAACGGAAAAGTTGAAAATTCATATTCTCAGCTGTAGTAGCATCTTGATCCCTCTGAACTAGAACTAGATGATTATTCACGATAGAATGTGTCCGAGTAGTTGTTCTTTGGAATCTCTTTGTTCCTGGTACTGTGCCTTGGTAGTTGTTCCTTTACGTCTCTTTGTTCCTGGTACTTCCATCCCCTTCATTCTTCTTTGCTACCCGTCTCCTTGAAAATTTTCGGAATTCGCTCCACTTTCATGGACAATAACCACGTTTGTGCTTATTAGTGGCATACGTGAAGCATTGTAGTGACATACGTGAAGCATTGAAATTGCTCAGCTTCAGATAAATTGAAGGTAATAAAAGGTCAATAAGAAGGTCATTTCTTCAGAACTTATAGTTCTGAAAAAGTAGTGCACTAGGTGGTCATCGACACCCGTGGCGTGCACCACGCAGTCGGCATGTATTGACACTGGGCGTTCCCCTAGTCCGAGGTTTTTGGTTTTCTATTCAAGTTTTTTGTCTTTTTCGAACTCTTATTTGCTGAAATTTTCATCTCTTTCATTCATTCATGCTCTGAATTAGAGTTTCAACGAGTCTCATTCTATTCTCTTAGGAAAGACGCAATTCTTGTTCGCTTGGAATTTATTCCTGCGTCCCGTAGATAGGAAGAATAAGGAAGGTTCAATTAATGCAGAAAGCGTCTTTCTCATCTAGCTTCATATTGCAATCTAGTATTCACCTCTATTCTGGTGGTATTATTCGAGAACATTGCTCGCTGCTATAACACGCTCAATATCGGATGCACTCTGTACCGTAAAACTGAATCTCTACTTCATGAAAATATTTTTCACCAGTTTTCCTATACCTTTGGAGAGATCACGATCCCAGATTATGTGTTCTTTATAGAATACAAATCGTTCTCAAGTGATTTACGGCGAGTGAACGGTAAAAACGGTTTGTTTGACGAAAGTATACAGACGAAACCCACATGTACCTCTTCTTTCCTTCTTTTCTAGTTTCTATTTTTGTCTGCTTCTTTACAACCTATGGGTTGTCTCTCCCAAAACATACAGTATTTCTATTTTGTCGCACTTACTTAGTCCATGCGTATCTTTCTTTGTCATTTTAACACCACTTTCCATCTATATCTATTTTTAATATTAATTTTTATGAATCTGTAGGTTTTGATTTTTTGCCTCCCGGAATACAGCTCTTGCATGAGTAGCTACATTCATGAGCTGTGATTATATAAACTGTGCCTAGGCTTTTATGAATGTTATACCCGAAGTAAGTCCCGCACGGCGCGCGATTGGTTCATAAGCAAATAGAGAGGTTATTCAAAGTTTGAATGGAATAAATGGAATAGTGATCTGGACGCCAATGTTGATATTGATACAGATTGATAGGTTGATATACATAGATTTATTACGGCTTACGTTTCGGCGTAATCGCGTTGTTCAGAGCCTGGAAGATTCAAAGTGAGTTTGAGAAACCACCCGTTCACTGACCATTTCAAGACACAACAGAGCTTAAGAAGATTGGTAGGGAAGGGAGACAAAACGCAAAACAAGGAAAACACGACCCAATCACATAGGCCAAGGCAGAAGTGCTGACACGCCGGAATATGTACATCTCAGAAGTTGCGCCGAAACCCAGTAAATCTGTGTATATCAATCTTGGTAGCCAGCTGGTTCATCAGAACTCTGCAATATCTCACCGTCGAGACGAGGGTTCGGTGAGCCCGAGGTTGTACCAGCCAATAAACCCCCAATGAACCCTCCTCCTCTTAATCCGTGCTCGGTTCATATCAGCGCTTGCGAATATTGCTACTCAGACAAGAATGGGCTTAACAAAACATTACAAATTGAATAAAAATTTATATATTTGGAGATGCTAGGTTTTTGTTTAGCGGTTTACAGATGAGTTTTCTGTCTCTTTTTGTCTTAACATTTTATTATCAATGAGGAAACACCTGAATTAACCTGCATGTGTATGGATACAACGTTATACACGCGACTTTAGTTGACAATGTCAAGCATTACAGCTCCGGGATACGTTTTATTTGAGGAAACACCACCTAAATAGCAGAATAGTTTCGTGAAGAGAAAATGTTCCCGAAAGAATGCTCTGGGGCTAAGATAGAATGAGAGTTTTTTTCCCGACTTTTTTCTCCCTTGAATGTTGAAATGCTAGACTCTTTCTGTTGGCTGAGTCTACATGGTGCATCGACTTAGAATTAATTTCCGATCGCAAATTGTCTTAAACAATCCCATAATGTATTCAACTGCGGAAGAAAGCGTAGAATGTGATCTTTATTCCAACGTTCCGCATCAGTAGCTTCAAATGCGTCGTGCTGTGTTGTTCGATTCTGTTTTTCTCGGTTGGTGGGTGTGCGCCTGCCATCGTCGTGAGTTTTTATGGTGTTCGTCGACGAATTTTAAAGCCAAACCACAATGGTGTTTTTGAGAACTTGTGGCCCATTGTTCATCGCTAAGGTCGGGTGGCCACCTTCCGTCAAACCGCTTCAAAAGCTGAAAAAATGACGCGAAAATACGCTCGAGTGGAAATTTTACGACGAAAAAAGGGAACCAGCTATAATCAGTTGCCACAATTGTGTTATGTCAGTTGTTGAGCCTATTTTTTAGTTCTTATAGTTTTGGTCTGTTTTATTTAATTATTGAGACCGAGATTGTTGTCTTCAGTGTTTCTCGACTCTTTTTCTTCTATGGCCTCTTTAGTCAGGGATGGGTCGGGGCGCGCCACGCATCTATCTTCCGGTCAGCATTGCGGAGGCATGGTGGATACGTATTGGTCGTACACAATGCCTCCAAAGCTAGGGTAAATTGCACAGGATCGATCGCACAACAACACCAGTGTCAGCAGCGCCCCTCTCCACTTCACCACTGGTGACTTCACTTGTGTAATACTTACATAAATGTGTCCATCATATCAAAATCAATTTCGAAATTCGTTAAAAATATTTATAGCAATACGCAATTCGTTCCGGTAGCTACTCAGTGAAACCAATCAAGTGCGCCGGAGCAGATGATTGGATTAATTTACACCTGCTTCGGAAATTTGTGTCTGTGCTTGGAGGACACAAATAGAACTTTAAGCTCACAATAATCTTCTGTGGAGACTTCATTTTCGATTTTTGACTTTTTTCACTCTTATTCTTTCTTTTTTCAAACATTGTTGTATAAAAGGTAGTGGTAAAGGTATCGGCATTGATAAATCCTCTGAAGACGCGCCGGCGCGTTCCTGTTGCATTCAGAAACGTAGAGGCACGGATAATGCGTATTTGCCTCTCACAGTGACTTGCGGGGGTCAGCCGCTATACCAAGTCAGGGTCCTTACCTACCCACACAGGTCTGGTACCAAGTTACCCAACCACGGAGGGATGGGAAGCTTTGGCGGTCCAAGGATCGACCGCTCGTCAGCACCTCTCACCACTGCACCACATGCGCCCACCACGGCAGTATACATACAGTAGCGGTCAAAAAGATATGTCACTTTTCGTTTTCATCCAAAAATAGCTCAAATCGGAAAGAACCTGATACCAATTGATAGTTCTGAGTACTCTATTCAAAAATATGTTGAAACATACCGCTTTTACTAATTCTCTGTTTTTTAAAAATATTTTTCAGTGATTTTCATATGCTACTTTGAACAAAAATATCTCAAAAATCGCTGGGTGTAGGATCAATCTGAGACGACATTCTGGTAGAGCATGATCTATTTATTATAATGTGCTACAAACATTTGATTCGAATCGCCTTTAAAATATAGATTTTTTTTTAGCAAACTTTTTGGTGGTCAAAAACCGGTCAAATTTTAGGACCATGTTTCAAACAAAATTCTATATCTTCCTAACTTTTTGAAAAATTAAACCAAATCTGAAAGTGTTGTAGAGAATGATATTCTCTTCAGGGTGGTTAATTTTGTTTCAGGACTGGTTCCTTATTTTTGGAGAAAATTCCTTTTAAAGTTGAGTTTGCGTAAACTGTTGTATCTAAAAAAGTTTTAGAGGAACCGACTCAATTTTTTCCACGTTAATAGTAGATTTGTAGTTCTTTCAATATCACACGTAAGTTAGAATGAATCGAAGTTTTAATAAAAATATACCGCTTTGACTGACGCACGCTTGCCCGCACCGTACACTATACTGGTAGTGACGGCGCCTACAGCGTATGTCAGTCAAAGCGGTATATTTTTATTAAAACTTCGATTTATTCTAACTTACGTGTGATGTTGAAAGAACTACAAATCTACTATTAACGTGGAAAAAATTGAGTCGGTTCCTCTAAAACTTTTTTAGATACAACAGTTTACGCAAACTCAACTTTAAAAGAAATTTCCTCCCAAAATAAGGAACCAGTCCTGAAACAAAATTAACCACCCTAAAGAGAATATCATTCTCTACAACACTTTTGAATTAGGTTTAATTTTTTCAAAAAGTTAGGAAGATATAGAATTTTGTTTGAAACATGGTCCTAAAATTTGACCGGTTTTTGACCACCAAAAAGTTTGCTCAAAAAAATCTATATTTTAAAGGCGATTTGAATCAAATGTTTGTAGCACATTATAATAAATAGATCATGCTCTACCAGAATATCGTCTCAGATTGATCCTACACCCAGCGATTTCTGAGATATTTTTGTTCAAAATAGCATATGAAAATCACAAAAAAATATTTCAAAAAAACAGAGAATTAGTAAAAGCGGTATGTTTCAACATATTTTTAAATAGAGTACTTAGAACTATCAATTGGTATCAGGTTCTTTCCGATTTGAGCTATTTTTGAATGAAAACGAAAAGTGACATATCTTTTTGACCGCTACTGTATGTACGCCTTACTTTTCTGAGAAAAGAAGAACGTACATCTCATACTATAAAGTTAGAACATACTAGACGATGCCTGAAATTATTATCCTTTGTTAATCCTTTGTTTGGTCTGAAAATCTGAGGTTTCGATCATCACCTAAGGCTTCGATCAGTGCCAGTCAAGTCTGGCTTCTGAAGGAGCATCCATGGCGGGATTTGGTGAAAGTCTAGTCTCGACAGCACTGAACCGGAACTCGATCATTCTTCTTCTCTTTTGTATTGTTTCAATGTATCTCTCTTTTCTGCGTGATCGTTCCTCCGGCGTTGATGAACGACTTGATTATTAACAACGTATGACAGTACCGTCGCTAATTCTCCGCCAAACACTGTCGGCGATGGAACACATGGAACCGTCCAGGTGTCGCTTCGCCATAACTCTTTCAATCCTAACCATTTCAAATATAAAACACATGGTCAGAATCAGAATAGGACGATCTAGACTGTGCTCCTGAAAACTAAGGGAACATTGAGAATTTTGAAATTGATTTGAGCGATCTTTGATCTCTCTGTAACGACGAGTTAATGAGGTTGACCTCATTATCTCGCCCTCAATAATTACACCGGTTACGTGAACGATGAACTGAATCGCCACAAAACTGCCTTGATATTATATAACAACGATTAAGTTTCTTAGTTTGACGCATCGTGAAAAGCCTCCTTCACAGTTTTTCTGTTGCAGTCAAATTCGTCTTTACACATTTTCAAATCGTGTTTGGTGTTGAAATGGTCGTCTTCAGCTCCACTCTTCAAATATGCTGTCCAAATTTGAACTCTTCAAATATGCTGTCCAAATTTGAAAAAAAGTTGGACTATTGAAAGATCTTGTGGCGATTGAGCTCAGGGTACACGTAACCGGTGTAGCTATCTAGGGGGAGATAATGAGGTCGACCTCATTATCCTGCCGTCGCAGTGGTCAAAGAACGCTTGAATCAATTTCAAAATTTTCAAAGTTTCCTTAGTTTTCAGGAGCACAGTCTAGATCGTGCTATTCTTATTCTGACCGAGTATTTTATATCTGGAATGGTTAGGTTTGAAAGGAGTTATGGCAAAGCGACACTTAGACGGTTTTATCTGTCGCCGACAGCGTTTTGGCGGAAAATTAGCGACGGTACTGTGTAGCTGATGTCACTGCTTCTAGCAGTGTTGTCCTTTCGTTATTTGCGCTTCCGCCGTTTTCAACAAACCAATTGATAGATAAAATAGGTTTTCTTACAGAGCTCTTGGATGGATCCGGCTGGGCTCCTGAGCAACTGCGCTATGATGATCGTCGAAGCGCACTTGTTTACCTATATTTTTGGATTTTTCTACCGTTCTTCCCACATAGAAGTCGTCGCTTGAGATCTCTAACAACCTAGCTTGAATTTCGGTGAATAATACTGAAATGGAAAAAGTCTCAATATGAAAATACATCGAGAAAGGCAAGCATCACTCAAAACCACGTGTTGATCTTTCATGCTGTCCGTTACGCTGACGACGATTATTTTTTGTTGACTTGCTCAAAACTCACGCTTGACCAATTATGCATGACTGCTGAGATCCCTATTAAATATTAATCATCGCTGATCGCACCCTCATATTTGTCGAAAAGCGACGTATTTCCAAATCTAAGAGTGTCTTAGAGATCTTGATAGCATTATAGTGTGCCTGGTGGTTTGCATCTTTATGCAAGTAGTAAGCAGCTCTCAAAGAAGTGGCAAACCAGGAACAAGACACGGACAACTGTAGTGGATATCTAGCACTTAGGAGCACGAATGCTAATAATTAAAACACTAAAATCGTCATGTACATAGCATTGACCTATCGCCCGTACTCTCTTTTGTCTTGAAACTTCACGATTGAATGAGCGCTTGTTTGTCTTGTGATATGGTGAAATTCCTTTGAGGGGTATGAAATTTGCCAGACGTGTGCCCTATCAGTGTACTCACGAGGGAGGTCAGTGAGCTTCCCCCAAAGATTCCAATCGAGACCTCAATGGTTTTGTAGAGCTTCGAATGGCGATTACAACGGTATACTTCGTTTTTGCTAAATGGCAATGGGCGGTCCAAAAAAGGCGAAAAATCTTAACCATTAACTAATGGCGAGAAACTAGTCGCGAGAGCGGTTCTAGGTGTTAGTCCTCGAGGGTGGAACTGCGGTGGCTCAGTGGCTAGTACGTAGGCCTTGCATTCTTACGGTCGAGGGACCGGTCCTTTATTAAGCTTTTCTTTTGCCTTCATGCGCTACATACCAAATTACGTTCCTTTTGCAATTTTGTAGCAGTTGCGGATTAGAATCGCGTTTGGGACGACTACGGCCAACAGAGTACGCACAAGGGACTAAATCTGCTAGCACTTATTTACGTGACCCATACTTACCGTAACCAACCCAAATCAATCCAAAATTCAAAAACGAATGTCGGATTCGTGATCAGCGTCCCGAATAACCCCCGTAGACAAAGTTTGGGCTAAATCGGCGATTTCGACCAAACCAGCCTTATTAGCGTCAAGTGAGTAGTTGTATGAAGGTCCACTTGTCGAGAATTTTCCTTATTCTATCGCTCTACTTTTTTGACTCTGAAGAACAGAGACTCTATTTTGGATGAGTTTTTTTTCATATCCAACAAGAAAGATTACTTGGGCAGCTGACAAGCCCACAATTCACAAATCTCACATCGACTTTTCCCATTGTGCCTGACGTGCGCTTGCTAGGGTTCCTACTACAAAGAAGGGTGATTGGGTCGAAATCACCGATTCAGCCCAAACTTTGTCTACGGGGTTTATTCGGGGCGCGGATCACGAATTTGACAATAGTTTATGAATTTGGAATCGATTTGGGTTGGTTACGGTTGGTGTGGGTCACATACGTAGGGACTAGAATACATTGCCCTCTGTGAGTGTTCTGTTGGCCATACTCATTCCAAACGCGATTCTATCCCAAAACTGCGACAAAATTGCGGAAGGAGCGTAATTTGGAATCTAGCGCATGAAGGCAAAAGAAAAGTCTTGCAAAGGGACCGATCCCCTGACCACCACATTGTGAGCACTACATGCTACAGACTGAGCCAACTTTTTCGCCTTTTTTGGACCGCTCATTGCCATTTACAAAAACAAACTACACCGTTGTAATCTCCATGTAATCTCCGATGAATTCCTTCGAATCCATCCTTTGTATTTTTTCACCTCCAACCACCCTTTTGTATGATCTAGTTGACCACAAATATTATTTGCAACAACATTTCCGTAATTCTGAAAAGACGCGAACGTTTAAAAAAGTTCCATAGGATAAAGTGGAAACACGGGGACGTATTATTTTGGTATTATTTCAAGCAGTAAAGAATGGGTACTGCTGTTGAAAAAACAAATTTGAGTTTCGCCATTTGATTTTTTATTCGACAACGATTGAATCAAGAAAGACAGAGAGGAACGGTGGTCGGTGTAGTCAGTCCTCCAAGAACGCCCCACTGGTTCCAGACAGAATTGTAGAAGCATGGTGAGTGCTCTATTCAATGATTTGTGAGTGCTCATCTCTACAGTCCATTTCCTCACTGACCCAGACAAGTCAGCTACCAATTTGCCCGTCGTCAGAGGGAGAAGGCCTGGGCGTTGATCGACCGCCTAACCCTGCCAGCGGAAATGAAATTTCAACAATTTCATATTAGAAGTGGGCGTAAATAGTGATATGAGTACCTTCGAGTATCCAGTGCAAGCAGCAGGAATCGGTTTTTTTTGAACACGAGATACGGGAGCGAAGTTTAACGAGGCGAGTTGGTCATTGTTCCGTTTTTCGAAGGTGTCTTCTTAGAAAACTTTGAAAATTTCCAGGTCGCTTTCAAGGTTATCTAAAATGAGAAACCAGCTTCTCTACAGCTTCAGGATGACAGAAATTGAAACCCGACTTGTCCGGGGTAAAGACATCAACCTGGTATAGAAGCTGACCCTCGCAAGTCATTGTATACGCCAAATACACCAATTTCACCATGTCTATACGATTCGGAATGGAACCCGAAATCAGCCGCTAGTCTCAATTTTTTTGTTTACCGTTAAACTCACATGGATTTTAAATACAACCAAAATTAGCAACGAAACTGACAAAAGGAAGTAAAATCTTTAAGAAAGATGGGACCACAAAATCCTCAAAAACTGATTGAACACAACTATGATTACTCATTAAACCAATCGAAGAACTACTTGTTAGCTACAATATTTAATTTTATAAGACGATTAATCAGTTACATGTTGTACTATCACGAGGAAAAGGCACAAATCATCTAACTGGAAGACATATAGAGCATTGCGGTCGAGAATCTATTCAAAAAACCAATCACAGGTGCTAGGACGTACATCATGCACCATACACTACATAGTGCCAAATAATCCGCAATGTGATTGGGGTTTCATGATCCTTAGAGGACCGATCAACGCCAAGCCCTTTCCTGTTTCATTTTGAGCAAAGAAACACAACATCCGGTGCCAATATCTGGACAAGTCCCATCCTGTGTGCCACTTTCCTTACGCGGACACTTTGTGAGAATCGTCGTCGCGTGTCAGGGCGCTTTTGCTGTCGTCGCCTCGAATTTCAAGCGCTCAGACCACCGCCGAGTTTTCTGCTTGAAATGAGGTCCTAAGCGGCATGTACACAATGCAGGCTAAAGAAAAGCTCTGCAAAAACAATAACAACGCTAGTGCTTTGTTTGTAGATGAATCCTCCGACCCGTCAGCCCCTTTTAGCCAGCTTGATCCGATGCTGCTAGTCAGCCTGAAAGAGTGAAGCACTTCCGCGGAATATGAGGCGGAAGTGTGGACGGCTTTCAACGAAAAACACAGAATGAGTAGTGTTTGTTCTAATTTTAGCCCAGATCTTAACCTAGAGATGTTTCTGTTTGCCATTTAGCAATAGCCTCGTGCAACATCACGCTAAAACCTTTGCTTTCCTCTTGAAATCAAAGAATAGCCATATTACCTCGCTTGCCATCTGTAACGCGTTTTTGCACCGCAAATGTTATCGTTAATTCAAAAAATAAATACAAATAAGCACAGTAATATGGTTCTAAAGCCTTTAAACGATGCAAATTTTTGACCGGATCTTAAGATGATTTTAGGCGAAAAATTGAAAGACACCGGCATTTGCTCATGACTACAAAGTCACGGTTTTACACTGAAAGACGATTGCTCCCCATAGATATGGTGAAAAATCAGGTTAAGGGTTCGAAACTTTGGGTAAACGTTTCCGCTAATCATGCAAGCCACGCGGGCTCTTCAAAATGAAGCAAGCCAATGTTACTGGAATACCACTGAGGAATTATTAATCATTGAAGGTTAAGTTTCTTCTTGTTATATTGCACGTACAGTGCCGACGGTACCGCAAGGACAAAGCGGCGGCAGCGGCGCATTCATTCGCTGAAACCGCACTCTTTCTATATTTTTGAAATTGGTTTATTCGTGCAGATAAGTTTATATTCGAATTGAACACCTCGAGGCCTATCTTTTCATTTCCATTTTTCATACTCGTGGAAATTATTGACAAGTAATTTTTTGGCCCTATCGATTTTCGGTCCTTTGCACCTTCGATTCCTCGGCTGGTGATTCATGTAGCGTTTACTAGTAACTTACGCGAATTACAACTGCTGTTTGTATAAACAATGGAGACTGACGCCAAATTTCGCAGCTGTAAATTTTCCTTGCTCCAGAATCTTCTGGGCGAGAAGGGTATCCTACCCTTCCTCCTCACAGTCGAAGAACTGCATTAGTTTTACAGAGCATGAACATCTTGAATTCGTTAGAGTCGCTCTGACCGTCTAATATTCTATTCTATTAAAATATTATATTCTATTCTACGTAGCTATTAAACGAGAGATCGAAAATAGTTCTAAATATAGAATTTGAACGTTTTCTGATTAAAGGAAACTCTAGAATTTTCCTTGAAATAGAAACCTGCTGGAGAAATTCCTCTATTCTTTGCTGCCCTAAAAAAGCGAAGCTAATGGAACGGTAATCCTATTAGAGAAAATAGACCTCCTCCCTCTTCCCTGCTATTTGAGCATTTCTCTGCAAGGAGCCGTATTTGCAACTTATAATTTTGCTCCGGTAAACTTTTCAGTTAGGTTCTCGTTTGTGACCTACACGGTGCTTGAAACATTACAGTGCGTGCATAATGCGGCTTTTCTCCAATGTATTTTTAATTTTTTGAAATTTTCATTTTTTATAAAATTCTCCATGTTTTCTCACCTTGAATCCTCGTCGCGGTCTTAGACGTGGGGAATCCATTGAGCACTTTTGAATTTCTTAAAGCTACAAAATTTTTCCAATGATTCGGCCCTCTCGCACCCAAAGTCTGCAAAATTCCAAAACGCATATCAGCTCCTCAAAAAATTGTCCAATATGGCATTTAGTGACATTGTATGAGAGCGTGACTGTAAAAGCGTACGCTAACCATGTGTTCTATACCTTGGGGTGGGTATATTTTCACCAGCTGCGTCTAGGAAGGCAAACATCTTAAACTAAACAACGAGTGACTGCTGCGTGTAATTGTACAGGCCAACACCACATCCACTGTGCCTCTACAATTTTGAGTGGTAGCTGGATGCGAGGCGCGGCCTCAGAAGGTTTTTGGCTTTACTTTTCTTTCTTTTAATATCCATGAGCTTTCAGAAGTTTTCGTTTCATGTTTCGTTCTTTCCCTAGCTGTGCACAATGGAATTCTATCTGCATGTTCTGCAGAGAGAGAATTTTACGACTGGGCCGAGAGCTTAATGGCTGGCATTATCATTGATATATGGCGCATACGAGGGGCGAGAGTCTAGACTGACGTACTTATTGGGCAAGGTATCGTCCAGATTTTTATGTCCATAACTCGCCCGGGTCCCATTGGAGAAGCCGATGGGACATCGTTGGTGGTTACGGTGAATTTTATGTTCGTCGAGAACGAAGGTAACCGCGGTAACGAAGGCTCCCATTTTTCCTAACTTTGGTAAATTGGTACCGGCCCTGTCTTGGATGACGGAGACACTGACTTGAATAGCTACCGATTGAAGTCCCTGTGTAGATAAAATGTGAATTTATAATGCCTCTTCGATTGGGAACGCAAGACGAATGCGCTGCGCGTCTTTAGGGACTAATCACCGCAAACCACATTGTCTTTACCTTCGGCTTTACCTTCACGAATTCACAAAGACGATCTCTTGGCAAACAGGCGGTTTGTTGAATCAGTAATCAATCAGTAAATATCAGAATTTGGTTCCGGGATCCAGAATTATTAATTGTAATCTGAAGGAAACCCCAAAGTTTATTCCGAAACCGTTATCGAACTCGAAGTGAAGGTTGAGAAAGTTTTTTCGAGCTTTATGTGTCGTTAAAAATCCGAGGACTCTGAGCCCTACCTGTCGGGTGACCGATCTCGTATAAACCTCGAATAAACCCTGAACAAACGCTTGGCGCTTCATACACATTATATCTGATCTCTTGCTGAAATGGTAGGAAGCGTTACTGATACCCTGACGGTCGAGCGACCAATCCTGGCCCGCCCTAACCAAGCCCTCCGGGGTCGGCCGAAATGGTGCCAGAGTTGTCTGGGAAGGTAAAGACGCTGACTTGGTATAGCGGCTAGGCTCCGCATGTCATTGTATAGAACAGACGCATTCATGATGCCTCTGCGATGCTGAATGGAGCGCGAATGCAGCGGAGTGCCCTCAAGGGGCTTATCATCGCCGGCCCATTTTCCTTTACTTTTTTTATTTCTCGGTCGTTCCGACCTCCGCGTCCTGTGTTTTTTCGTCTAGATTGTTTTTTTGTGTAGATGATGTAGTGGAGAGCATTCAGCCTCGCTACATGGACATAATCAACAGTGTTTGCACTTAGCGAGAATTTCATCCACGCAAAGTTCTCACTGCTCTATGTTCCAATGATCTTTCTGACGACGAGGAAACATGAAACATTCCAGGTCACTAAACGTTTGCCGAAAATGACAAGCCACCGATTCAAGACAAGGGAAATTGTTTGCATTCGCTCCATGAACTTGAGCAACTACATGCTCATTACATACGACTAGATTACTGCGAGCTTTCGGGAATTGAGTTGTCCTTTTATTCAATCCTGAAAGGAGTAGATATTAGCGATTACCGGTTGATGGGCCCAGAAGCCGGAAATGACTAGTTAACTGAAATCGCTAGTGATCAGAGTACTACTAAAATGAATCTGGACTAGATTTGAGCCGGTAAGTTTGGTCATTTATAATACTTACTGTAACATTAAGGGCGAACGTGGTGTCGTGGTAAGAGGTTCTGCCGACTATAGTCTTGTCCTTGGGAAAATTTTTCCAATGAACGAATAAACGAATATATTCGATTTTGAAAGTTTCGAATGAACGAATGAACGAATATATTCGATTTCAAAAATTTCGAATAAACGAATGTCGAATAAATTCGCTTCTTAAAATTTCGAATGAACGAATGAACGAGTATATTCGAATGTTTAGATATCGAATGAATGAATAATCGAATAAGTAGGTTGCAGTATGTGATCGACATACAGTGTGCGGGAAAAGTCCTTCAACACAGATACTTGACCGTAAACGGCAGATCTCAGGCAAATGAGATGAAATTTATACCATCTATTGCCTTTGACCACACACATATAACGAAGCAAGGTTCACCGACGCGTCCGGAAAAATCGACAGCCTCAAGTCCTGGAAGACGTTTTGAAGAAAGAAATTCTTCCGTAGACTTCTCAACACTTCGAGAATACCACTTGGACCTATCAGCAGGACTCTGCACCTGCCCGTAGTGCCAAAGTCGTACAGAAGTGGTACGTCGACAATTTCCCTGATTTCATCTCATCAAAAAAGTGGCCACCGATTAGCTCTGACCTTAATCCGATGGATTGCCTAATCTGGTCCATATTGAAGAGCAAAGCCTGCGCAACATTCCACGCGAGCACTGATACTCTTGAAGAAGACTTGAAGAAAGCCTGGGAGGAAACTGATGAAGATGTCCTGCGTGCCACCGTATACGCGTTCCCCAAGAGACTTAGGGTCTGTATTCCTGCGAAAGGAGGTCATTTCGAAACTTAGATGCTTTTTTATATGTGTGTGGTCAAAGGCAATAAATATTATAAGTTTCATCTCATTTGCCTGAGAAAATTTCGAATGAACGAATGAACGAATAAATTCGATTTTCCAAAATTCCGAACATTCGAATAACGAATATTCGAATTTTCGAATTTCATTCGAACATTCGTTCGAAATTATTCGATTCGGTCCGAACTATACTGCTGACACCAGCGTGGTCGAGCGATGGGACCTCGATAGGGCCCTTCCACACTGGCAGTAGTTTAGCGGCTGGGCCACGCAAGTCGCAAGGCCAAATATGCATTCACCATGTCTCTATGATACGATTTTTGATTCCATCTACTTCCACCCAAATGTTGAAATTTTTGATCAAATCTGGAAGCAATGCACAGCAAGGATTTTAATGCAATGACACTACTTTCACTTTTGGACGATTTCCTCCACCACTTGATGTTTGAAAAACTTCTTCTCTTTAAGCTCAGAAACCCTGTTTTCAAGAGCGTTTTTCACTAAAGCTCGCTGAAATCGAGTGGGCAATGAACCGTTCCCTGAGTGAGTCGTGGATGGACTAATTACCATTGGTCTTGGATCCTCTCACATTTTGTTTTTCGCTTGGAGTTGGGTTGATGCAGTTTTTGCTCGCATCTGGGCGAGCATCTTTATTGGATCGATTTCAGAAACTTTTACATTGGTGGCTGCCTCTTTTTATTTTCCAGGAGATAACTCCTCTTTAATACACTACAGTTCGTCGTCAACTATCTACTGAATCGTTACGTTTATTCCCAATTTTCAACATTTTAGGAGAATGGGAAATTTTGTTTTTCACGGCGAAATCTCCCTCTTCTGGTTTCCCAGTTTATCCGGTTACCCATCAACTGACATCAGTTATGGCTAATTTTCTGTATAAGTTGCCTATCACATTCTTTTCTCCTTCTTCTCAAAATTTGGCTAGAAGTTACCAGCTAAAACAATCCGTCTTCATCAGTCCCCTAATGCTGCGCCATGCCTTCCACTGCATTTCGGAATGGTAGAGGCATAGTGAATGGGAATTTGATCTACAGAATGGCGTCCATGGGTCAGACACTGCAAGTCAGTGTCTTCACCTTTCCAGGCACATTTGGTATACGTTAGGTTTGCGCTACCACCGTGGGAAGAACGGCTCGGTAATTCTGGGTTAAGATCGATCGCTCAGTCATAAAATGTAAAGGTAAATGCATGGTGAATGTGAGTTTGGCGTATATGTAGAATGACCTGCATGCGTCAGTCGCTACAAGTGAAAATGTGCGACAAACATCGATGAACTGCCTCAATTGACGGTTTGAATACAACCTCCTGGGCTCACATATGCTTACCTTCCCTGAAGACCTGCCAGGTGAAAGCTGGCAGTCGCTGGAGTTTGTGCTAAGAATTTGCCGCCGTAAACGAATGAATGGCTGGAAAATGGTGAGTTTATGGCCCCAAATCCCTATCGGCCACCTGTTCCGGTTGATTCGGCTCTTAAGGATAACGGGTCTAACAGGATATCACCACATGGACGACGAGGTTATTTGAGCATCGAGTCCACCTCCAACCCTTCGGTCTATGTTTTGACTAACTAACTCAAAAAAGAAGAAAAAAGAAAAAACAAAGAACAATGATGGAACAATTCTGCTATTTGCCGCTTTTGTTTAGCGATTTATAGACATCGTTAGTTCCCGTGATTGCGGGTGAGCCTCAAGACTAGTCTCTTCCTCCTTGATCGCTGCAGACCGATGTTTTTAACCTAGCATCTCCAAATATATAAGTCAATGATGGAACAGTTCTTAGTTTGACGAGTAGCCCTAAGACCACTCTCTTTCTCCTTAATCGCTGCAGTACTTTCTAACCTTGCTAGCGTAAACATCCAAAGCCTCTAATTTCAACTAATAACTTTCGAAAATCACTAAGGTTCTCATTTCAGTGAATTGTTCTAACAATTTATATGGTTGATTTTTGATTGTTCATGTTCCGTTATGCTGCCTTGCTGCTTAGGCTAGTAGGTCGAGTATAAAGAGATAACTTGAAGAATATTCTAACTTTTTCGTCTCTTCTTTTCTAAAAATTTCGAATAATTTTTCCCGAATGGAATTGTGTTCAAGTTCCTATTTATACAAGAAATCCACGGGGCGTAGCGGGAACGTCCGTGCATTAAACGGTGCTGAAATTAGTTAATTTCCGGATTAGTTGCGTCTGCTTGCGGCAGTTTGAGTCATCACAGGATCCACACACACACCCAGGGTAATAGTAAACATAGTTATCGCAATGATTAGGCTCGAGTCGTCACACAGAGTTCCGAGTAAGGAAAATCCTCATCGGCTCACACAAAGCTCTGACGGAGACGAATTTTCCGACGGATTGTGACGAAAATAGGGCCTGGAGCAGTGGTAAGAGGCGGTTCTGACGCCCGCACGGCCGAGTGATATATACCGGACCGAGCCGACCGAGTCCCTACCTCCGTCGTAAAGTAAATCGGTACCAGACTGTCTGGGAAGGTAGAGGATGACCTGGTATAGCGGCTGGCCCAGCTAGTCATTGTGTAGGCCAAATACGATGCCTCCACGATTCTGAATGGAACACGAATGCGGTGGCGGGAACTTAGGGGACTGATCAACGCTTGACATCTTTACCTTTGTCTTTACCTTTATCTTTACCTTTACCTTTATCTTTACTTTTATCCTTGCGTTTATCTTTATCTTTACCTATTATTACAAAAATAGTAGAAGGTGTCATCGCTTATCAGTTCTTCAAGGACGCACCACGTATTCGACTTCCATTCAGAATCGCGTAGCCGTGGTGAATGCCATTTTTGCCAGTACAGTGACTCATAGGGACAGCCGCTTTTCGATTCATGCTTTTTGCTTAGATTTAGCTCATACCAATTTATACGGCGCCGAAGGGATGGATGGTCTGGTTAAGTGTCAGTAGTGTCTTACCATTGCGCTGTTTTACCGAATTAGTTAATGTGCCATTCAACAGGAAGAACGACATCGTTCTCTTGAAGTCTTGTGCCGTTATTTCGAGCCACAGTTTAGTTTCCGCCATTCGATGATGAACTTTGTCTTGAAGCCATGGACGTTACGCAGATGAGGGGGAGGAACCGTAGCGTCGTAATACTATAATCCGCTAATTCGGGCTTTCGTCGAATGTGCTGAGCGAGGCTTCTGATAGCCAGCCGGCTCAATGTCATCCGCGTGAAATTCACATTTCTCTCAATTGTACCAGTTCATTTTATTTACTTGCACTTTTCGTAGTTCAATAGAGGAATTCATGAAAATGCTTTCATTGAATCAGCGGTTAGGTTTTCAATCTGGGGCATTCTGGTATTTTCCCTGAAATCGTTATGACGCCCTTTCCCCGTCGACTCGTAAACCGTTCTAGGAACTCTTCATTGAATGCACTCCCATCTTCTGTCAAAGACGATCATCTCAGAATGACAGCTAGAGGTAGCAGTTTGAACTATGGTATTCCTGTAAATTCTATATTTTCACTACTTTTCGTCATTTTCGGGCAATAAACTGGACTTTTTTTACAAGGTTTCCAGAGAAACGTCGTTCCTCGATGCTCATTGCCCAATTTGTGAAGCTCACAGTATCTCAGATCCATCGCGGCCTTTGTTTCTTCTTGTTTATGAATAGAGGAGGAGTATTGTTGTTTTTCTCCTAGAGATGATAAGCTCCATCTGCTGTTCGTAGGAACTACCCGCTCTCTTAGATGGTACCTCAATTCTAGAACTTTAGAACTCTACGACTGACTGCTTCTCTCATGCCAAGACTTTCCGCAACTGTGGAATCTATTTTGAGGTTGAAATTGATGATGATTCATTATTGGGATGATAATTGAACGTGAACGCGCGCCCAGTGGTTTGCCGCGGCTCGAGATGAGGCCTCGACTCGTCGACCGGAGTACGCTCGTCTGTTCAAGAGTCTGGGCCAGCACCTATCGTCGACCTTCTCCTGCGTTTATACATCTCGAGTTGCCTGTTGGACACCTCGGTTTCACCGGGGCCCAGATTCATCATTGGTAACCCCCGATAAACCCCGAGATATAGCCCGAACAGCGCCCACCTTCGTCTACTTATCCTACACTTCCTATGTTAAACGAAATCTCTCATCGACGTTGCCGTCTGGTTCTGGCTGCGCCGCGGTTTCTGAGACCGCTTCTCTATTCATGAATCTGGGCCCAGAAATATAGCGTTACCCGAGTTTAACGCTACCTGCTCCTGGCTCTGTTTTTCCTCCAAAGATCACTCCGGGCAATCAATGGCGAATGATAAAGTAGTCCCCAGTGTTTTGGTCCTCCCACCCTCAGAGAAGGCAAAAATCAAAAAGATTACCCAGTAAGACCAATAAAAGGTGATATACCAACCATTGTCTACAGCTCAATGGACGGAGTCGTTTTACGCGAACGCTCTATGGCACTCGAACGCTCGGCGAAACTAGTGTTTAGCAGAGATTTCCACTCGGTTTCATTGTGAGATAACACGTTGAAGCTTTCATCACGGCTCCTTGAGATGTTTGATGCACACCGCGGTATAGAATTTTGCAATTAAGTCCGCCTGACGTGGTTCCGCCCAAAACAGGTCCGCAGTTGTGAGCGGAGAACACTAGACGACTCAGAGAACGACAGCCATCTCTGAAGGATTGCTTGGATGTACCAGGCGGACATACTTTCCCTCCTCTTTCCTCACCATATTACACCTTTTTTACGAGTCCACCCATTGCCAGAAGTCTGCAGTGTCCACATTTCCTCTTTTTCTTGTCAATTAAGTGTTCGTATATATTCGTTCAATGCTCGTATTTTGAGTTCGAGGCAAAGCGACCTAAGTCCTTTCCCGCTTGACTTCAGAAACCCATGAGGAGTTACCTAACATAATTTAGCTGTTAATCAATGTTTTTGAGGGCTTAATGTTTTCTTTAGGTGAAATGCTTCTGAGCAAATGCATATTATCAGGTGTGGCTTCAGCCACGTCACGAATATGTGAACTAAATAAATGAAAGTGAAGAAAATTCTGCTATTCCATTGCATTGTACTGAGACCTTATCGAGCTATAAAAACAAAAAAAGAATGTTAAATGTGTTTGAGAAACTTCCTTGATCATCCCACTAATAAATGTGTTAGGTTCCCGCCGCGATTGCCCGTTACCGTACTCCCAGTGAACTCATACCGTCCCCGCCGTCTGCATTGACGTCCGATTTCAATGTATACTCTTTTTGTTCTTCGTTTCATTCGTTAAATGTTTTATGTATGTTTCCTATATTCATTAGTTTATTAGATTTCCTTAATAAAATTTCCCTGTTTGGTCACGCTTCCGCTTGTTTCTGTGAGTCCTCGCCAGGCACCGGCAGGCCGTCGAAAGGCTGGCTATAATATACAAATCATCCTCCTCCCTATTCTCATTTCGACAATACCTAAAGGTTTCGAATTGCGAAAAGCATCTCAGTAGTCGTCATGTTCGGAACTCTCTACTTCTTCGGCTTGTCGCTGCTTTCGTTGAGAGAGAATACACCCCGGTGCAAAATTATAGGTTCACCCCGCGATTTGTCCATAATTCGTCGATGTAGAAAAGCATCTCTGGTTTTTAGGTGATATTTTCCGATGAGAAGAAGTAGAACTTTGATGGGCCCCATGGCTACAAGCACTACTAGAGAGATCTAACGATAAGAAAGGAGAAACGAGTATTCCGTAGACGCAACTGCGGTGGAAGTGTTATGGTCTGGGCTGCATTTTCCGCATATGGACTTGTTGCTTTGGAGTTTGTCTCATGTAATATGGACAACGAAGTTTGTCAGGATGTGCTGAAAGAACACCCTCTATCTCATAAGAAGATTTCCTAGGCACAATTTCATCTCACTGCAAGACAATGCTCCCATACATGTGTCGAGGTCAATTACGAGTTGGTTCGATTCCAACAGAATCCTTCTTTTAGCGTGGCTTAGTTGTTCTCCAGATCTGAACGCTTTAGAAAATTTGTGGGGCATTCTTGTTCACATTGTTTACAAGAACGGCTCCACTTACATCCCGGCTTTTGATTTGAAAAACGCCATTCTAGATGCTTGGGCTCATGTATAGCAAACTGTTCTTGATAATCTTATTTGAACTATACCACATTGAATGTTTGATGTTGTTTATAACAAAGGTGATGTAACAAAGTACTAAACTTAACTTGAATGTTCACACTTTCAAAAACAGACAACCTTTTAATGAAGTGAACCTACAATTCTGCACCGGTCATTATCTCTGATTTTTCAGTAAAAATTGTAGTATCTTACAATGAGAATACATCCCGCTCAGAATTTTTATATCTAGGTTCTCAATAGTGAGGAATGTGATAGTAATGTTACTAGATCCCCTCAATAGGTTCTTCGAACACTTACGGACAAATCGCGGGGTGAACCTATAATTTTGCACCGGGGTGTATGGTTGTGGTAGTATATGTAGTATCACGTTTGCTGTTTTCCCATGGCGTACTCCTAAACGAGTAGTGATAAATCACAATTAAACTCATTAGTGATTCATTTCCAATCGTTCCAACAATGGACCATTTTCTGCAGCGGTCAGTAATAGAGCTAGAGCTCTTACCTTCTTGCAACAGTCATTCTGGTTAAGACGACGAGAGGATCATCGTTCGCAGAGTTAACGGTATTTAAGGCTTCCGATCTCGCTTCGCGTGGAAATAGGTAGATGTTTTCTATCTCTGTTCCCATCAATCAATACATTCTCTTTCGTCTCTTGTGACTAAAAGCTGAAGCTTTTATTACTGCAGCCTGGCCTTTCGAGGTCCTTTCGAGGTGTTCGGAGGCTTTCTGCTTCCACCGTTGTGCTTTTATACTACTGCTCTGTGTTGGGAGGCAATACTGAATAAGGAAGCTTGAATGGGTAAATATGAAGTTTCACCTAACAACTAGAAGAACGTTGTAACGAACTCTGCGCACAGTGTCAGTTGTTGGTGTTTGTGCAGGAATGATCACGATGGGATAACTATTGTCCAGAAATATTTATAGACATGCTCTTGCTTTTTCCCGGAGAAAAACCCTCATCTTATCGGGTATTTTCCTGCATCTCAATACTTGGTAACATTGTGTAAATAACGACTACTACAAGCAAGGGTGAGAGTCGCCATAAGAATCACCGCATTCATCCGCGCGATTGAGTAATCAATCCTTGTTAAAGGACAACTGGACTCCCCATCCTTCCGGAGAATGGGTAAATTAGTTCTCAAGCGGCTTGAGGACGTTACGGAAGGGTAGCCAGAATGCCTGTGAGGTCTATTTCACCTAGATGCAGCAACTTCCGCTTCTGTGTCCCGTGTTAGTTGTCTTAAAAGCAAATGGTAAAGGTAAAGGGGACGAAGTTAGTCAGTTCCCCAAAGAGGCGTTCGTGTTCCATTCATAGTCGAAGATGATTTGGCCTATTCAATGACTTTCCAGGGCCAGCCGTTATATCAAGTCGGTGTATTTACCTTTCCAGACAAGTCCACCACCAATTTACCCGTCCCGGAGGGATGGAAGGCTTTGTTAGTTCGAGTCGGGATCGATCGCTCCACCTTGCGGGTGTCAGTAGCGCTTCCTACCACTGTATCTTCGTTGTCCTTACAGAAATTAGTTTGCTAATTTGGTAAACTCACACTAACCGAAGGAGAAGCAGCATGTAGAGCTCTGAACTACTCCGATACTTGGCACTTCCGATAACGACGTTCCCATCTATCAACAACATCCGTCACCATGGCTCCATCTATCTGGCTCTCTCATACATGCCAGTTTACCACGGACCCCTACTAATTTACGAATATCACGTTTGCAGCGTTCCATTTACGTCTGATGAAAGATATTTCTAATGGTGGCGAGCTGCTTAACTTTACGCAGTTCAGAATTTTCGAAGTTGTCGCAGCCGTTTTTCTCCCAGTCGAATTGAAAATGAAGCAGCAGACTGCATCCAGATGTTGGAACAATGCTCTTTGTTCCATTTTCTTTATTGTTATTACTATTGTTTTATATATTATTATGCTTAGAGTTGGTTAGCCGAAGATTTATGAGTACAATTATTCCATTTTCTTTATTGTTATTACCATTGTTTTATATATTATATTATGCTTAGAGTTGGTTAGCCGAAGATTTATGAGCACAATTCATCTACTGTTGCCTTCCATTTGTGCTCTCTTCTACACGACGGTTCTGCACGTAAAAAGGTGTCATAGAATATCCCCAATCGTCCCTCTCTTTCTGAACAACCATCGAATAGCATAAATTGTTTCTTCACTTTCGCAACGAAGTTGACTAAACTTTATTATCCATAATCCATGAGAGGAGTAGATGATAGAAAATGGTGGAAAATTTTGAATTGCTCAGTATATCTGACATATGGCTAGATTCACGAACATGTGCGATTTTTTGAGACCTGACTGGATTAATTCTGATAATCTGCCTTAGTCGTCTGTTTTTTCCTTCCGAATTTCTTTTTGTTCCTGTTCTCAGTCTATGTGTCTATTAAACAAATGAGTATATAAACCAATGTACTCATCAAACAATCTCAAATGCGACAGAAACGTGAGATTTAGATTTTGTAGTCTTTAATTTTATCTCTGTATTTACTTAATTGTGTCATGCGCCCATAAGGGGCGCGATCACGTTCAGGTGACATAAAATAAAATAAAATAAGTTAACGAGACTACACAAGAGTCAAACACTGTCAACCGAAAGGGCAGTCAATATCACTGATAAAAGTGAAGGTGAAAGAAAGAGGATCGGCGTTAATCAGTTCCCTAGAAACGCGCCACAGCACCAGCGTTTCCTTCAGAATTCTAGACATTGTGGGTGCGTATTCGGCCCATACAATCACTTGCTGGGGCCAGCCGCTGTACCAAGTCAGTGTCTTTACCAACTCAGGTACCGATTTACCCGGCCGCGAAGGGATGTAAGGACTTGGTTAACCTGGGCGGGGATCGATCGCCCGACGGTGCGAATGTCGGTGACGCCTCTTACCATTGTGCCACGCGCGCCCATATCGCGAATATGCGGCGCTGTTTACCATATGAGATTTTAGTTTGCTATGAATATTTTTCTGCTTAGAGACGGGAAGGAGCACCATGCGCTAATGCGTGTGTCGAAAGTAGCTTAGAGCCGTTCAGTTTCAAATCTTTTGTTTCTCGGCGATTAGCCGTAGGGTGGGGGCGGGTGTGTGGAAAGCAATATTCCCTCTCGCTAAGCGCCCGCCTCGCTTTTCAGCTCGAATCCCTTCCGCCTTCCGCCGAGAGAAGAGTCAGCCTCTCCAACTGTTCACCACTCCTATCGAAATCTTTATCTTTTTAATTGCGATCTTTTATCTTTCTAAAGTCGATTTCCGCGTCGTGCAGTGGTAAGAGGCGTTGCTGGCACTCTCACGTTTGAGCGATCAATCCCGGCCGGCGCTATTCAAGCCTTCCATCCCTCCGCGCTAGGGTAAATTGGTACCAGACTTGCCTGGGACGCTAAAAAAACTGAATTTACATGACGACTAGCCTCCGCAAGTTATTATATTAGCCAAATAAGAATTTACTATGCCATTCTACGATTCTGAATGGAACGCGGTGGTGCGTCTTTAGAGGACTGGTCAGCGGCAACATCTCTACCTTTACCTTCTACCTTTTGCCTTTATTCGAGATCCAGCCTATCCTCTCAGTTATAAAGCTGCTTTTTTGGCTGGCCGCGACTAGCACGGCGGTTACGATCTTTAGCTTTTTCTTCAGTCTAGAGTGTGTTCAAGCCGAACATCTGAACTACGGTGGCACTCTTTCAGCTGTTATTAATACGCTCGTAGAACTCATCCGTCATCTCGAACACACTTCATTTCCACGCTGCTGACTCGCTTGCTTCGTCAACGTCTTCTTAACATTTTCATCTTCAGTGCATTGGCTGGCCGGAGAAATTTATAACGCAACTCCTCATGAGACCTACGCTAATAGAGGACATCCTTACGCCAAGCGTAAAACTCATTCTCACTTTTTGAAAAACCATTCTGCAACAAGGGTGCACCTACTTCGACTTGTATTTTATTTATTTATTCATTTATTTATTTATTTATGTAAGAACACACAAATAGTGTGCACCGCACCCCTATTCGAATGAAAGTGGCTTAAAACAAAGTGAAACCAAACAAGCAGCTCTGAGACAAATAAAAATAGCAACTAAAACGAAACAGTAACATTTAAGCATTTGTGAGACCCTATTCAGTTCTATTTCTTGAACATCTCATTCTTTAAATAATAATAGTAAATAAATAATAAATAATAGTGATTTTAGGATCGTTCTCGTAGTCCTTTCCTTATTAGTGAAGAGTTGTGTCAAGTCCCGTTCATGAATCAGACCTCCGATCTAACTCGTAGTGAATACAAAAAGAATAGAAATATTCCGTCTCCTTCAAAAAGTCAGTTCTAATTCTTACACTTCTTCTTTTTCGCTTACTATTTGTATTCTTATTTGTATGTTATACAATCTCACAAACCTCTCTTCTTCGGAGAACGCATGAGCGCTTTCACTCGATTTTAGTCTAGAATATTATTTTTCGATTTATTAGATTTTCTCGTATGCTAGACAGCAAGGGCGGACTATGAATATGGTGGTTATTACTTCAAAATTTAGTATATATACAAAATTAAACTTTCAAGTGAAAACGTCCGAATAGATTCAAACATTTTTAGGAAAGTGTCGCATCCGATCAGAGTTATGAAATCGAATCTGTGTATCTTGGAGAATAGGCATTAGAAAGAACAAGAAGAAATTTACCCCATCTCTATCGTTTTTCTTATCTGTCGATTTTAACTGTAATAATGGGACGTTGACAAACGATTAACGAACCTCATTTATCTAACAGAGTCCCACTACAACGATTATGCGATAAACGTATCATCACCATTTATCACTACATCTATTACCGTAACGTACCTGACTTGTCTGGGAAGGAAAAGACACTGACAAGGTATAGCGGTGGCCCTACAAGTCATTGCATAGGCCAAATACGCGTTCACCATGCGTCTACGATTTGAATGGAACACGATTGCGTGGCGCGTCCCTTGGGGGAGTGATAAACGATATCTTTAATATTGTTTTTATCCATATTATGGCATAGATCGATTTGTCAAACCCAATTCAGATTAGATTTAGGCAATAAAATTCAAAAGTTATTCAGAGCAATAGCTGTATACGTTGAATCGTACCGAAGAATAAAAAAACGAATTTGCCAGATCTTACTTTGGAACATTTGAATGGTGAAGTAATATATATATTATCTCAGAGATTCATCATATCAACATTTCATCCATCAAGATTAATTTCGACTGAATGAATATTCATCTTCTGACCCAATATATTAACAATAAACTTCATTTGTGAGGAATTGTGTTGTGGTGACACTTTTTAAGCTTTGAACTCGGGAGCAACGGACTTAGTTTATGTAGGGTTTCGTTTGTGTGCTGCTGTCACGTCGCGGCAAATTCCCAGCCGGCATGGGTAAGTCGAGCGGCGGGTAAGTTGGATCGCGTAGGTGTTGTTTGGCAACTCGGCTGGCTGGAGATGTTCACGGATTGGTTGATGCGAAACATTCCGCTCTGCCTCAAGAACGCCACAAAATCACTCCCATCAAGAGGCTGTCGTTGTCATTTTTTTCGAGGTAATTTGATACCGCTTGTCACTCAAACAGTTGTTTATGGATCTCAGACCTATCACCTATCCGTTGCTCTTATGGAACACTTATAATAATTTTTTTTTCAAGTGTTCAAGCCTCGTTACTTATCATAGCTTTTCCCTGCGAGTTCACTTGGAGAACAGAATAATTTGACTATCAATAGCCGTTTAATATAAGTACAACTCTTTACGGATTTGTTATTAATAGAAACTGAAGTCGTCTCCATTCGTTCGTCCTGCCTGTATTCGAGGAATCCCTTTAACAATTGTGTCCTCTTGAGTACGCGAGCCTTTTCATACTTTTTACTTTTTTCTTTCTATAGATCACAATTTCAAATAAGAGTTCGGAAGCAGCAACACTACCTTCGAATCTTATTTATTAGTATTCGTTTTGCTAATTTCGTTGTAGCTTCATATGTCAGGGCGCGGACGATCCCGCTCGGGCGTTCCAGCAATTCCAGCCCTCCGGGGTCGGGTAAATTGGTGCCAGACTTTCTTTGCGAAGATGAAGACACTGACATGTTATAGCGACTGGTCCCCGCAAGTCGTTGTATAGGCCAAATACGCACTCAAAACGCCTCTACGATTCTGAATGGAACACGGATGCGTGGCGCGTCCTCACGATATTGATCAACGCCGGCACCTTAATCTTTACAGCTCCATATGTCAGCGACAGCACTTACCCACCTCTGCCTGTATTGATGATTGGAAACGATTGGAAAGATTGATTGAAATAAAATTTATCGCTACTGACCCGCTACCGGCAGCAGGATGTTTTTCAGGTTCATTCCGAGGTATAGTGCAATAAATTCGATTCTTATCGTTTTATAGGGGCGTTTTATGGCAAAATTTCTGTTCCATAAACATCGAGGTAGGCGATACTCTCAAGTTATGCAGACAGCAATGACAAGGAGCCAATCTCCACCGTAGCGCTATTAGATGTGTCGGAGTGGTAACAGGTGCAATTGCTAACTTCTAGTCAAATTATGACTCATTTTCATGACATGCCTTTCATGCACGGTATTTGTACCTCTACTCTTTATGAATCGTTATGAATTTGTACTAATTTTTAGGAATCGCTTTTTATGAATCTGCTATTAACCAAGAAGTTCGAAGAAGGCGAGCTAGGTGCACAAAAAATTTGTTGTGTCTGAATCATGGATGCTGTTGCCGCTATAAACGCTAAAATATACCCCAAATGGCGCCCAATATTCAGAGCTTTCACTTTTACTTCCATTTTATTCAGCACCATTGCAACGACCGTGCGTAGTCCTCGCTGTGGTAACGGTGTATATGGGCGATAAGTAAACTGCATTAACCTAGAATAAACCCTGCTTGGAGATGATGAGTCACGGTTTATCAATCATTCCGACTATACATGTACATGTATATCGGGATGTATGGTGTGTCGACCGCTCACGAAACTAGGGTCTGATAGAAGGTAAGGGTAAAAGGGTTGGAGCTGATCAGTCCCGGAAGGATGCGCCACGCACTAGTGTTCCATTTAGAGTCGCGGAGGCATGTTGAATGCGTATTTGGTCTAGATAATGACTTGCGGGGACCAGCTGCTATACCAAGTTAGGGTCGTTATCCTCCCAGACAAGTTTGGTACCAATTTACAGAACAACGGACGAATGGAAGACATGGTTGACCCCGGCCGGGATCGATCGTTAGACCGTGCTGGTGTGAGTGCCGCCTCTTACCACTCACACTTACCACCCCTGTAGATAATAGAAAACTCCACTCAAGTAACTAGGAAACAAACGCACATGAAGGATAATTTTCACGAAAAAGAATGGGCGTTATTGAAAGGCGTTGACGCATGAATCGACGAAATTCGCGAATTCGAAGATAAAGGGGCTTTTATTACACCATACATCTTACCAATAGAACGCCTATAGACGCAATAGGTCTTTCTTAAAAGCTCGTTGACTAGGTCATTGACGAGTCTCTGAGTGAAATTTCCCCGGAGTGCTAAGAAAAATTGGAATCAACGCTGTACTTTTGGCAATATTTCTAAAAATACGTTCTAACAGCGGGATTGGGCGGAGTGTTCTGAGTCACTTCGAGAGATGCGCGTGTTGTTGACATGAAACCGAGTGAGCCCGGATAGAAAGAGCTTGCGGCTACAGTGAACTTCTAGTTTTAGTTCAGTTTTTAGTTTTTGATTCCAAGATTCCAATCACATTTCGAGCACTTCCGCCTCAGCCTCGTGTAGGATCTTTGATTTTCAACTTAATCTCACTGGCAGCTGAACTTCACCGAAGCAGCTGCCGTTGCCGTCTCTCTACTCTTTGTGCTTCGATCGAAATTTTATCCTTCCGGTTCGAATAATTGCCTTTCGCCGCCGCATTTGCTATCGTTTTGTTACGTTTAAGTGTGACGGTGTTAATGGATAATATTTTTCAGTATAAGTTTGATTATTTCAAGCACCGCTAAATAACGTATATTGACGTGGAAGAAACGTTTGAAGGAAATTAAAAAATTGGGCTGGGTTTCCCCAAGTTCTCTCTTCTTGAAACCTCGGCATGATGTTATAATTTTCGTGCTGCTGTGCCGAACGAGGTTAGTAGGTGGATCAATGTTTATTATTGGCCTAACGTTTCGACCTGTTCGTCGTCGTCAGAGGCCTAAAAAGTGGTTCGAAACTACTCATCTTAATTCTGCCCGGCCAAGCGCCGAACCATCCCTAGCATTTTTGACAAACTTGAAAAACCTACCCCATGAAACCGTAAAAAGCTAGAGATATCAAATGACTTACCCCGTGATCCACCGGCAGAGTGGTGCCGACGTGGCAACCAGCTCTGGTTGACAATTGATGCGACTGAGTCATATCAGTCATTCCGAAACCCACAAAACGGAGTAAACGGTAGGAAGTCATTGCTTATCGAAAGACACTCATTTCGGTTGTTCATACAAGGATTCCTTGCGGAAATCCAAAACGCTTCCAATGCTTTCCTAGACGATATCTCGGTCTCATATGATAGAATTCTGCACTTTATGTCGAAATCATTCCCGTTATGCACTTCATATCTGTGCCTTCCCAGCGGTGTTGTTAAGGTACCTCTTCTCTTACTGGCCAAATGTTCATTTATACGTGCCAGCAAAACACGACCGGTCTCCCCAATGTACTTGCCGTTGCAAGCCCTGCATTCAATTTCATACACTACTCCCGATTTCTCACAGTCTCCATTCTTTCCGTAAGGACAAACAACGCAGTTCTCCAATACGCATTCAGTGTCGTAGAGTCTGTTCCGTACTAACTGGCGTTTGATGTTGTCATTTGGGATGTTAACAAGAACAACATCATCTTGAAGTTGAGCACGAACAAGGCATCGTTGTATTGCGGAAGAGAATGCGTCAGAGACAAAAGGAAGGCATAAGGGTACACGGTCTCGGAAGGGTCGGGTGCGCTGGACAGTGGTCGCTCTTCTTTCCCTCTTTCCCAGATGTCCTGTGTTTTACAGTCTTATAAAGACCCATAAGCTCTCCTCTACAGATGTGCTTTCGATGTCCGCGGATACCTTCAAAATACGTCCAATAATTAGCTGCGTTGGCGGACCAACCGACCGAATATCGTGGTTTCTCAATAAGATCGTAAGCCAATTGTTAGCCATGGTCCCTTCGCACCTGACCAATACGAGGGTATTCCTTGATCATCTACACAACGCACAATTACATCAAAACTGCGTTGTAGAGTCATTTGATGTCACCTCATTGTATACCAACGTCCAAAACGATCAAGCCTTACAAGCGTTGTCTGAAATGCTTGATAGGCACATCAACAACATCAACACATTTGGACTCGAGAGGAACTCAATAATGACTCTGGTCAGAGAATGCTTGAGTTGTAATATCTTTAAATGGTCAGGTTCATACTACTCTCAACTAAGGGGTTTGGCAATGGGTCAGCGCCTTGCGCCAGTTCTTGCAATATGTTTCATGAGCGGAATAGAAGAACCGGTGCTAACTCGTCTACCCTTACTGTACTGTAGATACATCGACGACTGTTTCATAATAACATCAACTCAGTCTGAGATGGACGAATGCTTTCGCATTCTTAACGAACAATCACAGTACATTAGGCTCACCCGAGAGACGCCATCAAACGGCTGGCTTCCATATCTTAACACGCAGGTGAAGGTATCCGATGGCATGGTCAGCGTAAAATGGTATCGCAAAGGAAGCTCCAAAAATATCCTGATTAACGTAAAATCAGCCCATCCCGCTGCTGTTAAGCGTGCCGTTGTACGGAATATGTTTAAAACAGCTACAGCAGTGTGCACGGGTGAGGACGAACGACGAGAATCAGTGATATTAGCTTCAAAAATAGCCTCTCAAAACGGCTATAAGAAGACACCATACCAAAGAAGAGCGACCACTGTCCAGCGCACCCGACCCTTCCGAGACCGTGTACCCTTATGCCTTCCTTTTGTCTCTGACGCATTCTCTTCCGCAATACAACGATGCCTTGTTCGTGCTCAACTTCAAGATGATGTTGTTCTTGTTAACATCCCAAATGACAACATCAAACGCCAGTTAGTACGGAACAGGCTCTACGACACTGAATGCGTATTGGAGAACTGCGTTGTTTGTCCTTACGGAAAGAATGGAGACTGTGAGAAATCGGGAGTAGTGTATGAAATTGAATGCAGGGCTTGCAACGGCAAGTACATTGGGGAGACCGGTCGTGTTTTGCTGGCACGTATAAATGAACATTTGGCCAGTAAGAGAAGAGGTACCTTAACAACACCGCTGGGAAGGCACAGATATGAAGTGCATAACGGGAATGATTTCGACATAAAGTGCAGAATTCTATCATATGAGACCGAGATATCGTCTAGGAAAGCATTGGAAGCGTTTTGGATTTCCGCAAGGAATCCTTGTATGAACAACCGAAATGAGTGTCTTTCGATAAGCAATGACTTCCTACCGTTTACTCCGTTTTGTGGGTTTCGGAATGACTGATATGACTCAGTCGCATCAATTGTCAACCAGAGCTGGTTGCCACGTCGGCACCACTCTGCCGGTGGATCACGGGGTAAGTCATTTGATATCTCTAGCTTTTTACGGTTTCATGGGGTAGGTTTTTCAAGTTTGTCAAAAATGCTAGGGATGGTTCGGCGCTTGGCCGGGCAGAATTAAGATGAGTAGTTTCGAACCACTTTTTAGGCCTCTGACGACGACGAACAGGTCGAAACGTTAGGCCAATAATAAACATTGATCCACCTACTAACCTCGTTGGGCTGGGTTTATTTATTTATTTATTTATTTATTTACTTATTTACTTGTTTAATCCTTCAACTATACACGTTTGCCTATTCAAGGACTTGCAGAGGCCAGCCGCTACACCAAGTCAGTGTTTTCACCTTCTCAGACACATCTGGTACCAATTTACCCGAATCCGGAGTGATCGAAGGCTTGGTTTGCTCGGGCCGAGATCGATCGTGGGATCGTGTGGGTGTTCGTAGCGCCTCCTGCCACTGCTCCACGCGCATTAGGCATGCTACAACACACACAAACAAAGATAATTTAACGGGAAAATCTCCCCAATTACGAATTTTCTTCCTGCCGACCTGATATATGCTTCAGTAAAATAAAAATAAAATGTGATTTACTTCGAAGGATAACAGGTCACAGGGCCATTGACACCTCGTCAAGCGGCCATCCTTCGCTGAACGCAATCCAAGCCGTCGATCTAATCCTATTTTTTCGCATCTATTTTCACTTTTCCTCCAACAACACTTAGCGTTCATCCATACTCTATCCAACTCACTTGGTCTTCGACAGATACGTACCCATGGGAAACATGACACCTTTATAACAAACTAGTGGTGAGAGGCATCGCTGACACCCGCACGGTTTAGGGATCATTCCCAACCCAGGCTAACCAAGCTGCTCATTACAGCCTTGTCCTTGGGAAATTTTTTCGAATGAACGAATAAACGAATATATTCGATTTTTCAAATTTCGAATGAACGAATGAACGAATATATTCGATTTTTCAAATTTCGAATGAACGAATGAACGAATATATTCGATTTCTAAAATTTCGAATGAGCGAATGAACGAATAAATTCGATTTCTAAAATTTCGAATGAACGAATGAACGAATAAATTCGATTTTCCAAAATTCCGAATATTCGAATAACGAATATTCGAATTTTCGAATTTCATTCGAACATTCGTTCGAAATTATTCGATTCGGTCCGAACTATACTGCTCATCCCTCCACGGTCTGGTAAATTGGTACCAGGCTTGTCTGGGAAGGAAAAAACGCTGGCTTTGTATAGCAGCTTATCCCTGAAATCATTGTATATGCCAATACGCTGTCACCATGCCTCTACAATTCTGAATTGATCATGAACGCAGCGGTGCGTCCTTAGGAGTCTGATCAGCACCAACATCTCTACCTTTACCGTACCTTTACGTCATCGCGCAAATTGCAACCAACTCAAATAATCCATGAATCCATAATGCGTGAACCACTGCGATAGATCAGAGGAATGAAATAACATTAAACTTCATTTCCTTTAAAAAACCTCATTCCCGAAACGATCACAGCTCGTCGATCATCGGTGGTATACGCTATTTCAAAGGAATTGAAGCGCTCAAACAAAATTAGAGATAACAACTCAGCTTGAAACATCAAAAACTTCAATTCCACAAATTGTGTGCACGTCTATAAATAGTGCATTTGCTACTTTTGGTGGCTGAAAATTCTTCCTCTTCCTGCGCTAGTTGAAACGGGAAATAAAGTGGGTGGGGCGAAGAGGAAATATAGGATCAGTACTTGAACAGATGTTATTCTAAGTCTAGTAGTGCCTCGAGTGCGAGTTCGAATCGCGCCTCAGTCGAGATTTTTGGAATGAAGCCTGCACAAATCACTAACCCACAGTACCACGTTCGTTGATGTTGGGTAGTTTGAAAAAAAATTTGACTGAGGTATGATGTTACCTGCCATGTTGGTCTCCTCATTTGTCACTCAATTTTCTTTGAGCAAAAGGCTAAACTCTGAACGACCAATTCGTTGGCTAGCCAGTTTTTTTAGAATGAGTCAAGTCAAAGTTTGACCCCACCAATTTGTCTGGTTGCATATCGGATCACAGGCGCACGTGGTACAGTGGCCAGACTGACACCTGCATGGTCGAGCGATCGATCCCGGCGCGTGCTAAGTAATCCTTCCATATATCCGGGTTCGGGCAAATTGGTACCACACTTGTCTAGGAATATAAAGACACTGACTTGGTATTGCGTCTGGCCCTGTAGGTCACTGCATAGGCCAAATACGCATTCACCATGCCTCTGCGATTTTGAGTACATTCCGAGAACACTAATGCGTCCCTCCTTGAGGGACTTATCAACACCGAAATTTTTACCTTTCCACCTTCCTATCGAATGTGCTAACTGATTTGGATTTGGAATCTGAAAAGGACTGGTACGAGGGGTCCTTCCAACGTCTCCAGCATTCTGATGGTCTCTCGCCCAACTCGCTAGTTGTCCGCTTTACTTCCGGGATCTAACATTGTTGAAGCGTGTTTATTTTGTCAACAAGCCATTCTACCTTTCAACCTCTTACCTATTTTAACCCAATTCCCGCTCTATACATTTGATCCATGTAGATTCCGGTCTCCTTTCATTATCCATTTTCTTGAAAGCTCTTGAAGTGAAAAGGTAGACGGTAAAGGTGTTGGCTCTGATCAGCTTCCCAAGGACGCACCGCCGCATTCTTTTTCCATTCAGAATCGTAGAGACTTGTTGAATGCGTATTCGACCTATACGAATGCTTGCCAGGGCTAGCCGCTGTCTTTTCCTTCCTGGACAAATTTGGTACCAATTTACCCGTCCTCGAATGGATGGAAGGCTCGGTTAACCCAGGCCGGGATCGATCGCTCGACCGTGCAGGTGACAGTAGCGCCTCGTACCATTGCACCACGTGGGTTCATGGTTCTTGAAGTTAACAGATCTCCTCTATTAATTTTTCACGCCGTATCAGCAGTCCAACAATGTTCAGTAGAGAAATGTACCAACACTTCAAAATTGAACCTGAAAACCGAGATTTAGAACGTTCATAATACCAATGTAGCAGAACTGAAACGAATAATAACCGAATAATAATAATAAGGACTGAAACGAATAATAACCGAAACTGGGGGCTTCCAGGCAAGTGGCATTTTCTTCCTAATCCACTTTTTATTGTTCACAGTGGATGTTGCTCTCGTGAACATTGGATCTTTTGAAGTGATCCATTTCCATCCAGGTTCATCTTCACTATATCACGTACAACCATTGATCAACATTCGAGAATCGTTAATGCCGTGAATGACTCTTATTTCGAAACCCATTTTCCCTCTTTCTCCCATTTTTTGCACCACTCACATTATCTTAACCTTCTTTATTTTGTTTTCATCAAATTATCCACTTGTATCTTAAACGTTCTCAACAGCCGCAGCCCATCTGGTGCTCAAAAGAGCGAAAGGGTCGTAAATTGTAACGAGCCAGAAGCAGCATTTTTCTAAACTCATTTGCATTTTTGCTTTCTTTCTTTCCTTCCTTCTTTCGGTCGATATTTATTACACCAATTCGTCGTGAAAACTAATGAACTAACAAAAGGATAACATTCAAATATGAGCATGTGAGTTAGGAATAAAACATAAGATGAAAGTCAAACCATGAATGTTGCTGTTGTAGGAGTTAGAGGGTAAGGACTGCGGAACGTTCTTCGAGTCAACAAAAATGCCTACCTTTCTGTTCAAGCTTCCATGCACTTAATTTGATTTAAAAACATGGAACCTGTAGCTCCGAAAAAAATGAGACCCCTACATTTCATTCTCTGAAGCGCTTACAACATATCGACTAAGTGCTCATTGGACTCAGTTTCATGTTTACTGCATGGGTCCACAAAGCGTAATAGAATAAACTTAAGTACCCAAATAAGAAAGAAAGAACATGAAGAATGCTGTCATGGTTTCAACATTATGTCTACCGCGCTCATAAATAAGGTACAATTCGCTGGAATTTTCCCTTTTTTGTCAAATTGTAGGTATGTTGGGCTAACTCTGTCGAGAAAAGTGTGACCGGCAGTTTTTGTTAGCTATAGTTAGGACAATTTTTGAGTTTCTTAAGAGATCACTCAACACAGCGCATTCGCGAAGTCGAACTTCGTTCTGTTGCTCTGTGATTTCTGCTTTTTCGCACGCTACTCATTCTCTCACGCTTATTTGTCGCTACAATTGCAATCCGCTTTAACTTTGATCGCCTTCGAAACGGTAAACAAGTTAGTGCAACAAATCCCAAGTTCGCTCGTCTTCAAGCCTCTTCACTGCCCTTCGGGTAGACCTCTCCGGGTAGGTAAAGGCACTGACTTGGTATAGCGGCTGACCCCTACAAGTTCACCTCTAAGTTTTCGAGCAAAAATACGATCGCGCCGACTAAACCCGAACTAGTTTTCTCGACTTTTTTCTCCTCACGGGATCGTTGGAGCTCATTGAAGGAAGTGTTTCAAAGGAGATCTGATGCAAAGATTGTAGATTGAAGATCTGATGAACATCAATTACAGATTTATTCGTGAGCGAAATATACCCTAAATGGGTTTTGAGCTCAGATGCCTAGAAGGACAACCGGATGCCAAGTGGGACCACCACGACCGATTCTATATTAGTGCGCTCCCCCACCTTTTGTTTATGGGCGCTATGTAGGCGGGCTGTGCCAGAGGTCGTGCTCCAAGAGCTCCACCCCCTGCAATCCTCTCGTGGTTCCATACATATCTCTCGGCTATTCTAAGAAACCTGTTTCTATTTGACGTTTGAGGTGTTAAACTAACGCTTTTCTGCTCCGTTACCCATCATTCCTATGGTTTTTTATTGCATTAAAGTAAAATATTTTATTTACCTGCCTCGGTCTTCTGCATGGCGTTGATAATAAGTTAGTACAAGTGCATCAATTAGGTAACCATATTATCAAAACAAAACAAGGCAAACATGTAGGACGCGCCATGCATTCATCTTCCATTCCGAATCGTAGAGGCATGGTGAACGCATATGTCCTATGCAAAGGCTTTCGGGGACCAGCCACTGCAGAATTCCGTGTCATCACTATCCCAGACAAGTCTGTTACCAATTTACACGACCTCGGAGCGATGGAAGGCCTGGTTAGCCGGATGGTGATTGATCCCTCGATCGTGCGGGAGTTATTAGCGCCTCTCACCGCTGCACCATGAGCCCTCATCCCAACAAGAATCATCACCGAACACCTCTCATCCTTCAAATTGAATTATTCACGCCTCGCTCTTCTCTAGAGATAAGCGTCTGTTTCAACACCTGCGGGTCAATTGCGGAATAATTAATTCGTCAACAAGTGAGCCTTCTATTTTTTCTCTTTTTCTGTTTCTAAAGTCTATTTTTGCAATTTTGAAGAATTCTTTCAGTGTTCGCCATCTTGTTCTTTGAGACATTTCATGCGTTCCTAGGCAATGTTCGCTCTCATTTGCGGTGCTCATCATTCGGTTCGAAAATCTGCTTTTCTTACCAACCCATTAATTTCCGCTGACTGATTCTGTTGGTCGCTTCTGAGAGATCTCCTCACTGCTACCTAACAACATCTTCACCGCCAACGGGAATAGAATTAGTCCTCCTATTGATGGAGTGTTAGGGCAACCAAAAGGGTTTATATGAAGAATCTGTGATTTATAGTCGTAGAAATATCACAAATCTCCTGGCTACAATTGAGAAATTAAAGATCGCTAACTTTTTTTTCGATAAACGGGCATGGGAGGGTGCTCAGAAAACAAAGTATTTATGGTTGAGAACAACGTCCTTATTGCTTCTCGAACAAAAAGTAGAGATGAGACCTTTTTTTCTCGCCGATTCCACGTAAAGCTATGATAAAATTTGCATCAATTCGCGATCTTTCTTCAAACAGATACTTTCTGTTCCTTTACATTGATCATTACTAGAGATCGATGAGTTTTAGGAGCAACCTACGAAGTGCAGAGAAGAACTAAGACAGAAATGAAAGTTTTGCTGTTCATGAATCCAACAAACATTGGTTTTAATTATTAATCGCGATCGCACTCGTTTGCTTTATTCGATTCATACGTCGAGCTTCTCAAGAAGCTCATCTTTGGTTTGATAGACGATCATGCATAGTTCACACACAGCTTCCCTTTCACAACTTGTAATAGCTGTGAAATCTGTTTTATTCCTTTTTCCATTGATGTTAGAACCGCTGATTCAAAAAAATAAAAGGCAAAAAGGGGAACGATGAGGCATAACATCCTCTCACACTCTGCCAGTGCCATCTTTGTCGTCATTTTCTGTTCGCGGCTCATAACTCCCGTCCGCTACTAACCTGTAGGTAAACGAAAGGGTAAATTTGACGATCAGTCCCCGAAGGACCCGTTATCGAGTTCTATCCAGAATTTTAGGATCAAGGTGAATGCCAATTTCGCTTGTGCAACAATTTACGGGAATATACCAAGTCAGTGTCGTTACCATCCCAGACAGGTCTGGTACCAATTTACCCGACGCCGGAGGGATTGAAGGCTTGATAAGGACAGGTCGGTCAAAGTGGTCAAACATACCACTCGCATCGGGAGAAGGTATATAGATTTTTTACACATGAGTTTTTTTGGCTGCGCGTGCTTCAGTGGTAGGATGCGCTACTGACACCCGAACGGGAGCGCGTTCAATCCCCGCCCGGTGTCACCAAACCTTCCACCCCTCGGAGTCCGGTAAATCGGCACGAGGATTGTCTGGGAAGGTGAAGACACTGGCTTTTTATAACAGCCTATACCGCAAGTCGTTTTACAAGCAAAATACGCGTTCACCATGACGTTACGATTCCAAATAGAACACGAATGCGTGGCGGGACTGATCATCTCCAACACCTTTACCTTTAACCGAAAAATATTTTCCTTCCGGGCTGCTAGAGAATTCTCCCACAGAGTCGTGCTTTTCACTGTTTTGAATATTTATATTAAAACCCGGTTTTGCAGAAATTCCGCTGTTTTCAACTCTGACGCTATTGTATTTTGAACTACCAGCGACCACTGTGATAAAACATCAGACCTACAGGCGAGCACCACACAAAAAGTGTTTTCAAACGAAAACCGACACCGGTTCTTTCACCGACTATTGAATTTCAAACATTTTGCGTCACGGGTCATCGAGAATCGCTGAGCAGCCGCCCGTTTTTATCTGCTCAGGTTCACGGCAGGAACTTTAATAAGAAAGAGGTTAAAGATTGGAGTTGAAGCAGGGGCAGGATTGCAAATAAGATTCTGAGGGCGCGCGTACTGCAGAAGAGGCGCTAGTGACATCCGCGCGATCGAGTAATCGATGACCAATCAAGCCTCCTATCCTTCAAGGGTCGGGTAAGTTGCTACCAGAGTGAGAACGTGAAGACACCGACTTGGTATAGCGGCTGCCCCGCGAAGGTCATTGTTACGGCCAAATATACCATTTTCACTTTGGATTCGACACTTTTCAAATCACGTCGGACGTTTTTCAAATCACGTCGGACGTTTTTCAAACCAAATTGGGCACTTTCCAAGCCACTTTGGCTTGAAAAACGTCCGACGTGATTTGAAAAATGTCCAAATCAAAGTGAAAATGGTATATAATAATTCAAATGCCTCTACTATTCTGAATTGAACACGAGTGCGGCGGCGCTTCCATAGAGGTCTGGTCAAAGCCAACACCTTTACCTTTTTACCTTTATGCATTCTTCCATGCACTTTAAATGAGGTGAAGTCGCTTCGAATAGCAAAAGAGCGCCTTTTTAGTCCTCCATGGGCGAGCATATTCCTCTCAAGGCGCTCGAGCTCAATCACTGACTTATACAAGTATAATATTTCCGCATTTTGTTTTAAAACCTTGGAAATACTCGATTGAGAAACAGTTCAACAGACGATATTGTCGACTCCGCTTGGCTCCTTTAACACTATATTGGAGTGTATCACCAGACCACCAACTATGCATTGCGTTTTTTATTATTCCTTCCACTAAATCTAACACCTGGAAGACATTCAATATCTAAACCCATCAGCGCAAGAACGATGCTATTTGCTTGAAAACCTTTCTGGCACCTTCCTTGTGCGAGAAGGCTTTTTCTTTCACCACTCATCCGTAATGTCAGCATGGGCAGGTAACTCCAAACCGGTGTCGTACCAGTTAAGTTGAAAGCATTTCATTATTTATTTATCTATTTATCTATCTATTTATTTATTTATTTATTTATTATATGCGTACAAGGCATGAAACAAACAAAACATTAACATGAGTGAGCGGCGTATAATAAATGTGACAAGTCAGAGAACAAGAGCTATGAGTTAACTAAAGAAACCTTCAATCTTTTTCCATTATCGCGTGCTTTCAAGCTTCTTTTTTCTTTTCTAAATTGCTTGCCAGTGCTTATTCCGAGGTATGTCTGTTAAGTTGATGTTGATGCTGAGTTAAGAAAAGATGGAAAGAAGGCGAAGTGGGCCATTATGAGAAACTTAGCAGACATACCTTGAAATGAGCACTGGCAAGCAATTAAGAAGAGAAAAGAGAAACTTGAAAGCACGCGATAATGGGAAAAGATTGAAGTTGTCTATAGTAAACTGAAATTTCAAGGCAAGCTACCGTGACATTCTTGTTTTACTACCGCGTTTTTGCGCGTTACTATTAAAAATACTTTGAAGTCTTCAAATTTGCTCTTTAAGTCTATCACGTTGTAAATTGCAATAACAACAAACTTAGGAATGTCTATCGCGTAAACCAGACATGATCCTACTTCTCCTTTGTGTTCATTCCAATGTTTATTTTCTGCTCTCGCTGTTCCGATCTCTTCCATATTCTCAGAAATATTTCTACTCGATTCGACGATACTTGTCGATAACGTTACCACTTCGAGTCCTCCGATAGAAATTCCGATTTCAGGTATGTCGAACTGCACGAACATCCGGGACAGCATGTTCGAGACGATCGATCTGACCGCGATCCGACTGGTGTTCGGCATGCTCTACACGTTGGTTTGGGTGGCGGCCATCGTCGGCAACACCCTTGTGCTCTACGTGGTCTCTTTTAACCAGGTAGATGCTGTCCCTTTGCTGTCAACTCAGACTTTTTTCAATTTTCTTTCATTTCCATACAGCATTCGAGTAGGAACAATACGCATAGGTCTGGAATAGGTTATCGAGCCCCGAGGCGGTTGTTTTGAAAAAAAACAAAAACAAAAACTCTTCTGTAGTAGGTGTCTACTCCACTCAAGTCGTTTTTTAGTGCCGAAACTCTTCAGAACAATTCCCTCTACTGCTGCATTAAAAGCTGAAATTGAAGGGAAGGAGGTAAAACGCTCAACTTGGATGATTTTATACAATATCCCCACAAGTAAACAGTTGATATGAAAAGTGTTGCGGGTGTAACGTAGTGTTATTCCGTATATGTATGTCGACTATATCTCCGGAATTTGTAAATTCATAGCCTACGCTTGTTGGTATTTGAGACACTTGAGTCCATTAGAGCGAAATTACGTAAGTCGTGGTTCAACGCTTCATGAAAAAAGCCGTATTTCAAATTTTACTTCCGCGCATTTTTGAACGTACACTTTTCTCAGGCTCGTTGTATATTAAAATGATCGTCTCGGCTTTCTCTCCTCGGATATGGTATTCTTTTTTGATGTTACATAGTTTCCTAAGTGTTGCAGTATAAATCTTAGATATAACTTAATTACAAATATCCACAGGGTGTAACTAGCGAGGACGGTTTAAAGACGTTGACTTTGTGTGGTCGTCGCTTGAGGGGGTCAGGAAACACACACACATGAAAATCAAAAATTCGAGAATTTTACAACAGTTTCCTCACCGTTGGATAGATCACGCTCCTCTGATTACGGCCATATGTTTTTTATTCAATACAAATAATTCTAAAGCGATTTGTGGCGGGTAAACGGTAAAAAACATCTATATCGTTCATATCGCAATTTGGCAGAAATTTACCGACGGTACTGCAGCTACAACTCTGGTTAATGCGATGCACTAACAGCACGTGATGCAACGTTAGGGTACACCAGGTACCCACGTCGATTATGGTGCAAGGAGCACCGACCACCCAGTGTGTTTGTGTTATGTGTTAGAGTTACTAATAAAATATTCGATTACATCGGCGACACCAAAACAAAAAATGGTTCGATGTGATCAATCCCCACGTATTTGATTTTTCCAGGAGCCTACAGTAGTAGCCCTATGGAAATCCACTATAACCCTTCATTTATTTATTTATTACGGCAGAATGAGACGGCGTAAGAAAAAGAAAAAATACAACTTCCAGTTGCTCACAACCGAGGACTAACAACAGTATTGTAGATCAACACTCAAACAATGTTACACAATAGCAAGGATCTTATCTAGGTTAACAATGCTAACTATTAGGGTGTTCCATAAATAACTGGTCTATCGTACCATATTTACTTCAAGTAACTTTAACAAGATAACGTTCATAGGTGATCAATCGATATAATCAGTGAACAAGTCTGTCGTAATAACCTGCCCATCCGGTAGAAGCCAATAGTTCACGACTCCACGACTACTGAAGCAGAATGAGAGCAGAATCTTCATCACATGAGGGGCCAGCCTTGGAATTCGTTCAGGCTTCACGTGCTTCAGAAGCCACTGGATCACACGTGTGGTGTTATCGTATGTTCATCACTTCTTGTCCTGTGCCTCGATTGAGCTCAGCCACGAAGTTGTTCCGGAACGGTTGAGATAGTTCTGGCAGATGACTACTCGTTGCCGCTCCTGAGCCGGAGTCAGTGCATGGAGTATACATCGTTGCAAGACTGCTCTTCTTCTACCCCGTTTCAGCTAGCGATAAACAGTGGTACATAGAGTGTTGACAATCTTCGATATCATTCTTACTCTTCGGACAGGCTGCCCTCTAACTGCTGCTAGAACAGCTATTTTGTTCGGCCCAATCGGACTTCCAACACGCTTCTTATTCGTGATGTCAAATATTCCCTTTTGAAAGCGCTCGAACCAACTTTGGCACGTTGACTTGCAATAGGTATCTTCGCCTAACATAGCCACGATAGTTTGATGAGCAACGTAGGCAGACAGACCAGAACGGTAGTTGTGAAGAAGCATGTTGCAATAGCTCGACCTCTGCTTCATTTTCAAGAAGTCACCAAAGTGCAGACAATGGAGCAAAACAGACAACCAATGTGCGGTTGGAAACTATCGTCAAACATCCTCATCGTGCAAAAATTACTTCCCGTTTGGATCTTATTTCAACAAGTTATAAGATGTACAACGTACGGGGACCAAATAGACCAGAAACTTATGGAACACCCTAATATAAGACGAGGCGGCGACCAGGGACTTCTAATACTGAAAAAAAGAGCTTTTTTGGCGAATCCTTCAAAGCTTTTGAAGTTCTCAGGAGAGTGGTGAATTTTGCCATCCAGCTTCAAGTATTTCGACCCAGCTAGTACAGTGAACGAATGGGCCCGTGTGGCTATTCTGGGTTTGGTTTGTGTTTTACTTTCCAGTGACTTCCTCTTGTTTTGGACGGGGCAATACCATAAAAATTTATAGTTTTGACTCTGCACAGTCCGGAGATGACTTTGTAGACTACAACCCTTCTGCCGCACATCACTGGGCCCAGATCCACCATTGATAAACCCCCGATAAACCCTGAGATATAGCTCGAACGGCGCCTACCTTTGTCTGCTTATCCCAAACTTCCTATGTTAAACGTTATCTCTCATCGACTCTGCCGTCTGGTTCTGGCTGCGCCGCGGTATCGGAGACCGCTCGTCCATTCACAAATCTGGGCCCTGCTGGTGTGCACAGAATGGGAAACGAGCCGCTTTTCAATCTTCTATCTAACGTAACTGTTGCAAGGAAGATGCATTTAATGACAACTAGCTATGCGCTTGGGGGAGTAATCCCTTTGAAAGCTCGGCCCGTGTATCAGACATCAACAAATAGTAGAATCATACGCTGGGTGACGCTTGATTTACCTCTGTCTTCGTGAGGCTTTGTTGACCACCGTCCAATGAATTCGTGATGATGGCGAGATGTTTGATTCGAGCGCAGTAACTGACGCGTCTCAGACTATTTGTAGAGACCAATATAAAGGCGCAATTCAATTAATTTCATTCAAACTTGGATTACGGTAAATGGCCTAGATTTTTTGACATCTCGCACAACCTAACTTTTCTTTGTACTTTTGCTTACAGAAATCCACAGATCATTATCTAACTGAAGGATCTCACCCAAAATTGGATCTCTTTTCGTGTCTTATTCTGCAGTAGTCTGCAGCGCATAATTACTGAGTTAAAGAGAAGGAGATGATAATGAGAGAGAGAGAAACGGTAATGGTTGCCACCTCCAGGCTAATATATCAATATATTTAATATTTTTTATAGAGCAAAGAGAACAGCTTGCCCATCTACGATTATTAAGGTCCCTGGGGGAGGTGGGAACATGAGCAAGTTCAACTTTGTTGATGAATTTCGGTGTTTCTCACACCGATCTTTTCTTTTTACGTGATATTTTCTACGCGTTCAGTACCCATTTATTCACTTATTCATTTATTTCTTGGACCCTCAGAAGGCTCACTATCGAAAAAAGGCAAACAGACAACTGCACTTACACTTAATGAGCAAAAGAAGCAAAAATACCGACAATGTATTATTGTACTTGGATTTTTAGATAATCTCGTCCGAAAGCGATGAGTACGACAAAGGGCGTAATTTACCGTTGTTTATTTATACATCCAGTCGCGGTACACATTTTTTTCGCTATTCGTCCGTTGTTGATCGGAGTGTTGCAAGAGCACCAAAAAATAAAATTTCGCGTAGAACATGAAAATCCGTCAACACGGTTGATGATTCTTCATTGTCGATTCCGTAGGAGGGTGGAAAATTTGGAAGCATTCAAATACCACCCGTCTGAACGCCATGATGTTTCATGTAAACGTGGTGGATATGAAAATATTCCACATTTGTTTTGCTGCTCACTTCGTCCGTTTCTCTATTCTTTTACTAGCAGAACAATGTTCTTTGGTTGCGATCCCAGACATTCAAGGGTTTTTTCTGATTTAGACAGTTTATCCGCTACCAGAATTCTTAGTTCTTTTTCGTAATTTTCTACCTATTCTTCTCCATAAGTGCACGTGGTACAGTGGTAAGAGGCGCTACTGACCCCCTCACTGTAATCGATCCCCGCCACGACAAATCAAGCCTTCCATTCCTCCGGGCTAGGGTATATTGGTACCAGACTTGTCTGCGAAGATAAGGACACTGACTTGGTATAGCAGTTGGCCCCGGCAAGTTATTGTATAGGCCAAATATGCATTCACCATGCCTCCAACGATTCTGAATAGAACACGAATGCGGCAGGCCCCTAGAGGACTGATCAACGGCGTCTTCTCCTCAGCCATCCATTCCGGTAGGTACTCCATGAGCAACCAACCCACCTGTCAGTCGATTTCCGTAAAAAAGCTGGTGGGATGGTGTTGTCAAACAGACATGGCGGACAGCTTCCTTCGCATCCGCCGAATGACAGCAGCGTCGAGAAACGTCCGCGAATGCAAAGGATCAGTTGCGTGTTATTCGGTGTTTTGCGTACCATCTGGGAATTGACAGCTTACGAGCTGCACGTGTTTTTGATGGCTCTCAATTTTAGTCCACAAAATCGAACTGCTTTCGCTCAAGATTCTGAATGTTCGCGTCATCTTGACTCGAAACGGTGGGGAGGAGGGGAAGGAGCGTTCCTACTTGGAGCTAGCTCATCATCTACGGGTGTTTGTTTGTCATGTTTACTTCACAGCTGGTCACCAATTGATGTTAAAATAGAAAATAATCAATCAATCAATCAATTCAGTAGAAAATCGCCAACGTGGGTCAGTCAATACGTATGTGATGGTAAAGGTAAAGACTTCGGCGTGGATCTGTCACCTAAGGACGCGGCTCCTCACTCGTGTTCCATTCAGGATCGTCAAGGCATGGTGTATGCGTATTTAGCATATGCAATGGCTTGCGCGGGGGGGGGGGCGATGAGTGCGACAAAGTCCGTAATTTACCGTCATTTACTCAAACATCCAGCCGCGGTGCACATTTTTATCTTTTTTACCCGCTCTTCCAGGTTTGTGTCTTAACCTTCCTAGACAAGACTTGTGCCAACTTACCCGACCCCGGAAGTATGTAAGGCTTGGTTAGCCTCAATCAGGATCGATTGCTCGACCGTGCGGCTGTCAGTAGCGCTTTTCGTTCTGATAAGCTAACAGCTCTTCTCGTCCGTTCTCAGTCCTCTCCTGAGGCTCCACTCAAAAACCTGTCTTTCAACGTTCGTGTAGCAATCTTACTAGTTAGCTTTGCATGCATGATCTCAATAGCCCATATTGTACGCGATTTTCATGCACTATACAAATCGATCAGCTGACCAAAAAAGCACAACCTCTGCAACCTGCTTTTGTGTACGCTTGCGGAACCGAAATGGAATGACCCGAAACTTCCGTCAGGCCTTTATTTAGATGCCGGCAGATAGACGCTGCCTATTTCGCGCCATTTTGTTATGTAAACATCGCCGTAGGGCCGGAAATGAAGTGAGCGACAACGCGAAATCACCTCTCCGTCCCTGTGTATGAAGCTGGCTTTTCTGTTAGTTGTCTGACTCCGATGGGAAGGGAACGCAAAATGTGGCTTTCATAATGGAATTAGTGGACGATTCGTTCTTGTTTTCCTACCAAGTGAGATATTGTGATTGTAAAAGATAGTGGTCGGTGTTGATCAGTTCCTAAGGACGCGCATCGCATTTGTATTCCATTCAGAATTCTAGAGGTGAGGTGGATGCTTATTTACCCTAAAGTCTCATAGATAAGACCGCCTTGCGCGAACGGCAGCGCGGCGTATCGATCGGTCGCCTTCCGTGGTAGAGCGCTACACACTAACTTTATTTTTTGCTTTTCATCAGAATTCGCCCCAATTTCGCATAGGGGCGTTCTCGGAGGTGCTCATTACGAATCCAATGTTTTTTTTTGATACTTCGCTAGGATTGCACGTTAGGATTATTTTAGGATTTGTATTTTAGGCTCAATACCACCCTGGGAAGTCAACATAGGGTCTCTAAATTTGCCTCAACTCAAGGGAATTTTCGGGGACGTTTGTCACGAATATGATGTTCATTTTTTGTGTTCATTATGTTCATTTCGCGTTTTCCGCTCAGGTGAGGCTTTGGAAGATCCGTAGATGGTGACAAATGCCTCGCTTGAGCGAAATTCGCAAAGCGGGCACCAAAATCGTGACCTACTCTGATAAATCGTGACCTATTCTGACCTATTCTTGTTTTCCATGGGATTTTGTCAATGTCAGCCAATGTGCTGTTCGATTCTATGCATTCCAGTCGAGCTGGGAGTGAACTGTTTTACGAATTCAATGCTTATAGGCAATCTTCTAATAGGTCGCAACCTTTTAGCGTTTGTTTTGAACCGTTTGATTGTTATTTTGAATAAATAAGTAAAAATAAAAACTCAACGTACATCGAGCGGGTGCAGCAATCACTCGCAGCGCGGCGCCGCAGCGTCGCGCGCGCGAGCGGTCTTATCTATGAGACTTTAGGGTAGTCTTTACAATGATTTGAGGGGTCAGCCGCTATACAAAATCAGTGTTTCTACCCTCCCACACAAGTCCAGTGTCACTTTACCAGAACCCAGAGAAGTGGATGGCTTGGAGAGCCTAGATAGGGTCGGTCACTCGACCGTGCGGGTGCCGGTAACTCCTCATACCCTACCCCTGTGTCATGCCCGCCCTTGAGTGCGATTCAATAATACATATGTAGGGAGAACATGAAAAATTCCTACGTTCAGGGCCAGGGGTCCAGTTTATCAGAAGTCACCATTTTTCCATCCGCGGCGTATCCTCATTGTCAGGCGCTGCTAAAGCCTCTTTGAGGTCGTTCCTCACCAAAGCCTTTCATCTCGCCTTATGAGCTCCTACTGGTCCCTTACCTGAGCCGCGAACTCTGGCGCTTCTTTAATTGGGCGGTCCTCTTGCAACTTTGGGCAAAAAAGGCGTCCACACCACCTGAACCTCTACTTCTTGATCTTAAAATATAATACAATGAACCCCGAAAATGACCAGTATTCGTTGATTGACATATATATATATATATATATATATATATATATATATATATATATATATATATATATATATATATATATATATATATATATATATATTTGGTGATGCTAGGTTACTCGCAAAACACTGACATCGGACGGCAAATAATAGACTAGTTTCGTGATCAGTATTCATTATCTAGAAAAAAAAATATATTCTGACCCTCTCTCTCGAATGAAGGCGGATGCCACCTTGGAGTCTCCAGAGAAACCTGAATAGTAGGTAACTCACTTGGAAAAGTGAAATACTACAGATAGCGTAAGAAAACTTTTTGCTGCTCTTCGTCCATGCGTCCGTTCGCACAGAGTAGTTATTGGAACATCCTAGTAGGAAAATAAAAAAAACCTAACATATTTAGAATTCCGTACCTGTCCTTAACCATGTCATTTAGTCAATATGAATGGCAGGATAGCGCTTTCTTTTCCAGTTTTTGTAGGACAACAGGCGATCCTCTGAATAGTTAGCAATAACCATCTCAAACAGGATAACAAAGATGGTTTCTCAGGATACCGTGCTTTTCGAATTCGTCACAAACTTGAGCCAATACAGAAGGGCAATTGTGGATCTAAATAACGAAGTTGTTCTCAAGCGGAAAGGGCAGTAAAAAGATGCAACTTGGAATAACTGCATAAGATTATGTGTTTTCTTAGCTTTGTTCCTGAAATTAGTTTGATTGAAACCTTCTCCATGAAAATAACAGCTTTTCCAGGTCTCGTTGTCGGTACGAAGCGTTTTCATCGGATGTCTGGCCGTGTCAGATCTTCTGATGTCCCTCACATCACTGCCGTGGACAGCAGTCACCATTTTCACCAGGGAGTGGATATTTCCGGCACCGATATGCAAATTAATCGGTGTATTTCAGGTACGCTACGTCAGCGAAGTGATAATTTTGGAAAAAATTGAGTTGTCGATGAGAAAATATGACAAATAGGCTCATGAGCTAATTCTCAACCACAAGTCTCAAACGATTGGTTCCTCATCACCGGTACATGAAACGAGACTTTCATGTCATTAATTATAGGAATTCCCCATGAAATGTGCCCTATATTCCTTGACTTGGAAGGAGTGGATTTGTAGAAACCTCAAAATGGCGCTAACATAAATAGCACGTAAAAATACGCTCATTCATGCAAACGACAGGTGATATTTTTAACTGAAAATCTTTTTCAGGGAGGAAGCATATTCGTGTCCAGTTTTACGCTCACTGTCATTGCACTCGACAGATGTTTACTAATTTTGAAGCCGAACAAAGAGGTGAGCTTTGATTCAGGTAACCATTATAATTAACGAGGCATTGTACTTTTATCGCCGATTTTTGAGACATCACTGCTGCATTCAGCAGGAATGAGCAGCTGTGAACCTAGTATCATCAGAACAAAGTCTTCTTTTACTCCAAATACTATAACGGGGAACCAAAAGTCCTGTCGCTTTTCCTACTCCGAACTCACATGTTGTTTTCCAAGAAACGGCGAATTGTTGGACTGTGAAGTAAATTTGTTCACTGGCTCGATTACCTCTATTATCAGTCTGCTAGAGAAATGCTACTCATTTCACGAAGTGATACGAATTGAAGCAAGATCCGTACTGCTCATTCGATTTCATTCAGTCGAGTCAAGATTTGATTCTTTCAAAGATTTCCTCGGAAAGATGCCATTTTTCGTCGCGTTGCTGGGAGAGCACAGATCTGCTCTGAATTCTTTGCTCTTCCAAAAAACGAAGGACTGGTGGCAGTTGAGTGCTCCAGAGTTTGAGCTTATGCAAACAGTTGTTGTTGGATTTGTTTCAATCGCTCTACGGACTGCTTCGACACTTTTCTCACAAGAGCGTCTGATCCGATGTCCGACGCTTAACTATTGTGTCTGTTTCTCCAAAGACAAATCTCCACTGCTAGAGCCGTGCTACAAATTTTGAAAGAACATCGCCGACTTTAATCGCAGTAATTTTTGTTGCTCTGTAGTCCCCTTGAACCCTTGTTCTCAGTGATGACGTAAAAAGACGTGAATTGCCAAATATTAAGGGGTTTTTCTAGCATTTAAATATCTTGAATACAGGCTAAACTATGGTTTTCATGATTCTTCGTCCGATAGAGCAACCATCGTATACATCTTCATCCTGGGAAAAATCATCGGAACACAACAGCACTGAAAAGCTACAGAACTTTTGGTTTACCTGTTATTAGCGCATCACCTTAATTTTGAAAACATTTTCTATTTGAGAAAAGTTGAATTCGGCTTAACGACTTGTACGGACGAGTGTTGGAAGAGAAAGACGTCCGACTTGAGAAAAATGAAAGGACGGCCACGGAACACCGTTTCAGTTGAAGACGAGAGGGGTAGAGGTTCAGCATTGCAGTGCCTTTAATAAGCCTGAGACACGAGTTTGAATCCACATTACAAATAGTCTCGACTTCTGCGATGAACCTAACAACATGGTAAAGGTTAAAGGTAATGATATCGGATCAGTCCCCTCAGGACGCCGTCGTATTCGTTCCCCATTCCGAATCGTAGAGGCATGGCGAATTGCCTATACAGTAAACTTGCGGAGGCCAGTCGCTATACCAAGCCGAAGGTTTTACGTTCTAAGTCTAGTACCAATTTACCCAACCACGAAGGTATGGAAGGTTTGGTTAGCGCGGGCCGAGATCGACCGCTCGGCCGTGCGGGCGTCAGTACCACTGCACCACACGGGCAACCTAACATCATTAGAATAAACTCCATTGTGGCGATAGGTGAAATAGTGAATTCCACTCTAGTGAGAGCCAGGTTGGACTTGGGGGATATTCTAGGCTTGCAAAATAGGGAAAATTGTGCTAGATACTAGATACTGCTCGAAAATTATTGACTGGTCAAGATGGAGCTGTAAACTAAACATTAAATGAGATTAGCTTCGAACTCCAAACATTCCGTCAGTCAAATTATTATAGTTAGTTCCTACGCTATAAGGTTATTGAACCAATGAAACCACGATAAGCTTCAGAAAACAAAGGTTAAGGTGTGAGAACTGTATGGTGACATAGATGCCTTTCAACATTGAAAAATAGGCTTAAAAGGCATGCAAGCACAATGGAAGTTCGGTTTTTGAACTGCAATCGAATTCGAATTCGGTACTTGTTTCTGACGAGGTCGTAGAAGCCCAAACCTCATGTGAGACCGTAATCCTCCTCGGGCGGAAATTTCTAATTTCATCTCAGCTCGGAGATGAATTGAACGAGTAGCCCCAGCTGCGCATGTTTTCCCCGCTCAAACGAACTAGAGCCAAATTACCTTCTGAAATACTTCGGAGGGTGATTTGAAAGGTAGTGTTCGGCGGTATGAACTCCATTGCGTTATTCCGGAGCCCATTTCTGCTCCGGAACAACGCAGTGGAGCTTGGCTTTATGAGCTGGTACCCCATTCTGTGGGAGAAAAATCAACGACGCCTCTGCGCCAATAGTGAAGTGTACGCCGCAGTATTCATTAGGATAGATCAGTCTTCGTTGTTGGTTAAACTAAATTAGCGGTGCCTTTTCTTGGATAAAGAGTCAGTTGTGTAAGAGTTGAGACTTCCAATCTAACAATTTTCTCATTTATTAGCAGCCCCAACGATCGACAAATCGTATTCATTTACAAAGTAAGGCTAGATCAAAGTAGTCGACGTTGATTAGTGTCGTGAAAATTCGTCGCGCATTCGGCTTCTATTCGTAAAGGCATGGTGAATGAGAATTGTGCCTATAAAATGGCCTGCATGGGTTAGCCGCTGTATCAAGTCAGCATCAGGGGTGTCGCAATCCGCGACCCCTCGGTTGGCATATGTGAGGGCGGACCCTCTTCGGAACGGTCCGCCCGCCGACGGTCGGAGAGTGGTGCTCAGTGTGTTCTTACATTCTCGTCTTGATTTGGTGGACCAGGGAGGCTGGCCACCCCAATAAACATACCACTGAACCACCTTGTTCGCGCAGAAGCGAAACACTAACGTGGTGAGGAATAGCCCACCACAATTTCTGGTGCATCGGCCGGGAAAAGGCCTGCACAATATTTTTGAGGTCTGCACAATTTTTGTGCATTGACCAATAGTCCCGTCTCAACAAAGAGGCCTGGACAAGCCAACGAGCAGTTGCTCGCGCGTATAATAATTACGCAGGCATAGACGCACACCAGCGTCAACTTTTGGCACATCGGATAAGCCGATTGTAGTCCCGTCTCATTAAAGAGACCTGGACGAGCCGAACGAGCAGTTGCTCACGCGTACAAGAGTTACGCATAAACGCTCACCAGCGTGAAAGAAAAGTGGAGTCATAGTTACTCTAAAGGGACAAATAATGTCGCTAACTTTTCATAAAAAGCCAATCAAGTATAGCGCAGAAAGCCTTAAAAAGCTGATAGCCAAGTATCAACCTTACACAGAAGGATTGAGCCCTACTGGTGAAGACAGTAAAAAATACGAAGAGTTCTGTACGGCTATTAATTTGATATCAGGCGGTATACGAATAATAATATCCAGTAGAGATCGTCTTCAGCAATTGGTAGACAAACTGGAAAACACCTTCGAAGAGTCCAAAAAGAATAGAAAGGAACTCATAAGTGAAGTCGAAGAAATCGAGAACGATAGCCAATTTAGCGAAGCAATAGCTAGGGCGAATGACTCTATATTCGTACTCGAAGCCCTTGTGAATGAATATCGTAATGAAGCTGGAAAATTGGCCTCGTCGTTAAACATTCACCCTCAAAAGTTGGGTCACACCATTAAAATCAATGGCAAGCAACCCGAACAAAGCAGCAGCCAAGATAGTCAGGAATTTGACCCCGAATTGGCTCAGTGGCTATCAGATGATGCCACGGAAGGTCAGTACGACCGAGAGAGTATCACATGTCGTACACTCAAACCCAAACAAATGGATTTACCTCGCTTCTATGGGGATGATGAAGAATTTCCAGAATTTTGGGCGGTCTTTGAGACACTTGTTCATGAAAACAAAGTATTGAGCACTGTAGAGAAAATGCTCCTGCTCAAAGACGCACTTAGAGGTAGATCCGAAATGGCCATAAAAGGCATACAACTCATACCACAGAATTATAAGTGGATGACGGAAGAACTAAGGCGAAAATTCGGGAATAAACCCGTGAACAGAGCAAAAATAGTTCAAAAGCTAATTGATATGCGATCAGCGAATAATACTGCCGAAAATTGCATTGTAGTGTTCGATAAAATTCGAATGCTAATTAACCAAATGGTTTCTGCGGGGCATGATATCCGCTCCATCCGAGATGCACTGTGGACGGAGAAAATTCTGCAGAAATTTCCTTACAACGTTGTGAAAAACGTCCTAATATCCATTCACGACCGAGAAGAAGTCTCCGTCAATGATGTTATGAAGGAGATCGAAAAGGAAATAACTGCCAAAAAGTTCCTTGAAGCCCGACTCAAGAACAGATCTCGGCCAGAAGAGGCAAAAAAGGGGAATTATCAATTTACTGATGATTCGAGGCAAAATTTGCGTTCTTGCATATTTTGCAACCAAACCAACCACACTGCTCCATACTGCAGGATGGTTTCTGATATTCAAAAAAGAAGGAATATTGTAAAAGAGAAAAAACTGTGCTGGAAATGCTTTATCGAAGCTCATAATAGTTTCGAATGTTCTCAGCCCAATTGTTCTCAGTGCGGACGAGCACACAATAAAAGTTTGTGTTTGGGATCCTCTGATCCCCCGCTACAAAAGGATGCCAGCCGGGTAAACCGTCCATTTACTGGCAATCAATCTGGGCCTCGGCGGCCAACAACAGAACAACGGTCACACAGAGAGAATAGCCGCAATCATCAAAGCGATGTTCGCCATAATGCTCATCAGGCGAATACGCACTCGTCAAAAGCTGACAATGCCGACTTGGAAATATACAGCCAAGAGAATATGCACCCAAATCGCGAACAAATCGTGCTTATGACTGCACTAGGGAGCATTTGGAATCACAATTCAAAACAATTTGAGCAAGTGCTGTTCTTCTTTGACACAGGAGCACAGAAAACAATAATCAAAGAAGAAACAGCTAAATTCTTCGGATTACCGTCCCACAAAACTGAACAATTCACAATGTCAGGTGTGGGAGGACATACCGAAAGGTTCGAAAGCAAATGTGTGAGCATAAAAATAAGCGATGCTTACGGAACAGTATTTGACCTGCAAGTCTATACTAAGCCAGTGATCACTAATGCCTTCCCATCAGTCAAACTTGTTAACGTTGACAAGGCATTTTTGAGAGAAAATGAGATTCACATATGTAACCCGAAGCTTCGTGGTGAATACCAAATTCCACATATTCTGGTGGGTTTGGACTATTATTACAACTTGGTACTTGACCACAAGAGTACGGTATTACCGTCAGGTTTACGAATGGCGAAAACCATTTTCGGACCGACAATATATGGTCGCGGTTGCTTAGAAGCTGAGACCATAAAACCGATTTTATACGGTATGACAGCTGTCACTGACTTAAGTGAAAACGAAATGCTGAAAAATCTCTTCGAACTCGAAGGTCTAGGTATATCTTCAGAGGAGAACTCTCAAGACGAAAAAGCAAATAATTACCTAGAACAGTATGCCAAGTCAATATCATTCGAGAGTGGTTATGTTGTCGCACCGTTTCCGCCTAAGGAAAACGTAGCCGACCTTAGCGATAACTATCCAGTCGCGGCCAGACGACTAATGGCACTCCAGGTCCAATTATCGACCAACTCCGAGCTAAGATCGTGGTACTGTAAGATTATCAACGACTACATAGCTAGTGATGTAATAGAAGTCGTGACAACCGACAATACGTCACTTTCGAAATACTATATGCCACATTCAGGAGTCTGGCGCTCCGAAAAAGCGAAACCGCTACGTATAGTATTCGACGCCTCCTCGAAAAAGAAAGGAGAACTATCTTTGAATGACGTAGTATTCAAAGGAGAGTCGTTTGTCAAGAAGATTCACGACATTCTCATTACAAGTAGATCAAGTAATATTATACTTATGTGCGATATCGAAGCGGCATTTACGCAAATTCGACTTGACGAATCGCACAAAGATCTCTGCCGCTTTTTGTGGCTCAACGACGTTGATCGTCCAGCTGTCAGGAGCAACGTAACCGAATATCGTTTCAAAAGGTTACCCTTCGGAATAAATGCCTCTCCGAGCATCCTTAATATGGCGATTGTAACTTATTTAAAGTCGCAAAACGATCAACTGGCCGACGAAATGGTCGATAATCTGTACGTAGACAACATATTGTTGACAGCTTCAACACCTGAGGAAGCTTTGGCCAAGTACAGAAAATCAAAAGAAATGTTCGCCAAAATTGGAATGAACCTCAGAGAGTATGTCTCAAACAGTGAAGCTGTCAACAGAGGAATACCACCGTGTGACAGAGCTCCAGATGGAAAAATAAAACTGTTGGGAGTACGATATGATACAGTGAAGGATGAGTTTTCCATTCAAACCGATGTGCAGTTCAAAGAAAGGTTGACGAAAAAAGAAGTGGTCAGTCAACTTAACTCTATCTACGATCCATTGGGACTAGCGGCTCCACTGCTAGTAAAGTTGAAGCATCTAATGAGAGAAATCTACTCTTGTAATGTGAACTGGGACGAGATGATACCAGAAGAACTTAGCGTTCGCTGGATAAGGACATGCAGCGCCATAAGCAATGTCGCCGCGAGCGTACCTCGCGCCCTGGTAAGCGGTCCGGTTCACACCTCACAATGCAGCCTATGGGCATTCTGTGACGCCAGTGAAATCGCGATGGCGACATCCTGCTACTTGAGGCATGATGACACATCAAAAGTTAGCTCTTTAGTGAGCGGAAAGACTAAACTAACTCCTAAGAAGAGTAAACAGACTATACCGAGGCTAGAATTACTAGCAATTCTTATGGGAGTACGCCTCTGTAATAATATCTGTAATAACTCTTTGAGTCTTATCAAAGAGGTGAACATTATTACAGATTCAAAGGTTGCCCTAGCGTGGATAAAATCTTCACGTAAATTGCCGGTATTTGTGGCAAACCAGAAGGAGAGAATTGATAATGTGGTGAAAATTCTCCGAAAGAAACACATGAAAGTGAATTTCTACCACGTCCCTACCGCAGAAAATCCTGCGGATGCGGGGACGAGAGGACTTTCGGCTACGAATTGGTCGAATCACAGTTGGTTACGCGGACCAAGGTGGTTAGAAAAAACACCTGAAAACTGGCCGCTGACACATATAGACTGCATCACGGAACAACAAGCCGATGAGTCAGATATGGAAGCACCTATAGCAGTTGTTGAAATAAGTGAAAACTGCCCAGCAAATAAAATCGAGAAAATAATCGATTTGAAAAGAATATCTCGATTGACAGTTGCCAAGAGAGTAGTAGCTCTCGTAGGAAAGGGCCTGCATAAATGGGTGCAGAGCACTAACAATAACAGGTCGATCAATATACAGACGACACTATTGCGCAAGTTCTCCGTTGGTTCTCCAATTACCGCATCAGACATTGCGGCAGCCGAGAGCGTAATAATTATCCAAGAACAGAGCGGATATAAAATAAACGATTTGCAAAAGCGCTATCCTCAGAAGAAGCTAAAAATGGACGACCTAGGCATAATACGTTACGTCTCCAGGCTACAAAACGCCTGCATTCCTGAGGATACAAAATCACCTATTTTCATACCGTACAAATCGGATCTGGCCAAGTTAATTGTGGCTGACACTCATATAAAAAACGCGCATTGCGGCAAGGAACAGATTTTGACCTTAATCCGGCAAAGATTCTGGATACCGCGCCCATCAGCCATAATAAAGGCCTATACAAGGCAATGCGTGGTCTGTCGTAGATGTCATGGTTTACCATTTGCACTACCAGAAATGGCGCCATTGCCAAAAGATCGCGTGATTGTATCAAAAACATTCGAAAACGTCGGATGTGACTTCATGGGACCAATCGAGAGCGTGACCCGTGAAAAAATGTACGTTTGTTTATATACGTGCTTAACGACTAGGGCAGTACATCTAGAAGTCGTTGAAGACCTGACAACAGGTGCGTTTTTGAGCAGCTTTATTCGCTTCGTTTCGAGAAGAGGCGTTCCCAAATACGTCAGATCAGACTGTGGAACCAATTTCAAACTTGGTCAAAAAGTTATACAGAAGCTGTTCGAAGACGATGAAAACAGAGAGAATACAGTAATGTCTTATTGTGCCACAGAAGGCATAAAATGGGTGTTTAACCCACCTGGAGCCCCCTGGATGGGAGGTGTATGGGAGAGACTAGTAGGCTCGGTAAAAAGAGCGCTACAAAAGACTTTCGGTAGAAAAAGGCTGACTTTCGTACAACTTTGTACCGCAATGGCCAAAATAGAAGCAGTTCTAAATACAAGGCCGATAACGAAGATTCACAACAGTGATCTGAGTGAAATACCACTGAGGCCGATTGATTTTCTACGTGGAAACGTGCGATTTTCAATTCCATGTGGCCAACTTGAGTCAGAAGAGTTGGATCCATCCTATGATCCGGAGCTTATACAAACTGCGGCTCAAGTGAAGGAAGCACTGATGTTTTCGGAGACAACGTCTTCCAAATTTTGGGAAAAATGGAGCCTCGATTACCTAACAGCACTAAGAGATTCCCAGACGAACAAGAGAACACAGAGACGAAGTGTGCCTCGTCAGTTCCCACAGATAGGCGAAATAGTCCTCATAGAACAAGAACTCATACCGCGTGGAAATTGGTCATATGGCAGAATTGAAAGTACTGTTCGAAGTGCAGACGGTCAAATACGAACTGTCAGAGTGCGGATGCCTAATCAGCATGTCCTGCAAAAGCCAATAGGCAAGTTATATCCTCTGGAGCTACGCAGCATTCCTGACACTCAATATCCTAACTCCGGCGCTGATGAAACCAGCCAATTGCCGACACCTCCGCCGCGAACTAATCCTCAGCGGCAAGCGAAAACGCGAGCGTATGAGGTCATAAAGACGTTCGAACGCAGCCTAGAAGAGGAAGAAACGTCGAATTCGGCACAAAACCATATCCACCACTGTAAAGATATGAAAAATTATCTTCCTCAGTATCATGGCCGAAATTCAAATTTCGTTGCTTTAATGTTTGTAATGTCATGCGTCATCAATTCAGCAATGGCGTATACAAGCTCTGGTGGCCGTATACAGTGTATCAACGGAGTAGTGAAAGTCGATATTCCGATTCACAAAAACTCGAGTGAAATATGTCTTGATAAAATTTGTCAAGAGTTTTCTAGCAAATTGGAAGAACAGCTGATCTATCTTCCTGTGTCACCACTAAATGCACGCACAAGAGTGACTTTGAAGTGGCGGCAAGCGGATAATATTACCGTAATATCCGAGGAATGCCACCCGCCAGACTTCTGCGTTTACGCTCAGAAGTTGCTGTCAAAGGGCCTGTTGGGTAACCCACATTGTTGGCCCGAAGGAGCAATCATCTCGGTATTCATTATTATATATTTGGTCATGATATTAATACTCATGGCGACTACATGCGTCTGGATAGCAACAAAGAAAATCTGCGTGAGCTCTCATAATATAGAGCATACAAACTGTATCCATGTACCGCTCGATGTAATCAATCCTAGACCATTGCGCAGTACGATTATTATTGGTTGCATAATAGTGCTTTGCATCCAACCGACACTAATGTGTCAGCATGGTTTTGTGCGACATACAGTAAACCTGGTATGCACACAAAGGGAGAAATGCACCTATGAATACAACGAAGAAATCAGCTTTAACAGACTGAATTCAAATTTGTGTATTCAAATAAATCTTGGCAACAAGACCGTTGGAACGATAAAGCTTTTTTATCACCCTATAAAGCTTACATGCGCTCAAGTATCGCAATATTTCACGAGAGATTCAGTCTCTAGGAAATACCAGACACAACGCTGTCCTGGAATGGGATCGTGCTCCAGCGGTTACTGTGGAAAGTTCGATAGATACAAAGTAATTCCAGAGTTGAACCAAACTAGCATATACCCAGGATATGCAACATGCGCAATGTCGTCATGCTCCGGAATAATGTGTGGGTGTCTTCTACCCATGCCTTCCTGCTCATTCCACAGGTTTGTCCATATACCGCAAACGAAAACCGTTTATACGGTGGTATCATGTGAGGAGTGGACGCCAGTTGTTACGATAGACATCGAAACTACAATTCTTGGCCGAGTTAACAAGAACAGGCGCACATTACAACCATACATCAAGCACGTGATTTCTGGCTTCGAAATGACAGTCATTTCAGTTCAAAAACCAGTATCAACGTATATGAACAGAAGATTCATCTTAAGTTCGGAAGACTCGTTTGTTATTCCCGAGAACTACAAGCTACCCGTAAAATGTGCTACGGAGGAAATAGCATCGAAAGATTTCAGTAAATGTGTTACTGATTTTCAATGCATATGTCAAGATACGCGATCTTTATCGGGTTGTCAGTGTCCCAAAGAATCAATCGCTCATATTCGATCGGGTGTATCCAACACGCTACCAATAAATACTCCCAGTACAGTAATACAGACCATGGATAAAGATCTTGTCATGTATTCTACAGAAGCTGAAGTGCTTCTGTCTGTACAGTCAAAAGCACTGATGAACACTAGCCAGTTCACAATCGATCAATCATGCGAACTCGCATTTGAAAAACTAGTTGGATGCTACGATTGTTTAGAGGGAGCACATCTGTATGTATCGTGCAAAACTAAACTACCAACAAAGATGGTAATTCAGTGCGAAGAACACGCATTTTCTCTAGAATGCGACAACTCAAATAAAACTAGAGTTGTGAGCCTCAATTTTGCAAACGCTTTGGTACAAAAACAGTGCCTAACAATTTGCGATGGCAAATCGGAAAGATTTTCCATCACTGGAACGCTGTTGTTCCATGAAAGGAGGGAGAATATAGATATATTAAGCAACAAGCAAATATATGTATCAGAACCTCTACATTGGTTAAAGGATTTGAAATTCCCAGATATAAAACCAATTCTGAATGTAATCAGAGAAAAGTGGAGAATGGCGGCCGCGTCAGCAGTCGTGCTAACACTAATAATGGGCATAACCTACCTATGCGGCCCTCTTGCGGTCGCCGCCCTTGTGAGGTCACTAACAATTATCACCCTGTGGGTAGGCAGAGGCATGTGCTACATGCTAAAGGCAGTGTGGGTGACCTTGACCTCTGTCGTGTCACTCATACGACGCGTTCGACATGGTCATTAATGAAATGCCGACGAAAGCATAATAATTTCAAATAAACACTGCGCCTTTATGTAACTGAAGTTATATGATCAGTTATTCTCCATCGACCACTCTACAAACAAACATCGACCAACTTCAATCCACTCCAACTACTTCCGAGCAACTCCTACCACTACTTCGAGCAACTGCCACTAAATCCACCAACTTCTACTTCAACTACAATTCAACTTCAACCGCCACCACCCCACTCCGCAACGATATGGGCAACTTCTCCACAACGGCCGATATTCGTTGATATGATATATTTGATGTAATGTCATTTTGTTTTGGCCCCGGGGGAGTGTCGCAATCCGCGACCCCTCGGTTGGCATATGTGAGGGCGGACCCTCTTCGGAACGGTCCGCCCGCCGACGGTCGGAGAGTGGTGCTCAGTGTGTTCTTACATTCTCGTCTTGATTTGGTGGACCAGGGAGGCTGGCCACCCCAATAAACATACCACTGAACCACCTTGTTCGCGCAGAAGCGAAACACTAACGTGGTGAGGAATAGCCCACCACAAGGGGTGTGCATTTTACGATTTACGATTTTGCGATTTTACGATTTTTACGGCATTTTTCGTAAAAAAACTTTTTACGATTTTACGACGTAAAATTGGAAATTTTACGAAATTTTTTACGACATCCATTTCGGAGCTCAAATAGTGCTAACGGGTCAAAATTGCAAGTGTTCGCGCCAGGACCCTTTGCTCAGGGCTCTACAATGGCACTCTCTCTACCCTCATTTAGGTTCACTAGCTCCAAAGGATTTTTGTGCTCTCCCAGGGTCAGTTGAGATAGAGAGGGTTTTTTGGTCAGCCGGTCATGTTTTGAGCGACTATCGGAACGCGCTCACGCCTGCGACTTTCGCTGCACTTCTAGCTCTGAAAATTAATGCACATTTGATTGATTTTGATCGATAACTGTTGTTTTCTGTGAAATTTGTCTTTATTTTTTCCAAATGATGTTCACTGTACATAGATGAGGTACATATTAGGTTGGTAAGAAACCGTTTTTTCTCAAACGACTGTTGCGTGTCAAGTTCGAAAGTTTTCGCAAAACGAAAGAGAATTATGTGCTCTTTCGAGCGATATATTTGGAAATTGTGGTGAATCTGCATTCCATTGTTTCTTCGGCCAGTAAAGTGAAAAGCGAAAAATTGAAAAAAATAAGGAAAGAAGAGCGTGTCGTCCTCTTTCGATTGTCATATAAGGTTTTGTGAAACGATTGAAACTGGAGGTTTGCTCAGCTAGGGAACTTTAAGAAGCTTTTCTCGCAAAAGTTTTTTAAAATGGAGAACTGTTTGAAAATAAACATATTGTGTGATAGAGCGAGAAATTCTGTTCCGAAAACTGTACAGAATTCACCTCAGACGTTCAGAAGAAAACCAGGAGCAGCATCGGAAACTTATTCTTGTCTTTCAAACGACAAATTTTTGGGGCTTGAAACATTGTAATTTCCAGAACAATTAGGAATATGTAATACATTGACTAATAGAGAAAATCATCATCCTTCAAAACGTATATAAAATTTCATTTATGCCTCTAAAACTGAGGAGAAAAAATCGGTGCCGATAAGGTTATTTTTTCACTTTTTCGCTTTTCACTTTATTAGCCGAAGAAACAATGAAGTTCAAATTCGTCACAATTTCCAAATATACTACTCGAAAGAGCAGATAATTCTCTTCTGAATGCTGCGTCACACTATGAAGAGGCTGGCGGACTTAATTTACAACAGTCGTTTGAAAAAAACCGGCACCAACTTTCTTACCAACCTAATATTTGATTCAACACTCACTTTGAACAAATGTTTTGATTTCAATATCGTTTATTTGCGTTTTGGCGCACAATACTGCCGATTCTCACAGAACAAAAATATTTTACGATTTTTACGATTTTTACGACAAATTTTGTCGTAAAAAAATTCGTAAACAAATTTTTACGACAAAAATTTTACGCCCACCCCTGGTCAGCATGTTCACCTTCCATGGAATACCGGTATCAGTTCACTCGAGTCCATAGCGATGAAGGCGGGATTAACCTAGTAGCGCCTCTTACCGATGCGCTCCATATCCATTTTTCTAAAGAACTGTCATCATGAATAAATTACAATCACGATCGGTTTTACTTTTCAGATAATCGGCTACAATAGAGCAATGGCGATCGTAGTCGTTATATGGGTGCTCGGCTACTCGCTTGCACTTCCAGTAGGAATTTTTTCACGCGCAGTCAGCTACGATCAACTGTGTGGTGTATTCTGTGAAGAGATCTGGTTCGTTGTCTACTTATGCTTTGCTACATCACTTGTGCCCCCTTCTTTCTTCCTTCCCCTGAAGAATCTGAACTCGGTGAGAATGAGAAACGGATCTTCTTCTCGTTTTCAGCTGATCATCACCAGTTAGAATACTATCGTTTTCGCAGCGACCGTTAAAAGATGCTCAGAGGCTACCGCATTCGAAGTACGCATGTTCTTCTTAATCGTCACGCTAGTCATCGCCGTTTTTTGCAGAAGTTCACGGGATATACTTGAAAGGTTTCTCCACATTGTTCGCGTAATAGATGCTTTACCAAGGACCAAGCATTTTGACAACTTAGCCGAGGTTTTAAAGGAAATAGTAAGACGGTCAGTGTTGATCAGTTCCCTAAGGACGCGCACTGTACTCGACTACGTGTCAGAATCGTATAGGCTCAGTTTCTGAGTATTTTACCTATACAATTGATTGTCGGGGGCCAGCGCTGTGCGACTCGGATCCTTACCCTTTCCAAACGAATTCGATAGCAATTCATCCGACCCCAAATGCATGGAGGGGTTGGTCAGCCCAGACAACGGTCGCTCGCTCGGCCATGGAAGGGGATGATGGAAGCTGTAGATGAAACGCTTGGTTTGCCCAATTGGGGATTGATCGCTCGACCGTGCCGCTGTCAGTAGGGCCTCCTACCACTGCACCACTTGGCGGAAAGACGCAAAAACACGATCATAAAGAATAGCATCACGTCAACGTATGTGACAATTTGAGCTGACCATACTTTCGCCAGCCCTCACATACTTCACATGAAATTCAGCACCAAGACAAATCGAAAATCCTAAATATCAGAAATACTGAGCGTGTTCTTAGTATTTTCAACGTGTCTTTACTTTTACTATGTGATCAGCATTTTTTGCGGAAAAAAACCCTTTCCAGGCCAGACACTGAAATGGAGTCCGGTCGATCAGCCGGCCGTCGCCTCTACGGGCTATCAGTGCTGCTGTCGCAATTTGGTGTGCCGGCGCTGATCTCTTCAATGTGCTACTGGCTCATTAGCCGGGTAATGTCTTCGCAACTGGAACGACGTCGAGGGCACACCCTTCTGAAAGAATCCGAAGAGAAGCTGGTGAATCGCAAGGCTCGAGCCAACCGGTACGTTACGCTACGAAGCCTCGAAACCTGAGACGACCTATCAAATTCGAATTTGAAGGATGATGATTGCCATGGTGCTCGGTTTTATTTTCGCATGGATGCCATTGAACGCCATCAATCTCTACCGGGACTGGGGATCGTTCGTCAACAGGCCCTGGTTCTCGACGGTGAGCGTTCAGATTCGGCTTTTTAAAGCTAATACGTCGTTTTTTTTCAGTCCACAGGACTATTTTCCGTAGAAATTCACTTTTAGCGGCGCGGAAAGGCATCATTCCACTTGTTGCACTCCGGTGATTGAAGAAAGCTTGGAAAACCGTTTCGGGTTAGGGAGAGCAGAGTGCGGGAAATGTATCATTGTTTCATTGTAGTGGTGGGGCAGATATGTGGAATCCTGGAGTTAAACGTGTCGACATCGAGGTGATATTGAGCTTCACCACCTCAACCCACATCACCTGCATCACCTGTCGTTCCGTTGATCATCGATTTGCTAGAGCGGGCGCCAGTAACGTCTCCATTCGTCCCTGTCGCGTGCCATAGTAGACCAGTGGGTCCTGCTCGCTTGAGGAACACGAAGAGCATTGAATCGATCGTTCAGGGATTTGACGAAAAAGTCCGACCAGCGCAAAGGTGGGCGACCTGGTGTTCTTCTGACGTCCCGAGGAATCCAGTCAGTAACGGCTCTCGTCCAACGGTCGTCACGAAATCGCATTACATGTCCGGCCCACCTGATCTTCGACAACTTGGCCCATGCGACTGCGTCTCTGATCTTCGACTGTCGACGTAGCTCGGAGCTCCGTATGCCGTCTCTCGCCTGAATGAAGCGAGTCACTCCGAGCATCCTTCTCTCTATACTTCGTTGCGCGACGCAAATCGCATGTTCATCCTGCTTGCGTAACGCCCAGGATTCTGAAGCGCACGTCAACGCAGGAACAACCGTAGAGTCGAAGAGATGGGCGCGGAGTCGGGCGTTTTTCGTCTTCCTCACTACTTATTCAATGCTCTTGAATGTGCCCCAAGCCGCTCGTTTCCTCCTGCCCAGCTCTGAACTCAAGTCGTTGGTCATGTTGACTTCCCGACCCAAGTACACATAGCTGGAGCATTCAGAGATATTCGTTCCGTTGAGCGACAATGGGGCATCAGAAACGTATGCATTCTCCATGAACATCGTCTTCGCCAAGTTCAGCTGCAATCCGATCTTCCCACACGCATGGTCGAAGTCGGCCAGCATGCGTTCTGCCTGGGTGGTAGATGGTGTTATGAGTACGATATCATCCGCAAAATGAAGATGGTGTAACTGTCGGCCGTCGATCTTCACTCCCATGTCGTCCAATTCTAGTGTCCGCATGATGTTCTCGAGAGAGGCGTTGAACAGCTTCGGTGATATGGTAACACCTTGGAGTACACTCCTCTTCACGTTGATGCGAACGTTGTTGTAGAATGGTGTGATCACGGTCGTGAATCCTTTGTAGAGCTCACTGAGGATCTTCACGTACTGAGTAGAGACGCCTTGTTTGCACAAAGCCTCAATCACCGCTTCAGTTTCGACAGAGTCGAAGGCCTTCTTGAGATCTATGAATGTGCGGCATAACGGTGTCTTTTACTCTCAGGACACCTCAATGAGCCTGATCAAGGTGTGGATATGATCGATTGTGCTGAACCCTCTTCGAAACTCGGCTTGCTCGCATGGCTGTCCTTCGTCTATCGTTCGGTCGATCCTATTCAGAATGACACGTGTGAATAACTTGTAGACTACAGACAGCAGGCAGATAGGGCGATAGTGCCGATGTCGTGCGGATCTCCCTTCTTAAACAGCAGCACAGTCCTGCTAGTTTTCCATATTACTGGTACTTTGCAGTCCGACAGGTATCGTGTGAAGAGCCTGGCCAGGGTGTTGATGAGGACTGGCGGTAGGTTCTTCAGATGTTCGGGTCGGATCCTGTCGGGACCGGGAGCTGTGCGACTCTTCATCGATGAAATCGCGTGACGAATCTCGGAAGGGAAGACCGCAGGGATGACATGTCCACCGTTCGGGATTGGGTATTCGGGAAGATGGACGTGGCTATCGAAGAGATCGGAGTAGAAATCGTGGATGACCTTCTCCATTGCCCTTCTGGAGGGCGTGAGGGTTCCATCCGGACGCAGGAGAGCTGTCATCTTGGTCTTATAGTTGACTAAGCCTCGACGAGCGTTGCGTATGCTCTTGCCCGCTTCAGCCGCATCAACTAGCGCAGCTACTCTTCTATCTTTAAGGTCTTCCTTTATCGCTTCTCTGCGCAACTTTGCGAGTTCGGACGTTCGCAGGTAGTCGCCTTCGGTTCTTGCCACTCCGCGTTGGCGAATCAGCTCAAGAGTTTCGTGGGAAAGGCGTTTCCTGGTATTCTTGGGGCCCTCGGCTTCTTGAGCGCAGTCACGTATGTGAGCAATGAACCGGTTGTATTCCTCATCGATGTTGTTCTCGGTGGAATCCTTCCAGCAGCTAGCCAGCGAGGAGAAGAGGTCCCAGTTCACGATTGTTCTAGGGCCTCTCTTCTTGAACTTCATGGCTTTCTCTTGCCTCCGTGTGAGATGGAAGCTCGCGCGGAGGAGACGGTGGTCGGATCCCGTAAAGAATTTTGGAAGAACAGCGACATCGGTCAGGCAAAACCTTCGGTTGACGATAACGTGGTCAATTTCGTTGTGATGCAGTCCACCTGGAGACTCCCATGTCCATCGTCTGGATGCGGGTTTCTGGAACTGCGAGTTACCATGGATGGTGTTCGTCGACATGATGAACTCAGACAGCCTTTCACCCTGTTCGTTCCATTCCAGACCATGGACGCCGATATGAAGCTCTTCCGACGACCTTCTAGGCCCGATCTTTGCGTTGAAATCTCCGACGATGACCTTGTAGAAGGTATGATCTTCCTTGTAGAGCTTCTCCAACTCCATGTAGAATGCCTCGACTTCTTCGTCACCGTAGTCCGATGTTGGTGCGTAGACTACGAAGACCGTCAACGCCGGCATTGATCCACGTCGTATCAGCCGTAAACGTCCTAGCTACCCGCCGTATCCAGCCCGTACGGCAAAGCCTGGCAAGCTGCCCGTACGTCCTCCTCATATGCCGAAAACAGTAACAACAAAGAGCCTCATTCCCCTGACCCCGAAAGAGCCCCCAATACGGCAGCGTTGGGAAGCTCAACCCACATAGCATCCGATCACCAAGCGCTGTCACAAGTGTCGCTGATATATGTATAAGCTACACGCGGCCAACATCAACAAACAACTTTTATTTTCATACAACAAGTTTTCCATCACACACTTCAGCCCCCTTCTCCTTATCGGCGAGTTCCATCGTGACCAGCGAATAGGAATCCTTTCCAGACAGTTCATCCTTAGCGAATCTGTAGGTCCTCGATAACACACACTTCTGAATCACAAAGCTCTTGATCCAAACGGGTTGCTGCTCACAATGATAGAGCGGTAGGCGCTATGTGGGTTGTGGGGTGCAGAGTGGTGGTCCGCAACATTACGTCGACTTTATGCTGTTATCATTTTCATATCGTCCATTGTTTACGATCAACTTGGTCGGTTCTGACATGTATGGCTTGCAAACCCCACACAATTAATCACACCGCAACAATGAAACAATGATAGATATGAAAATGATAACGTGTTAATCAGCGTAGAGTCGACACAATATTACAGACCAGCACGCTGCACCCCCCAACCCACATAGCACCGAGCGGTAGACTCTACTTACGCCATCATAATTGCATTTGTGATGAAAGCCCAGCCACATGTCATAATCCAGCACTTTATCGTAGTTCACCTCGTATTTGCCGCTCTCGTCAGACGTAGTTAGCGCCGAGAGATTATAAGTAAGAAAAGCTGGAGAAAAAAGCGGTAATTCAGAAATCATAAACTGTTCAGAGAGTATCAGAGATAAACAGACTCACTGACATCCTCGCCTTGCAGTTGCACTTCGGCGCCGGCGTAGAGCTTGCCGTTGCACATCAGGGTTCCAGTGATGCTTTTCGAAATGCTTGCTTGAAGAGTGAGCAGTACGCCGAGCAAACCGATCAGCATCTGAATGGGCACATTCACGTTCGAGCGGTGAGGGTGTGTGAAGGTGTAGCCACTGCAAGAAGCATATTTGGATGCTACCTCACCTTGCGAACCGGAAACGAACGAATGACCTGACCTATGTCGGGTAGCGTATCGTAGGCTATCATTGTTATCAAATCCCAATCCATCATTGTTATCATTGAGTTGGTGTAGAGTTTGCGTATCGAACATGTCTAACACGAAGTGAACCGGCTCCATGTTGCGCTTGAGCACCTTTACCCGCAACCAACATGACACCCTAATTTCGTGTTAAATTTGACTTTGAAAGGAGCGGAAAGGCATCGTTCCGCTGTTGTACTTCAGAGCTCAGCGAAAGCTTTCCTAACCCTCTGTCCACCCTACACATGCGTAATTCAGATACTGTTCATGTGGTGACATTTCTTCTTCGAACTTTTGGTGAAGGCTATCAATACCACCAGCCAGAGCAGGTATACTTGCTCGTAATTCGACACCGGGCCTCATATTTGTGATAATCACATCTAGTGACCCCTACAGAAGAAGATGGGTTAAGCTAAATGAGGAAATTTTCTTCAGCTAACATAAGAAATAAATGGAATAGTTCTGTCGGAGATCTGCTTCGAAAAAAGATAATGTCGAATCTAGGCACTTGTCGTTCCAGCAACTCAGTCTTTTTAAGGTGTTCGCTCTGTGTCACGTCTCAGCGATGACATCCGCTGCCCTGAATCCAGTGATCTATTCGTGGTTTAATCCGCAATTCCGAGGAGCCATTCAGTCGCTGTGTCGTGGTGAGCAGAAACGGGGCAAGAGCAAGCTGCATACGGAGATACACACCAAACTCGTTGAGGTTAGCTGAATAACTGATGGGTTTTCCGCCGCCCTCTGAACGAGCGTATTTCATTTCATTCTAGGGCAGGACTGACGTGAAAATCAAGCCCGAGCTGAATCTCGACGACTGCCATCAGCCTGGTGATCAGATCCTTTGATCGACGAGTTAGCGACATTCCCCCACTTTGTCGCAGAATTACGGGTGCCAAGAGATTTCGACAGAAATCGAGACGACGGAATGGTTCTCATGTTAATGCCATTCGTCAAATATTGTATTGTACGTTACACAGGTCCATTGCAATCAGTCGTGTTTTAATTAACATATCGTTTGCTTGCTGGTTTCGCTTTATGCAGTTGGAACCAAAAGCACCAGTAGTGCAATGGAAGAAGGAGCCACTTGTACCAGTTTGGTCGAGTAACCGATCTTCGTCCCAACTAACCAAGTCCTCCACTCCTACGTGGTGCGGTAAATTAGTGCCGGACTCGTCTCTAAAGGTGCCATGCCTCCACATTTCTGAATGGAATTTGAATGCGTGGCGCATCTTCGAGGGACTACTCAACGACCATTGTTTGACGGTCAATTCACCTTTTCACGTCACATAGTCAAATTACAGATGAGAATAGCGAAATTTCTGACTGATAAGGATAGGACCGTACACTTCAACCCCATGAGCTGGAGGAGCTGCTTTAAATGACTGATAGACACGATACCACATTATCACGTTGCCTTCGAGGGGTGAATAGGGTGGAACGGCTATTTATTTAATTATATTTATTTATTTATTTAAGAATACACAACGAGTGCGCACCACTGTTCAGATGAATGTGAGTTAAAACAAAAACCGATTAAGAAACTCTGAGATAAATACGAATGGAAACTGAAACGAAATCACTGCACCTAAAGCCTAAGGGAAAACTGCCGTGCTGTCCTGGATCTTGGTGTCTGGCGTGCCAAGCTCTCCTTTGGAAGAGTTGGTTTATATCGTCCTCTTTGAGAGCACGTCCCTCTATATGGCAAAAAAGGAGCAGCAAAATGATCCCACAATTCAAAGTCGCAGTTCAGAACGGAAGTCTTAGGACGAGCTTTATTGAAGGGAAGAAAAGAGGATCAACCCTCCGCCGGATCCTAGTAGAGCAAATAAAAACAACTAACCAATGTCCAAGATGAGCAGGCGTCAACCAAACCGAACAACAATCAAGTTAAAAAAAAACTCAGAAGGGTTGTTTAAAAAATATTTTTAAAAAGGCTATGAATTGCGAGGAACCAATAAATACAGTTGCACGGGTCATGTTTTATGGAGGGAAACTTTCGAAGATTGGGTTGGCTTTTCATTATCGGATAACGTTGAGCTACAGAAGCTTGGTCATCTATTGTTTTTGCTTCATCCTTTACTTACCCTTTTCTCCGAAAACGGCGGACATGCGGTTGGATTCCTGCACAGTAAAGTTAATAAGGAACAGTTGGCTTTGCTCGGTCTGTGGAGTGTTATACATTTCAAGTATTTTCAGGTATTAGGTAGGTATTATCTCAACATGCATGAGGGAAAACATGACGTGGAATGATATGTAGCAGATTTCCCTCTACAACTCTGTAATTCACTTTTTTGTTCTACTCTTGATGACAAGTTGTTTTCTCACTCCGAATTGAAGAGGCACATTGAAGGCAACGGATTTATTTCTTCATTTATTTATCCAAAGCGCTTCAAAGTGCGCACATTCAAAAAATAAAACGAACAGTTGTGTAGAAATAGTTGCATGTGTTATCCTCATAAACTGAAAAAAGAGGGCAAATCAAAACGTGAAAAAAAACAAAACAACAAAACATAAGAAGAACGATGGTTGGAGAAAAAATACCAAATATGACGAAAACATCTCAAATGGAGAGCAACTCAGCTCGTACGGTGAACGGAGGGACGTGATGGTGAGGAGCAAAGGAAACGGTAGCTTCTGATGCCGGCTTATCGTTAGTAATAGATTGTAAACCTTCCAATTGAACTTTTGCCACGTCTTGATTTTTCAACATTACTTAGATACTTAGATGGCCCGGCTTCAATGAACGTGCGGGCCCCAACACGAGTTCCATTCGCTTCGTTGTCTCGCGATCGTCATCCAGCTTGTTGGTCGGAGGCGACTGTGACGACAGCGAGAATCAGCCGTTATGGAACACAGCATAGTCTTAATACGTTCGACGAACACATCGGACCATCTGGCAGGTGGTCTTCCACGAGGCCGCGTGCAGTCGCGCGGGTCAGCCATTCCACCGTTCTTCTTGTCCAACGGTCGTCGTCTCTTCTCATTATGTGACCGGCCCATCGGTGCTTGGCTTTCGATGTGTAGTCCGCAGGGTCTCGCAGACGGGACATCTGCCTTAGATCGGAGCTGCGAAGTCCGGCTCGGTGTTGGGATGGGCGGGTGAACTTCAGAAGACACCTTTCTAACGCTCTGTGTGTGACTTGCAGGGATTTTTCAACATAATTTTTTTGGAACAGAACCCAATTTAGATATGTGTGGTACATTATTGGACTGCTATGTGTCGCCTTGGTTCTTGTTTTACTCCATTCGAGTGGAACCCTGCCGGTTTATTGACGAACAACTTTAACACTCCCGTTTTGAGATGGCCTTACTTGTTGAGGTTTTTTCTTCCGCGTGTTTCTGATGAAACAGTAAGAAATGGCATTCTGTCTGAAGAATATGTTGCACGGGATATCGAAGCCTAACAATCCCCAAAAATTCTCCCATTTGATTTTTTTTTGAAGACATCCTTGGCGACGTCAGGTATGTAGTGCACTCAGCCCTGCTTATCCTTTGGTCTGCAAGCCATACAATCCAATTGCTGACGGAGTAGATTGAGTGACTAGAAGGCATCTTTCGCTAGAAGCTCCTATTCTATAAATTTGGAGGAACTCCAAAAACGCGAGGAATCTCTTCCTTGATGTGCAGTTCAGATTCGGTGTCGGTTTTCCTTGTTTGCTAGGACCAAGCCACTGGGGTCTCCGGCTATAAGTAGCGTATTTCATTCACTTCTCACCTACCACAGCCAGGTTTTTTACCGGTTGAGGTTCCTTTCGAAACTTCGTAATTTCGCACGTAAAGTGAATCCAGTGTTGAGCTGTGTAGGCGAAATATTGTGGGTAAACTTTCGGGGATACTTTTGCAATTTTCCCTGTCCAGTTGGACGCGATGCAGCTATGATTTATGAGCACTGGAACTCTTCTACGAAGTAGTGAGTGGTGCTTGATGGCTTCACTTCTGTGGCGGCTTTTAACCTATCCTGATCAGTGCTTGACGGAGCGGTTTATTCTCGAACCCAACCTAGGCTTCCTCGACTTTCTGGAACAAATCTGTTCTGGAGGAATATACAGGATACCTCACTCCATCATACAGCAGAATTTCAGGATTGGGCACTGCAGCAGAACGCCTTAGGCAAAGCCCATAGAAGTCAAACAGATGGGGCCCTATGTTTGAGGCTTCAGAATTTAAAGGAATTCTTACCAAATCGAATGGGCGATAAATAGTCCAGTAGAGTTTCGGCTACCCTACTGAAATGGTATCGAAAGAGAAATTCAGAAGCCTCAGAAGAAGTTTTACTACGAGATGAAAAAATACTCAATCGGAAGGTTTACAACCTAATATATTGGTCTGTCAACTCCATCATGCAAACGCCACGACTGATGTGGGATGCTCTATTACAAGGATGTCAGTTCAAAAGGATGTTTGGATTAGAAAAAAGGTAATAAAATGCAGAGAGACTCAGAAAAGACAAAGAAGACACCAATGTAAGGCGAGTGGCTTTGTAGGTTTTTGGTCAAAGAATCAAGTGTTATTAAAGCATGAGACTGTCCACTCAATGTTTGCGAAAAGCCCAATCGATCGGAAGCGCTTCATCGGTGAGACTTTCCTTCGGAAAGAATAATCTTCTCAATACATAACTATCCATAGCATGTATGGTTGTCTGATAGTTTGCTAATATAATATCGATTTGCAAGAACAGCAGAGGTGTCACCTCTTTAAAAATCTTTGTTTCTTTCATTCTAACCACCACTTCCTACACCCTAAACTCCTGGCGTAAACCTAATGGGACTCTGTTTAGTCCCAGCATAATACTGTCGTTTTGCTGCAGCTAAAGGGCTCCCATCAAGGATTATATGTATCAATGAGTTTGTTGAGTTGCTACTAGCCGTGTTTTTTGGGTTTTTTGCAATAGCAACATTGTATCCCAGTCGGTTGTGGGTCATTGAATTTCGATGTTTAGCCGACTAGGGGCTTGAGAAAATAAATAAAATATGATCCAAGATCGATCCGCATCTTGACAAATCTGGAAGCAGCATATCGTGAACAACAGAGGCGGGACGCTCTGCTGGCCCTAACTAACAAGGAGAGCCTTTCTGGGTGTGCCAACCTTTCGTGATGCAACTTTTACAGGATGTAGGGTCCCTTGTAGGTACTCGAAAACCATACTTCATTTTTCCTCTAGGCACCTCTGTATTGGGGAAAACGGCTGCCAAAAAAAATGGAAGGCGAGCACATCACTCAGACCGCGCGGGCTCATTAGGGACCGCCGTGTCCGTGGGTACGTGTTTATTTGGCGCAGCGGTAGCGATGCGGCCTCTCATGCGGGGTTTGTGAGTCCGATCCCGTATATGTCGATTATTTTTGCACCTATTCGGCTGTCGTTATTATGTGCTTGCATAATCACTGGATGCAATTTCTACGGGGATTATGCTTTTTTTGTAAGTAAATAGCACGGATTCCTGCGCTTGTATGAGTTACTTTCCTATGAATCGGACCTGCACGTCATTAAATCACCGTAGATACCGCAAATGCACATGAATACTCTAAAACTAACGTCAGATTCGTGATCAGCAACCCAAATAACCCCCACATGCGAAGTTTGGGCGAAATGGGTGACCATGATGTCTCGAGCCTCGTGTCGGGTGTCGGTAGAGTTGCCCAAGGTTCAGCCTCTAATGAACCACTGGTAATAATTTGCCACCATTCAGACTCTAGCTGTCAGAAAATCTTCAGCATCCACTGTCTTCGTCCCAGGAACTGCTTGAAAGTCTCACCTAAACTGCTGATCATGAATTTTATTCTCGTTTGTTGAGCTCTGACTGGTGAGCGCTAGCTATGGTAAGGATGGGTGAGTGAGGTGCCTGGGTCAAAATAACCGATTTGGACCAAACATCGTATGTGGGAGTTATTTGGGTCGCTGATCACGAATCTAACATTGGTTTTTGAATTTGCGTCCGTTTAAGGTAAGTTACGGTGGATATTGACTGTGTGATGTGCTCGCCCTCCATTTTTTCGGAAGCCGTTTTCCCATCACAGAGGTGCCTAGAGGAAAAATGAAGTATGGTTTTCGAGTACCTACAAAGGACCCTACATCCTGTAAAAATTGCATCACGAAAGCTTGGCACATCCAGAAAGGCTCTCCTTGTAAGATCATCCATACGTTATTGAGACCCCCGCGTTCTCCATGGGGTTCACGTGCTCAGTTATCTTTTATTCTGGTAGATATTTACCTTCGTTACTAATTTATGTTAATTTTGAATAGTATGTAATGCTAGCTAACCTTATCAGATTGCTTGCGCTCACAATGCGTAGGTGTTTCCTCACTTTTCCTCGTCTCTCCCCTTTTCTGCACCTTTTGCTCGATTTCGTTGCTTTATTCCTCTTTCAGGATTAGCATAAATCGTGGATAAGGATTTTGATATTTGGCCACACGATGCGCGGTTCAGTGGTAAGAGGTGCACTAACACTTGCACGATCGAGCGATCGATTCTCGTTTGGGCTTACGAAGAGTTCCGTGGACCTTTGGGGTCGGGTGAATTGGAGCCAGACCTGTTTAGGGATCTAAAGACACTGACATGGCATAGCAGCTGCAAGTCGTCTCATAAGTACAAGACTCATTCGCCTCTACTATTGTAATAAATGCGAGAAATTAGGAGGCTGACCAACGCTGACATGTTTATCCGTACCTATACCAAAGCAAAGACCGCATAATTATCGGTCGTCTTCAACAGAAATTGAATAAAAAGGCTTCGATGAGAGTATTCTCCATTCATCAGGAATGCGGCGGCGAGGATCTCCGGTACATTCAATATAATTGAAAATGTCACTGCACACTGTCGCAAGTGCCACTGATATACAAGCTATAGGTGAGCGACATCAACAAACAAAATTTATCTTCAGAGTTCGCCACAGAATTCGAATGTGTGCTTCTTATTAGAGAGTTCATACGTCAGGGAGATAGAATCCGACAACAAATCCTTCGAATTGAGCATGTACGTCCTCATCAACGCACACTTCTGAAACGCAAAGTTCTTGTTCGAACCTTGTTGCTGCTCAAAATGATAGAACGATAGATTGTACTCACGCCATTATAATTGCACTTGTGTAAAACATAAACATGCATGCTTTGGTCAGAACTGTCGAAGGTGAGCTTGAATTTGCCGTTCGCGTCGGTCGTAACGTAATTATGGCTTCTCGCAGTGAAGGCGTCGTCAATAACTTAATGAGAACCCGATGGTTTAGAAACCACGAACTGTTCAGAAAACGTCAAAGATAGAGTTCCACAGGGCTCCACTCACCTTCATGTTATACCCATTTCTGCACTTTGGCGTCGGGATAGGGCTCGCCGTTGCACGTCACGGTTCCAGTGAGAGGTTTTGCTATGCATGGTTGCAGAGTGAGCAGCACTACGAGCACGACGATCAGCATCTGAATGAGCACATTCCGATCCGAGCATTGAGGGTGTGAACATGTAGACACAGAAAGGAGCACATTTAGATGCTACCTCACCTTGTGGATAGCAAACGGACGAATGAACCACCCCTGGGGTGTCTACCATAGCGCGCTTCGTTATCAGTGCCTTATCGTAAGACGAGAATGAGATTTGACATGTTAGTTGCGATATTGCAGACGTTTCCGCAAAATTTTAGGGTTGCAATGAAAAAATAGTTGGAAGATTACAACCTAAATAATACTTCTGCAGTCGCAGACGTTTTCTTGAATATGGTGCACTGTCTGTTGTTGTTCTTTAGACTGAATTCTTTTCAAAACTGTACAAGGCACAAGTGCCACAATCTGTTATCCTTATTTGACATCCTCTCGCCATTTTAACTTGACCGCTAATGGGTATTCTGTTCTGTTCTGTTGAGGCTTTGCACATCTTATTCGCTGGCTATTTTTTTGCCGTGGTGTGATCCGGCGAAAGGCTGGCCCTCTTGGTTTTCCCTTCAATACAATTCGTTTCAGGACCAAACATTAAATTCTGACATGCGATCCTGAGCCGCAGAGATTACTCAGACACTCTACAATCTGTTTTACCTACTTGAAGGACATGTTATGAAAGAGGACCACATCAATCAACCCTGCTAAAGGGGAGCTAGGAGCACAGGACACCAATATCGAGGGTAGCGGAGTGATTCTCTCTCATATTTCAGGTGCATTTGCTTCACTTTCGTTGAGGCGCTTATTTGCTTCATAGCTGAATGTTAGGGTTTACGTCAATTTAGTTCCGCAGCGCTTTGTTTATAGTCAGTTCCCATCTGAATAACGGTGACACACTCTTTGTGCTTTCATAAATAAAATAGAATAAAATACGAGTCAATTTCATCACGAGAATGGTGAGAGAACTCTGACATGGTGCCCAGCTTCTTCACGTCTTCGACACGCACAATTGGAGACAACGAGGCGATTCGATGAGTTGTACTGGCTAGCAGACCCAAAAATTCGACATATTGATGACGACTTTATTGCCAATCGACGGAATCTAGAAGCCGATGTACGATACGTAGATCCCGCATCACATCATTTGAGGGAGAGCTCGAGCCTAAGGAAGACAGGAAAAGGAGAAGGAGGGCGAAAAGCAGGACACTCGAGGTGAACCGGACGACGTCGACGACGGTGTACGCACATTGCCATCCATCTGTCATAGGGCCCCTACAGAATCTACTGTGGCAGTAAGCCAGATATTTAGAACTTTTCCGACAATGTGGATGGATTCCGCCCACAAACTTGAAAACGGATGTCAGATTCATGATCAGCGCCCTCGATAACCTCTCAGCGAATTCTCATCGAAAAATAATTTGATCGAGGTCAGGTCCGATTTTGGAATGACATACTGCGCGGTTACAGACCGCGCCGCGGGTCTATGCTTCGCCAATAACGCGTTGCTGCAGCAGTTAAGTGTGAAGGGGCCTTTAAACTTACCCCGCTCATGAATTCACTGTCGATCCGTTCTTCTCTCGCCATAAAATGGCTTATTATGATCAACGCTAGTTGACTCTCCCCATCAGGCCTGGTCCTGTGATGGTTAATGTCCGAAAATAGGCGCGTGATGAGGAATTTCACCTTTACCTTAGCTGTTGTGAGTTACTGGTATGAACCTGCGCGTACCAAATAGTGGCAAGAGGCGCTACTGTCTACTGGCATCGTTCCAGTTTTGCGCTTCAAAGCTCAGCAAAAGCTCTCCTAATCCTTTTTACCCACCCTGCACACGATTGATTCAGATAGTGCCCATGTTTTGTTTCTCGAACTTCCGGTGAAGGCTATCAAAATCACCAGCCGGATCAGGTACTTGTGGTCCTAAGTGGTCTTAATCCAGCAATAAAGTATCCAAAGAAACGTCATAGTTCGATAGGCCTGTATCGGCAGTTAGCATCCATGAAGTCACTGCGAACTGGCTTAACGTACACTATGGATAGTACCAGAACGTCTGCCTCTGGTCGCATCCGTAGCTTACGATAGCTCCTTCGGCGTAGAGTGTACCGTGTTTAAAAGCGAGAAGGATCGCTGCAGATTGATTTTTTTGCTACTCAACGTATTGTGTTCAACGGCTAGGACTAGAGGGGTCGTCGTGAATCTATTAGGTTGTAAACTTTCCAATTGAACTTTTGCCACGTCTTAATTTTTCAACTTTATTTCTTTGAAACCGAACCGAATTGAGATATGTATGGTACATTATTAGACTACAATGTTTCGCCTTTCTGCTGGTAATTGTTTTACTCCACATGAGTGGAACCCTGTCGGTTTATTGACGAACAACTTTAACACTCCCATTTTGAGATGGCCTTACTTGTTGAGATTTTTTCTCCCGCGTCTTTCCGATGAAATGGTAAGAAATACACGAAATACACAATAAGAAATACAAATAACCTGAAATGGTAACAGCAATGTCTGAAGATTACGCTGCATGAGGTATAGAAGTCTAACAATCCTCCAAACAATATTCCCATATGATTTTTTGAAGGCATCCATGGCCGGGTTGCATGGGTAACGTAATCAGCCCCACTTACCCTTTGGTTTGCAAGCCACATAATCCAATTGCTGACAGAGTAGATTGTCAGTCAATAGTGCACCTTTAGGTAGGAGCTTCTTTTCGATAAATCCAGAAGTACTCCAAAAAATGCGAAGAATATCCTCTTTGAGGTGCAGTTCAGACTTGATGTCGGTTTTCCTTGTTTGCTAGGACCAAGCCACTGGGGTCTCCGGCTATGAGCAGCGCATTTCATTCACTTCTCAACCACAACAACGAGGTTATTTTACCGGTTGAGGTTCCTTTGGAAACTTTGAGATTTCGTACGCGAAGTGACCCCCTTTCGGCTATAGTTTCGCACCTTTCCCCATACTGTAGGACGCTTTGCAGCTATGGTATATGAGCACAGGAACTCTTCTACATAGTGGCGAGTGGCGCTCGATGGTTCGACTTCTGTGGCGGCTTTCAACCCACCCTAATCAACGCTAGGTGTCTTTGGCGGAGCGGTCTATTCTAGAACCCATCGTAGCGTTTCTTGACTTCCTGGGACCAACGTGCTCTGAAGAAATATACAAGATACCTTATTCTATTATACAGCAGAATTTCAGCATTGGACACTGCAGCAGAACGCAGTGTCCAATGCTGAAAAAAAAACCTGGTCGAAGCTCATTAAAGTCACGCAGTTGGGGCCTATGTTAAAGGCTTCATAATTTAAAGGAATTCTAACGAAATCGAATGGGCGAGAAATACTTCAGAAGGGTTTGGGCCACCCTACTGAAAAATATTATCGAAAGTAAAATGCAGAAGCTTCTGCAGAAGTTTTACTATGCGATGAAAAAATATTCAATCGGAAGGTTTACAACCTAATATTTCATTTTTGTTGGACCGTCGACAGTGACCACGAAAGCATCACCCTCGAGTGTGTCGATTGATTTTACAGGCGACGGTATGTTGCATAGGTTACCTATACCGATTGCTTGTCGATTAGCGGTGACGGGAGAGATTGTGATGTCGACGACAAGACTTTCACAGTGGATAATTCCAGATTGGAAGGTTTAGTGTCCACACCGAGATGAGTAGTGGTCGATAACCAACCTAGGGCATTCGCCGAGACGGAATAGCGAGACTCTTCTAACGGTCACCACGAAATCAAATCGCGGGCCGCTCCAACCGATCATCGACAACATGGTCCCCCACTGGGTCTCTGATGTCCGACCGTCAACGTAGCTTGAGACTTCGCATACCACGTTTCGCCTGCCTGGACAGAACGACTAAGCAACCTTCTCTCTACAGTTTGTAATGCGACGCAAAACGCATGCTCCTGCTTGTCAGTAAATGACGGATCTTACAACAGTAGTAGAACGCAGAGTCGCGTACTTTTCGCCTTCTTCGCTACTTCTTCAGGACCTTTGAAAGCAAACGAAGCAAGGTTGGAATACATCATATAAAGTGGTCGTCTTTAAGTACCTCTATTACGACCGTACTGGGGAAAATGATGTTTGGTTATTAACCCGATTTGACCAACAACAAACAATAAAGACCACTATTAACAACATCAGTCTCATCAATAAATATGTTTCATATATTCGAATTGGTGAAACGAATTGCAATTTTCGAATACTATGATCTTATCGCTGATAACAAAATCTAATATGAAACTTTCAAGAGCGTCAACGAGATCCGCAATGTAGACCATATACAGGTGAGATTTAGTAGGTAGAGAAGATGTTCAACAAGTACACACAGAAACTGATACTAAACTAGTTAATAACACTTGAAACTGTACAAAGCACTGTCGACTGAAATCCGTCCCGAAGATTTAACGGCCCGCTTAGTGTAGGCAGAAAAATGAACCTTATTAGCAAAAACCATGAAGAAAGAGCGAGTAACTTCCGAACAACTTGGATTACAAAAGCGTTGATGAAATAGTAAAGCCGAATGGGTACGATACATAGCAAAACTAACAGTCAGAAATACTGTGTACTTTGTGACTTATTAATAACTCTCACCTATATCAACACAAATACATTGCACAACAAAAATTACCCATAATTAGACGAACTGACCATCGGTGGCATACCCTGATCATATTCAGCCCCACTGCCGAACCAGAATGAAAAACACCATTTTAATTCTGAAAACTGGCACAGAGCCTAGAACCTAGTCCAGCTCTATTACATCAGGAATGTTGTTCTTCGGTAGATGAGGCATCGGTTGTGGCTGAGGTGGATCCGGCGGAATAGTTATGACAGGTGGCAGCCCGTTTGATGCTTAAAAAGGAAAATATATGTTGTAACGAAGTGAAAAGGGCCTATATTACACTGTAGTAGTACAAACAGCCAGGCGAGTCTTGACTTATCTATCTTTTCTTGACAGAAAACCTTCCAAGATTCTATTTTCATATCTTACTATGTACCAGTATCAAGGAAAACTTGAGGACAAGGTACCTTTCAGGAGCACTGACGAAAGAGGACAATTTCTGTTTCAACTTTCCATGCTTGAACAATGGTCTACAAATATTCGAAAACTGAGGTTCGCCTGAAGCTTCGTTGTCGTTTCCCTTTTTATGTTGCAAAAAATACGCAAACACTTCTCAAAGAGCTATGCTTCCAAGATTCCCTATTGAATTAAAGTTCGAACTGCAGAGATCCCCTTGAAGCGTTCAAGAATATTTATTCAAGAAAAAATTCTTGCCAGCAACGCAGGAACTGCCAAACAAAGGCAAAGGTAAAACAGTGGGATCAGTCCCCCGACGATGAGGGCGTGAGTGGACAACCCAGATGGATCTCGTTAAGTCTATTGAGGATGATGCAGATTTACAGAACTGTAAAAATCCGCTTTTCAGAAGATATCCACGGTTTGCCGTCATTGGGGGTATATTTAACCCATTGACGACCGCGCGCCTCCTGCATGTCTGGCGGGGGGAGGGGACCGCGCGCACCTGCAGTGATGAGAGTGCCTCAGCGGCATTGTTTTCAAAATGACCATAAGAATAATTGGTACTTTACTACTTGAGTTGTGCCGTTTGAGTGGGCGGGGCAAGGGGGTGGAGTCAACCAATAACGCCAGAGCGCCTACAACACCACGTCACGCCACGATGCTGACAACGCAATCGACAGGATGGCTAGAAGACGGTTAACATTAACATCATTAAGCATCGCCATTTCTGATCTCGACTGACCGCTCATGAATCCCGGCACACCGACAACCATGTTCAATCTACCAAGCACGGAGCAAGAAGCCGTCCACTTCCTGCAAGGCAAGCAAGTGCTCCCAAAAAGGAAGACGTATGCAATGGGACACGAAATGAAACTGCGTTTCGGAAGAAACGCCCGAGCAAATTGGAAGTGTAATAAGAGAGCATGTCGCGCAGGCAAACGCTCGACAAGCGTCACGGAAGGAACGTGGTTCTGGGAATGCAGAATGTCGCTTGTAAAAGCTATTCGTTTCTTGTATAGTTGGTCACTCCAGCTGACGTCCGTTGAATGGTGTTGCAACCAGCTAGGCATTACCCGTAAGACACGCACTGAATGGATAAGCGGCATAATGGAAGCGATCACAAGGAAGCTTCATCGTAGTGCGCAGCAGAAGATCGGAGGACAAGGTTTCGTAGTGGAAGTCGATGAAACCTTGTTCTCGAAACGACAAAGTCATGCGGGACGAATCCTGCCTCAACAGTGGGTGGTAGGCGGTATATGCCGCGAAACTAAGGAGTGTTTTTTTTTGCATTGGTGGAAAATCGAAACGCGGATACCTTATTGAAAGTGATTAAAGATAACGTAGTTGATGGATCAACAGTCTATACGGATTGCTGGAGAGGGTATCAAACGGATGAGTTGGAGCAGGCAAATTTCCACCACTTCACCGTTAACCATCGTTTCAATTTCGTTGAGCCCACCACGGCGTGCACACCCAAACAATCGAACGCCTGTGGGGCACATTCAAGAAGCAAAATAAACATGCCGAGGAACGCATCGAAGTCAACTGGAGTCCTACATCACTGAGTTCATGTGGAGACAAAGGGTAAGAAGTTACACTAAATTTGTGAAGGATAATATTTGATGTTCTTCAGTTGCAGCTTGGGAAGAACGACCCATTCGAAGCGCTCATAGAAGCAATAAGGGAATTCGCCGACGAATAGATGTTGCTCGTTGCGATTCGGTGCCATCTTTTCGCTGACTGAGCTCATATTCCGTATATCAGGAGAATAAACAATATCCCAACGACGTCGAATCACGTAATGCTATTGCTGAGTTTGTTTCACCGTTAGGTTTTTGCCTAGGCATTGCCTTCCACTTAGGACTGACTACACTTCAATTGCTGACATACACATAGGCTAAGCCTAAGCTTGAGCCTGACCTGAAGCTTGAAGGTCATGCTTCAGTTTATTTGTGGTGGTGACGTTGCTACCGTCCTGGCGTTGCCAGAGACGTGGCCTGAAGGACACGGAGGCCAGCGCAACGCTCACAGCATGTCCCCGCCCTCGGCCCCGCCCACTCAAACGGCACAACTCAAGTAGTAAAGTACCGAATAATTTTCTGTGTATATTGTTGATTTTGAAACCTCCTCATGTAATCATTAGAAGTAAACGATTTTCAGACTCCCTTTTGAGCTTGTTGAAGGGTCGTTCACTTGATGAATATCTTGAAGCTTTGGTAAAACGGAAAATATAGAACGGGTAGTAACCTTGCCTAAATGGACACTCCTATCCACAGTGTCTCTCAAGAGGGAGGGCGCGTGGCCCCTCGCTGTGCTACACGTACTACGACACCCAAAAATCTAGCCTCGTCGCTGGTCTACATGTCCCATGCGACCCTAAAGTGTGGCCCGCCATGGGGCTACATGTGTAGTCGCATTGCCCACATGGCCCGGATAATGAAGGTCCACGCGGTGCAACAAATGTGTCCCGCCGGCGGGACACACGGTCGTCAATGGGTTAGGGGTTTCTGGCGAGTATAGAACTTATGGAGCTAGTACCAGAGATCACTCATACGAATATTAGAAACATGACTGGGAAGCTAATACCGTTCTAGACGATGTATAGGTTTGGACCATTGTTATGCCAGCAATTTCGCTCAACGCTCGGTTGCGCAACTGACACTAATCAGTATCAGACACGTGGTAGCAGACTGTTTGTGTCAGTTGTACCGCCGGCTGCCGCTGAGAAGGTGTCATGCCGTTGCTCGAGCGCAATTTCGCAACACACTCGCAACTTCCCTTCCCTCGTCGCAGTGCATTGCACTGCGACGAGCGATTGGTCCTTTCGCTCAACGCTCGTGCGGCAGTCGCTCGCTCGCTGGCGTTATGGTATAACAATGGCCTTATGGATGAATGGGGCCAATTCACGATCGCTCCAAGAGAAAAATTTATTTCAAAGTGGTGGTTTCCTTTTTAAGTTAGATCTATGGATGAGGGAGTTACAGGTGGGCCCATTGCTGAAAAAAAGCGCGACAGCATTTCGACCATTAGCTCTTATTATACAAATAGTTTCGTACCTGAATTAAATACAGAGTTCTGAGCATCCAAGAGCAGCCCGTTGCTAAGACGTAGAAACACTCCGTCCGCATTTCGTACCAACATCACTTGTGTGTTTCGAGGCACCTCGCGCCTCTCAGACGAGTGAGATACGATAGGTAGGCATAGATCTAAAACACGAACAGATTAGTGATCATGAAGAAATTCCCTGCGAAAACATTCCGTCAGAAAATCAAAAACGAAGTAAGACAAAGTGAAAACATTGAAAATAAACACAGCAAGATGATTGAATAAAAAGTTACAGAAAATGGGTGGACTAAGTCACCTCGATCTGTTCGTATTAACTGGACACATCCACTGCTATTTGATGATGGCTCGTAGGCTACCGCCGCACCAGGAAATGGAAGTACTCGACGCGGCTGGTCCATTGGATGGTTCACTTGATTTCTCATTACTAAAAAGAGAACGCCTGTTAATGAAACAGCAGTTGATTAGTCAAGATTTCTTGGCAAACATCTTTTTTACTCAATCTATCCACTTCAAAGCTGAATTCGGCAATGATAAAGGTAATTTGTGAACGCGAAAAATACCGAACTTCTCAGAATTGTCAAATTTTTTGCATAGAAGTAATAAGAGAACTTTTCAGATAACGCGAACTTTATGTGCTCTCCTGAGTCGAGCAGGTTCTTTTGTGCGTTATGTGTACTTGCGAACAACCCTGCAGAGAAAGTCCTTGAAGATTAAAATAAATTTGATAAAAAGATAGGAAAACATCACTGTAACGGCCTCATAGGAGGAAAACATCACGTACGGATAGAAGAACTAGGCAATACTACGTTTGCATGAAAAAACTTGCCACTACATAAAATTGTGCAGGAAAATACAACCGTCCCGACTTTTTGAAATAGAACAAATCAGACTTCAGAAAGCAACCACATTATTTTATGGCTTAACATTAATTTATTTTCGAAACAATCTCCATTAACATCCGTGAGACGTTAGGTCAACCCGGCAACGAACTGATTCGACTCGGAATGCACTGATGAGCCGTCACTTCTCCGAGGATCTTTCGTTATGCGAAGAAAATGGAGATTGTGTTGTAAAATAGATCAATATGTGAACTTTGAAGAGCCTTTTGAAATGGAATGGCTTTTATATTTGTAAGCAATCGGAAGAGTTTGTTCCTAAAAACTCACATAGTCCTCCGTTGAAACCGGGGGCCATTTGGTAACCGCCTTCAGCGCTAAAACAGACACATAATATAGTGATTCTCGGCATAGCTTCATCGCGATCGCAAGCAACCTACCTATTTGGGTAACCATGAACACGGTCGATAATGCTGGGGATAGGTGTCGGTCGTAGAGGAGCGAAGTTCATCGGCGAACTTGAACGTGGACGAAATATCAGAAAAAAGAGAAGTACATACGAAGTCACAAAACTTACTTGAAATATTGAGGAGGCATGAAACCACCGGAAACTTGTCGATGTCCACGAGGATGTCCTTGTCCATGTCGACCAGGAAAGTCGTTGATATCAACATCGTTGGGAAACAGAATCGTCTATCAAAAGCATTATAAAAGACCATTTAAAGAGTATATCTTTTCGAAACATAGGAATGTTCAAAATTTCGTGTGCGGTTATTTTCTTACATCGGCGTGTCTTAAAAAGGTTCAACCAAAACGGGATTTGGATGTTTAGAACCAATCTGAGTGAACAGTGAGCTAAATCCTTACTATCCTTACATACAATAAGCGAAATCCAGATGTTTATTTGGATGGATGGATTGATGTCTATTCATATTTTAAATGATTGGTGGCGTTGGCGGTTGTTTATGGTTTTATCGCCGCTTATCACTAAAATTATTTTGAACATCACATTCCATCATAACGCACTGACACTTCCTCTACCCGATATTGTTTGCCGAGGTCAGTCTTATTTCATTTGAAATGGATTGAACTAGAAGGAGCGGAGTATGAGTGAGTGAAAGGGGGATTCGTTAGGGAAGTAAGTGAAAACTCGGTGAAGATATTGAACAAAGTAAACAGGAAGGTCAGCCGAACATGAAAAAGGGTGAAAATTCCGTCGCGGATTAGGGAAAAACCTATGCTTTTCAAGTAATTATGTCGTCGTTTCTATGATGATCAACGAAAAGTTCTCGTGATGCGGTTTTAGTTCAAGTTGTGAGGCTAGCCTTAGTTGGAGCCTATAAGACAGGAGAACAACTCGTCCTCAAAAGCAGGAGATCTGAGGATGATCCCCGCTAGCTGCTCTCCTGCCTTATAGGCTCACATGAAGACGAGTAAGTCGAAACTTCAGCCGAATAAAACGTATATCATCTCGGCTAGCTTCACATCTTGAACTATTAGGTTGTTGCGAAAGTAATTTCCGTTTCGGGGTACGTTGGAATAGACAACTAATTTTCATGTGGATTTACCAGATCCAATGGAACTGTGTCTCGAATAAAGTAGGTTTTTTTTCTCCTCTTTCAGAATATGTCTTCAAATTTCACCTATCTCCATCGTGGGCATTATTATAGGGGTCCGAATAAACGCTGAACAGACGCGACCTTCGAGTGCTCATGCTGTATGAGTTCAAGCTCGGACATTCTGCAGCCGAGGCAGCTCGCAATATTGGCACTGCATTCGGGATGGAATCGCCTACCGAACGCACAGTACGGCTTTGGTTCGGAACGTTCACCTCCGGAGATTTTAACATCGAAGACAAGACCAAGACTGGTCGGAGGACGTCGCTTGACGATGGGATTTTAAGAGCAGCCGTAGCTTCAAAGCCGGACACAACTGTCCGGCAGCTAGCGACCGATATGGGTGTCCACTCTGCCACGGTAAGACATCTGGATTCGATCGGTGTGGTGAAGAAAAAGCAGAAGTGTATACCCCACGAACTGACCGACGAGCAGCGCCTCACCCGATTCAACAGCTGCTCCAACCTTTTCGTCCGTCTGGAAAACGATCCGTTCTTGGGCTGATTAATAACGGTGGATGAGAAGTGGATCATGTACGATAACAGGAAGAGAGGATATGTCTGGGTGGATAAGGATTGCCCACCAACAAGCTTTCCAAAGCCGTTTCTCCACCCTGAAAGAGCTATGCTAACTGTTTGGTAGTATAGCAAGGGTTTAATCCATTACAGTATCCTCCAACCTGGTCAGACAATTACAGCTGAAACGTACTGTTGTAATTTGGTACCAATGTTGGAAAAGCTGCGAAAAATGTGGTCGGCAGTAGTGAATAGAAAGGGGCCCGTCCTACTTCAGGACAACGCTCGGCCTCATTCTTCGAATGTTACCCGGCAAAAATTAAAGGAGTTGGGCATCAAGGTTCTCCCTCATCTTCCTTATTTTACAGACCTCTCCCAAACTGATCATCACTTTTTCCGGGCTTTAGACGTGCACCTGGGGCAGCAGCAATTTGATAATCTTGACCACCTCGAATCAGAGCTCCGTCAGCTTTTTAATTCTTGTGATGTCAGTTTCTACCATAGAGACATATACTCGTTGAAGAATCGTTGGAAAAGATGCGTAGAATCGAACGGTTCTTAACTCGATGAATAAAGTTGTGTTTAAGCCGAGATATGATAGTTTGAAGATAGACGTCCGTTTCGGAAATTACTTTTGCAACAACCTAATAAAACCGTATCGTTACAATGCCAATGTTAATAGAGAGCCGGACATGGAAGCTTCGGCGATGTTTAGGCGAAAAATTAAACAATGGGGAAATGAGGCCGTTTTAGAGAAGAGGTAGTCGATCTAGCGGTACAGGTCGAAAGCGCCGAAGAACTACTGCCAGACAGTGCAACGAAGATCAGACCTCCGCCACTGAGGAACAGCCCCGTCACATCGAAGCTGACGACGAAGGAGATGGTCGATGTTCTCAACGAGAACAGCAACTCCGACGAAGACAGCAAAACGAAACCTCAGAAAAGAGAAAGGATCGGCTTTCTCAACACGCAGTCTATCGTAGGCGAACGCGTCAAAGTGAGAACTCCTGGGAGAGAGGCCCGGCTTTATGAACACGCAGAATACCATGCATGTGCGGCAAAGCAAGACCACCGAGGAGAGAGGTTCGTCTTCAAGAACACGCACACATAGAGCAACTTCGGTAAATGCGGCAAAGCGAGAGAGCTAGCTGTTCAGCGGTCTATCGGTCGACCCAAATAAGAAAGAAATCTCGGCATTGTATTACTCATTGCACTTCAGCGATCACAGGAAAAGTTTCTGAACCAAGCTGATCACGAATTTGATGTTCGTTTGATTTTGATTTTCTGATTTTCACGCAGAGGACCATATATGTCGTCAACAAATGTGGTCAGATCAAAATTTCACACTTGACTCAAACTATGTCTAGGTAGGATATTAACACGTTGACGACAGTGTGGCGCAACGCTGCGCCACGCTCAAGCTCCCGCGTGGGACAGTGTGGCGCAATGCTGCGCCACAGTCTTGTATCGTATTTTTCTCGATACATTTCAGAATTTCGAAAGATGTTTTTGTGCCACTTTTTAGTAGACCTTTGCACATTGTTATAGGAAGCATGGTCCATGAAAATGATTCTTAGCTTCTGATTTACTGGAATTTTTGATTGTGCACTAGTTTTCTTTACAAATAAAAACAAATAATGGTTATTACAAGAAACAAATAAATGCAAACAAATACTGTTAACTGAAACAAACACATAAATACAAACAAATATCAATCATTAGAATAAACAAATAATGAACAATAGACAAATAACAATTTCCTTTTAACCTAGATAGGGAAAAAGGACATTCTAAAAGCTTCCAGCTGTTATTCTTCTATTTTCATTGCAAAAAAGGAATAGTCACAATCCCCGATATTACAGAACTGTACATGTACTCTTCGAGATTTACTATTCACTTCCATTTTGAAAAAAAAAGTCGCCGTATGCCGGAATCATGCCACAGCCTCGGCGCGCTAGAAAATCGGTTGGTCCCACGCGCCAGACACGCGAAAAAGGCGCTGTCGTCAACGTGTTAAGCATGCCGATCATGATTCTAGGTACTATGTGGGTGGGGAGGTGGGAAGGTCTGAACGCAGCTAGAGAAGAAGGCATCCAGTTCCTTCCCGCCGGAACCTCTTCAGATTGGAGTTAGAGTATGGAGAATTTGAAAATACACATTTGAGAACGATTTAACCTCTTTGAGCATTCTAGGAAGGTAGACAAAGGTCTCGCGTCGAGGTCTCCGAAACCCTGTCCCATGCGAGGTGTCGGAGATCCCACATAAACCCCGTCTAAACCGCGTCGCGTGTTCATGAATATCGATTTTCGCTCTGTTCGCGGTATATTTCGGGGTATATGGCGCCGATATCCGTCGTGATTCCGGGAAATTCGGCGGCTGATAGGCCGACGAATGTCTGCTATCTACATATAATTTCTATATCCTACATTAGAAACTTTAAAGAGATCGATTTGAGTGAAAATGATTGAGCAATGGGGGTGATACTAGAGTTGTAGATTGGTTCTATCGTTTCGGTACTTCAAATTAGACATGGACTAGTGTAAGATTAAAAAATATACAGTGACAGAAACTTCACAAGATATTCAAAATTCACAATAACGGGAACCTACACTCACCTCCTTAAACTGTTCCCTTGTGAACCAAAGTTCAGCTTCTTTCTTTTCCTCCTCGCTCAGACCTTCCTCTCTTTCGAGCATCAACGATTCATGTAAAAACGGCTCCTAAAGAAACGATGAAAATGCTCTGAAAGCTAGCAATGAATAAACCGCGATATTAAAGCGAAGAGTTCTCTGAAAACTTTCCGCGACGCTGCAAATTTTTCAATCAAACAAATCAATTAATAAGCAGTGCGAGAATAAAATCATGAGTACCTCCGCCAACATTTCGCTGCGCTCCTTGACTACCGACTCCAGCACTTCATCACCCAAATTCCACTGTGACGTGTCCCACTTATTGTGCACCACGTCCAGCGACTCCTAGAACGCACAGATCATTAAATTTAGCTAAGAATATAGTTCCGCGTGGGAGGGCGCACGTGGTACAGTGCTAAGAGGCGCTACTGACACACGCAGAGTCGAGTGACCGATCCTGGGCTGGGCTAACCAGACCTTCCATCCCTCCAGGGTCGCATACATTGGTACCAGGCTTGTTGGGAAGGTAAAGACCCTGACTTGGTATAGCGGTTGATCCCCGCCACTTATATATGCATTCACCACGCCTCTACAATTTGAATGAAATACGAATGCGGCGGCTCGTCTCTAGGGGAATGATCAACGTCGGCACCTTTACCTTTACCTTATTATTACTGCTATTGACACCTTTCCAGGACTTTTCTGAGACAGTCAAGGGTTTCTGCCTATGACCTTGTTTATCGGCACAACAGTAACGAACAGTCAACTTTAGGATGGTCTAACCCGGGTAGGAGCTCCTGAAAACCAAAAATTCACCAATGGATGTGACCTATAATATATTAACACTGGAAGCGTCACCCTTATTAAAGTCGCTAAGCTGAAGCTATACGGAACTCATTCTCTCGACATAGAGACTGCAAAAGACTATAACGCAGCGTTCTCTCAATTCAAGCAACTCATATTTCATATCTTATACAGCAATAGAAAAAAGAGAAATATGACTAGGGGTACGTGCGAGAAGATAGATATTAAGTAAAGGTATCAATATCTGAAGGTAAAAACTGCGGTGATGCGCTAAGGGCTCGTTCAGACGACGCGAGTCGAAAATGCAAAATCGAAGCGCAATCAATAAATAACGTCATTGATCGAATTTGCTCCTTTGCGTTAGTGGCGCAGTCCGGTTGCGCCTCATATAGGCAAAAAATTAGGCATATAATCACATAGGAAAGAAATTAAACGAAAAAAGTGAATTTCGTCAAAATTCCCTTTAATAAGGAATGGCAGAATTCTAAAAAACCCGAGCGACCAGTAAGTTTGCCTATATGAGGCGCAACCGGACTCTGCGCCACTAATGCAAAAGAGCAAATTCGATCAAGGGCGTTAATTATTGATTGCGCTTCGATTTTGCATTTTCGACGCGTGTCGTCTGAACGAGTCCTAATGCAACCTGAATCAACGACAGATGTTCACCTGTGATAGACAGTAGACAAAAAACCCAACTCCGAAGAGTTTCGTTGCTTTTTTATTCCACAACGTTTTCATCATGATCAGTTACGGAATACGACTTTCTTGATAGTCACCCATCTTTTTCTCCTCGGTTCTACTACCGAACCCGTGTCTGGCGCTGCTATTGACACCTTTCCAGGATTTTTCTGAGACAGTCAATGGTTTCTGGCTGTGACCTTGTTTATCAGCACAGCAGTAACGAAAAGTCAACTTTAGGATAGTCTAACCCAGGTAGGAGCTCCTGCAAAATGTGACCTAAAATATATTAACACTAGAAGGGCTACCCTTGTTTTTCGCCCTATTATTAAATATAGCGAAACCTAAGAAATGAACGACGAGAAAGAGAATCATTGTGTGAGAGAAGCTGGGATTTCATCAGATAAGATTTGGTTATTTCAACAAAACGTTAGTAGCACTTACGTCGTACATAAGTAACGTTTCCAGCTCCTTCTGAGTGATATTCGCATCCACTTGGGCATCATCGACTACGCGCTCTGAAAATGATAATTATGGATAGCACCAACACGATTATTTTTCATATCTTGTAAGCATCTTGTAGACGAGGTAGCATGCTCCCTTTTCTCGAAAACACTGGTGAAAACAAATACTGAATTTAAATGTGTCCACACAAATGCAATTTTTTTTCAATATTGGAACAGTTAACGTGCTCCAAAATGCGAGCCATGCTCGAACACAATTTCACACCTAATGTGAGCCTGAAAGCCCTTTCATATTCTGCGGCAACGGGTAAGGGGCGGCGCAGGGTAGTGCGCAGCAAGCAAGGGTGTTAGGGTACGCTTCCATACATTTCGGTTATGATGCCACTACTAGGATACTGACCATCACTTGAGCGCGACATTAAACACATCGAGAAAATGGTTGATTTCTAATGAAATATTACTTATACGTAAAAGGGAACGGACTAACGTTGCAATCCGTGCTTGCTGATCTGTCTGTTGAATATTGCTTTTTCCATGCAGTTGTTCAGAATAAGACGATAGATGTATGTGCGCCGCTGTTGGCCATACCTCAAAATACGGCGGAAATTACTTATTGGAAAGTGTTACCCAGACTAAGAACAAATCAGCGAAGAAAGCGAATACCTGTAGACTCTGCACACAGCCTGCGCGTCATGACATGGATTCCAGCAGGCATCCAAGATAACACATCTGCTTGCAGACACCTAAACACTACATTTCAACAATAAGCATGGAACGGAGTCGAAAATGGCATAACTTCGAAATTTTGTCGATTTTGCAGCACGGAGAAAGGAGTTACCTGTGCTACCGTCAGAAATAAAGCTTTCATGTAAAATGGAAATGTATACGTAACACTGTAAACTCCAACTGACCAAATTTATACCAAGCGATCCAGCCCTCGTTGAAATCAGGAATAGGTGTACCGTAGGATCAGAGTTGAATCGATTTATCAATTTCTCTCTTTCAGATCCAGGAGTACTTCCATCCAATCCTAAAGGCAATAAATCGCGACACTGTCAATAATAGACAGTGAATTATATACCAAGTGAATCAAGGTGAAAGGACGCCGAAAAACCCTAGTTTTACGGTTGAGCGTACATGGAACTTACTGAAGTAATTTATCGTTTTCATCCACGCCGTTGACTCCGTGGGAGTGTTGAGGGTGCGACGAGCCAGATAGCTTTCAATAAGGTCAAGAGCGGTTAGGTTTTGACTGGAAGATCAGAACGGTAAACGACTATCTCATGAATCTGCGATAAAACACTGCTATAAAACTGTAACCATTGATAAATAGAATCACCTGAATATGAGCATCTTTTCTCCTTTTTTAATGCATGCATCCAGAAGCTCCAGCGCCAGCACTATTTTGTAGCCGTGCTCGATATGACCCACTTTATATGATCCCATAGCTATCTCTGCCTGAAAGCAAGTTCTATTTGAAACAGAAAAGCTCCGGCTACAGAACAAGGGTAACAATTCGAAGACAAACCCAATCATACTGTAATCCTTGGTCGTTCTCTGCTATATCGAACTCTTCTTCCATTACCCCTTGAATGGTTTTCGGCTTGTTACGAACATTGCGCTTCCCTTTCCCAGAGCGAGCCTGTTCATCATCTTGAGCAGAATCCCTAGCATGGGTATACTATTGTGTTTCAAGTTCATATTATGCTACATAACACACATGTAACAATGCAACAAGAATCAGGTAAAGAACTAACCCCGTATTATCCGTCAGAGAGGAAGGAGGTCCTGTTGCAAAAATACCACTCCATAAATCTCGATGCGTAATTTGAGCAGGTTCACTAGAACTGATTTTCAGCGCTTCCATTATTGACGGTGTAGCCGTAGATGGAGCTAAAGAAGCAATCATATTCTCTGCACAAAAAGAAAAGCATCAGAATAAGAGCAAGAATTGGGATATGAACACCTACCTGGATGATGGTTATTTTTTGTGAATGGAGAATTCCAAGCATTGTTTGCGTTCGAAGAAGCATAACTTGGACCAGGAACAGCCACACAGGAGTCTGATTGATTCATAGCCATTGAATAAGTACCATGGCTCATGGCAGAGCTGGTTGTGGGATTGAGATGCGAAGGAGGCCAATGATTCGATGCCGAGTTTGCTGACGACGGTTGAGTAGCGAAAGCGTTACTTCCATCGCAAGTTTGCTGACCTGCCTGAAGGAGTGAAAGTCTTTCAAAAGTTCATTTCCACCCCATACTGAAGATTTAGCATGAATATTTCGATCAGTTACGTTATCAATAAGCAGGTCCAATCCAATCCAATCTGATGTAATATACCCCTCGACTCAAGTAGAGCACCTGATCCCCATTTTCGTCTTTCAGAGCAACTGCATCGAAAAATGTTTAGCCGACAATGTTCAGAACCGCACTTACATCTTTCTGCTGCGTTTTCTTTCTCTCCTCTCGCCTCTTCTCTAGAGTTTTTGCAAGAATATCAGGATGATTCCATATCTATAACAAGTATACTTCTGGACCGATGCAAAGCTATTAATCTCATCTAATGAATATTTACCGATACTTCTACCGTTCCACTGCCGGGCGTGGCCGGGGGCGGAGCAGCCACTCCTCAGGGCACGTCACGTTGGTCAACTTGGACAACGATGTGTGACCTATTGATTTTCATCGTTCTCACGTGACGTTCTAGTGTCGTGACGTGCCGGGAGGTGGGAACTGCTCCGCCTCGGGCCACGCCCGGCAGTTGAACCGTAGAACTACCGATTTACCTATACCAAAAATCGACCACATACCTTCGAACAAGCAGCAAAAGCCTTTAAGGGGTTGAACGTGGAGGTATTTCCAGTACTGATCTCGGCATTCGCATACATAACAAAATTCCTAAAAGTGGCAAGAGCTCTTGGCACCAAAATATGGCAAAAACAGGTAAGTAAAGTGGTCGGCACAGCCCTGTGTATTCGACCCGCATCCGTCTACTGTTCATAAAAAAATCGATGAACGAATGAATAAATACCCCTGCGCGTCTCGAGTCCAACCCTAGAGAGCATCTTGAAGGATAGAGAATCCGCTGCTAACTTTAATTCAATACTGACATAGTAAAAATTGATTCAGATGGATCAGCCTCCCAGGGACAGGCCATGCACTCGACCTTCATTGAGAATCACAGAGGAATGGTGAATGCGTATTTGGTCAATACAATGGAACGAGGTTCGGTCGCTGGACAGCGTCAGCAGTGCTTCCTAACACTGCATCACACTCACCGAAAACATGACAATATAATGCGATAAGTTGAAACTGAAGCTCACCTGTATAGCGCGTGCTGTAGAGGACTTTTCCGGAGCAGAAGAACAAACTCCTTACTCTCTGGTAAGATAGCTTTCAAGAGATGGTGGGTTCTCCTGCAAAGACACACCCAAGGAAAATGGACTTCAAGAGATGGCTCTGTCGAAAGCTCTAGAATATTTAATCTTATATAAAACTGTTTCTCACCTCTGAATGAAGCCCTTAAGCATGTTGTTCAGGACGTGAATCCGCTGTCGCGCTATCTTGATGTCCTCTACAAAATGAAGCAGCTCTGTACTAGGAATTCTTGTTGGTTAAATCAAATAAAACATTCGTTTATATAGCTAAGTATCAGAGTGAAAAAATAATTACGAAGATCAGAAAAACGTTTAAAAAATAATTGAAGAATAAAAAAGGGAAATTCACTTGCTGTTGAGTCGATACATTGTCCGTTTTTGATAGGCTTCTCGAACTGAATGGAGAATGTCTTCTTCGATCCGAGGAAATCAGGTCTAACAAAGTCAACCATGCAGTAATACTCCATGAGATTATTTTGCAGAGGATAACCTGTCAGCACAACGCGTCGTCTGAAATGATACTGTTTGGGTGCAACAAAACCTTAAGCTTAATACAGAAGATTGGTGGTCAACCGCACATACCTGGTCTTAATTGCCCCCAATGCTGATGCGATGTCAGTGTTTAGATTCTTAATTTTGTGACCTTCATCACATACGACCAAGTCCGGACCGGGACTAATTAAAGCTGCACGAATTACTAAAAAAAATGATTAAATAAGGTAAAAAGGTCGTATGGGTGGAAAACAAAGAACACCTACTGTCGTTAGCTTCCTTTTTCACTCGACCCTCGGCCGTGAACTCCTGCTCATCCACCTTTTCGTATTGGTCGACCAGCGAAGCCTGATTAGAATAAACATTATTAATACGGAATAAACTGGTGGACTACTTATTTCCATAAAATTGAATGAAAGCGGCACAACACAGGGTTTCAAAGAGAGCAGTGTCAGCTAACGATAGTTTTTTTAACAAAGAAACAACTGCGCTGAAAAAGTCGTTTTAACCGGAGTAAGCGCCATATGTTTCAAATCAGCTCACACCCCCAATGTGGAATAAGCTTTAATATATAATACCACTATCGTGAGAATCCGATCCTTCGAATTCGTTCCTAAGAGCAGATTCGACACAATTCTGCTTTTATGTACACTGATCCTTCAAGAAATATCTATACGTCCCATGAAAAGAACTTAGTTAACACAAGATTTCAAACAGCTGATAAGTGCAGGAACAGTAGTCTACCATACTACAATACCAAGCAGGTACAGGAGTTTCTGAAAGAATCATTTAAGGAGAACACACCTTTTCTAAATTTTTGCAGCCAACTAAAATGGGATGCGCTAGAAGAAAAATAAGGATGTAGAGAGGACCAATACAGTAATTTCTAACTGAAAGCAGACGAAGGATGACAGGTATTTAATAACAACTTCCACACGAAAAAGACGACATGGATACTGTAACAATGAAGAAACGTCATAAAGTATCAGAAAAAATGTCATATTAACTTACATTAGAAGCGGATGCCTTAGACTTCGAAGATTTCTTCGGAAGAGTCGACCGAATAAGAAGTCGGAACATTTCATATCCAATCAGCAGCACTCCACCCTTTTTAGTCCATTCCTCTAAAGTAGGCGTTATTAGATTACACTATTTTAATCTTCTTGATATGACAACCTAAAAAACGGAGAAATCTTTCATTCGCAAAGAGTGAGCCGGTTATTGTAGGCCCAATTAGTCTAGCAGTAGTTCTTGCCAGTAACTCTACGACGGACTCTGAGCTTTTCTTCATAACCGTTGTAATGACGAATGCTTCGCACTTCTGTCGCTAGACTTGGCAAATATGTCACCATTCTAACAGAGGCTAAGATTTACGAGAATTTCTAGTATTCCGTTTCTCTCGCAGTTCGAAAAATCACAACAATTGTGTGCTCACCTATCATGTTTATCCGCTGGTCGTACGTCTTTACAGTGTCTCCTAATAGGAATACTTCAAACTGCCTACAACTTTGACCAACATCTGAGTATCTATAAGTGGAAAAGTTACGCATTTCATATCTCATGAATAAGCAACGAAACAGTGTAGGTACTACGCATATGCAACGAGGCCTCACCTTGGCAACCATTTTTCGAATTCATTGTACCAGTTCTGAATTGTGTTGATAGGAACGATAACCGTAACTCGTTTGGCTGGTGTGACTCTCAAAAAGACCTCGACAAACGTTATCACCTGAAAATATCTATGAAAATAATAAGAAAAATAGAACAATACTGGAAACTACAATACAACTTATGCAGTAGAGTAAGCCACGTAAAGCTAAAAGCTAAAGATAATGGTGTTGGATCAGTCCCCTGAGGACGCGCCGCCGCATTCGTGTTCAATTCAGAATCGCAGAGGCATGGGGAATGCGTATTTGGCCTGTACAATGACGTGCGGGGGACAAATACCAGTTTTATGTTTTTACCTTCCCAGACGAGTCTGATACCAATTTACCCGAACCCGAAGGGATAGAAGGCTTGGTTAGCTCGGGTGGGTATCGACCGATCGATCGTGTGGGTCAGTAGCACATCTCACCACTGCACCACTTAGGCGCTATAGTACATTTCGGAGTGACGCTAGCAGAGTAAGTCAGTGTCCCTCCAGAATGTACGTTTTTGGAGACTTGACAGCGCCAGGAATTGGTGCAATACTTAATTGCGAAGTTTTCTGCCCTGGCTGTACCACATCTGGGGCCGTATGCTCGTCTCACCCGAGATTGCTGGGGGATGGGGCAGGGGGTGGAGCCAGCTCGTATGATTGGAGCCGGCCCGTGTTTGATGCGCTCTTACTGGCTGGCCCCTCCCCTTCCCCCTTCCCCCAGAAATCTAGGGTGAGACGAGCATACGGCCCCTGAAGTTTAGAGATTCCTCCAACTTCGATCTTCGGGGGGAGGAGGCGCGAATTCATGAGCAATGAAACCTTTCCGGACGGATCGTTAGCCTTGATTCATCAAGCGCTGGGTTGTACGAGAAAACACCTCGCTGGAGTTCGAAGATTCAAATATTTTGAAATAGTACCACATATCTTATACCGCATGGTTCAGCGGTAAGAGGCGCTAGTGATACCCGCATGTATGAACGATCGATTCGCGCCCGTGTTAGCCCAATGGCACGTCCTAAGACGACTGACCAACGCTGACACCTCTACCTACTTTATCGCCCTTTTAATAACCTTTTAAACCCCCAAACCTTTTAATAATCACAACGCGTTGATAAACCACAGTTTGCACGCCATTTATGGTATCTAAACCCCCGCTGGTGAAGTGCGTTGAACCCAAGCAGACCACCTCGCATCTGCTAACGAATCACGGCCTTCGCGCCACTCAGATTATATTACGACTTTATGCCGCGTATTCATAATTTGACTTAGTTACACCTTGTCAATCAGCTAGATCAGATCTTTGGACCCTACTGATCCACTAGATGAACGGAACTCAGCTGAGATTATACAGTTTATGAACACGTAATGAATGACCATTATCATTCTTAGCGTAACAGGGCTAATCAGTTAGAAAAGTAAACATCGGTGGAAAGTGGACGCGTCAACGAAAAAGCAACGGATTGAAATTTTGATGATGAGGAGAAGAAGAGCACGTAAAAGTAAAAATGAAAAATGAAAATGGCTGTATGAATACCTGGATTGTTTTTCCTAACCCCATGCTGTGCGCTAGAATGCAACCGAAACCGGGTGACTTGTCAAACTCGCTTAGCGACTCAATGATGTTGTCATACCTAGAAGATCAAAATAATAAAAAAAAATATTGAAATAGAAATAGAATAATTAACAAGGACAAAGAAACATGAGATCCAATGACGGACATGAATCTGACTCCTCCTAGCTGATGTGGTTGCAGGATGTGAGTGAGGTAAGCAGATACGTGCACATCAGGTTCATCCGCTCCATGACCTCAAAAATGATTGCTGATGAGGTAGATTATTTTACGCATTAAAGTGACAATAAAACTAACCAGCATTGACAAGAAGTCGACCTGTTTGTGTGAGTTCGATTTTCTCAAGATCATGCGAGTTCCGTCGCTTTCTCATACGCTCCTTTTCTATTTTCTGCTGCATTTCCATTTTCTCCTGATCGAGTGTACAATCACGAGAACAAAGTGCACGATATAAATTTCATATGTGAAAGAAACAAACCCTGTCTTTGTCTGCGTAAAGCCATTTTGGTCGCCGATCTACAATATGCAATATTTATACAAGGTCAAAACACGTCACGAATAACTTGGTTAAGGAGAGACGCAGAAAAGAGACGTACCGTACTCGTAACTGCGTGGAATGGGTGGTACTATTCTATAGGGAGCGAAGGAGCTGCTTCCTTTAGTGTCCGAACTGTCGTCTTCATCACCGCTAGAAAGCTCTATCACCTGAAAACCAGAACGACTCACCGTCACCACCTTATGCCATAAATAGTGGGGTAACTGTGAACAGTACGCAGAAATAGCCTTAGAAGTAATTTTTGTCACAAGAAATCGCTGCGATGAGTTCTATGCTTCAAAGCTCACTAAATAAGATGACTCAAGTAGGCAATATTACCCATCTAAACCAATAAGGGCCCAAATTCATGAACAGCATACCTGCCCAAGCCCCGACTTACGCGCGAAAAAAGTTTATTCACGGTTTGTCCGGGGCCTATATGGGGCCTAACATCTCACCGACGCGGGGTCCTTTTGATAACCTAGAAGTACTAGTAGCGAAGTGGAGACCCCAAATAAACCCTGGACAAACTCAACCCCTTTGATGAATAACGATTTGCGATCAATTAGAAACCATGATTCCTTCGCGTTCCGGTGCGTGAGTCGTCATCTAAATCCCGCTGTACATATTGCTTAACGGTTTACGGGAATTCAAGGCTTATGGCGGGTATATTTTTAATGAATCCAGATCCAGGCCTACATGGATAGGTTTAATTACGATGTTTTTGGAGAAATAAAAATATGAAAAAAGAATAAGTTACTATGCGGAGTGTCCAAGCAAGAATTTCAACTTACTTCCGGTTCCGGCTTTACACCAGCTGCGGAGGTACTGTTGTTATAAGCAGGAACTCTCTTTTTGGAATCATCACTAGAGCCGTCACCAATCTAAAAACGGACACATAGAGCGTGACTAAACTAAAATGAAAAAATAATGTGGAACAAGAAAAGTACCAGGCAGATGATTTCGGGGTCAAAAGCATCAAGCACTGGAAGAGGTGTGACAGGTTTCTGTGTCACAGACGCTACCTGTATCAAAATTAATCACTAACACCAGAATTAACAAAACCGAACGTACCGCTTTGTAATACAGCTGAAACATACCTGTTGTATATGATCACTGTCTCCTACCAATTGTTTTTGGCGTTCAAGCCGTTCTAAACGCTCCTTCTCTTTCCGCTGAGCATCGATGGCTGATTGATTGAGCAATAACGAGTCGTCGAAATTTGTCCTAAAAAAATTTTAGAGCGGCATTAACTGCTTCACATCGCTTCTCCGACAATAGTATCAGATACAAGTATGTTGCCAACTTTACCAAAACCGAGAATAGACTACAGTAGGCAGCTGTGGTCGTCAAACTCCAACTCCAAATTAGAGAGGGGAAACCAAAATTTATCCTTCACGAAACCCTGTAAATCCTTGGCCCGCTGCAGAGGTATCCTTTCCCCTAAATGTACGACTGAATTATGTTGCTTCCGAGGAGCTGGTCTGTCCGGGCCTCGAATTCATGACGAACAAACCCGCCATAAATATGCTTCTAATAGCGCGCAAACTATGATTCATCAATGCAGGCAGTGATGTTTATTTAGAATTTGTACTAGGTACAATACAATTCATTATAGCGGTGAGGATTCAGCTACCTTATACTACGCACAAACCCTTATTCATCAGGCCTGAGCTCTACGGTTTACTGATAGTTAACATTCTCTGCAAACAACATGGGTGGTCTCCGGTCGAAATTCGAAAAATATCAGACTTGTGAACAACTCCCTAGGCAAAAATTGAGCAAAGGTGAAAAGAGAAAAAAATTATTCGACCGCTGGAGTGCAATAAGTGGAATAGCGCCGAAAAATTTCCTGATAGTGGGGAATACGGGTCCGTGTAGATGGATCTTTTAGACGGTGTCCTATCTTTGGTAGTGGTGAAGCATGAATTTACGTAAACTACTGATGTATTGGGATGTGAGGGAACATGTTAGCCTTGAAACTGTTGAAATGTTAATCTTGAAACTTACTGTATATGCCTTCTCTTCTGCGCCTTTGTCCCTGTCGGGATCTTCACCGAGAGCAGACCCGAACGTTTTCTGCTCGAATTCTCGGCGACGTTATGTCGAGAACCCGGAGGACCACCATCGGGTGACCGGCTCTTGCAGTCCTCATCTGCACAGAAATGATTACTTCACCTGAGCACAGGAACGTGGTAGAGTAACTCACCATCTATTTTCTCATCGATTAAGAACCGACTGCCGTCAGCATCCGACGAGGCACAGCTGTTCAAATTGGTGGTAAATTTTAATGATGCTCCTGTTGACATTATTTTACCATAGGGCATTAACTGACATCTCGACAAACGGGGGAATTAGATGAGGAGGGCTGCGTTTACAAATATCACCAAGCGCAGGCGTCAGTTGTGCGACATGCTGTGCGATACACCTCCCACGCGAAGGATAACGCGCACGGGTAACGTACCTACATCCTTTTGGAAAGCGAAAGGGAATGGATGGGTGACACTCGTAAAAGTCGATTTTACTCCATTCTAAGTACCTAATATGTAAAGAGGTCGGCGATGGTCAGTCTCCTATATACCGGGTGTGCCAAAATAGCGTGGTGAAACTTTTATGTTCTTCTGACGACGGTGACAGAGCCATTTTTCTCCGCACATCTCCCCGGTTCGGGGAGTGAGGTTTGAGTTCGACAGCACGAGCACGAAGATTTTCCAAAAACGTCAAATGAAAGAGCTGCGATTTTGGAGCTTCACCGCCAAGGAAAGCGACGATGGGACATTGTTCGTTTACTTGGTGTCGCACAGTCGACCGTTTCCAAAATGATTCTCCCGTTCGTAGAGCTTGGTCATGAAGGTGACCGTACAGGACGAGGAAGGAAGTGCAGCTTCAACACGTCCAGGATCCGCAAAATCAACAGAAAACGGGTGACACGAAATTCAAAGCTCTCCATGAGGGACATCGCTCGTGACATCGGGATCAGCTCCACTTTTGCGCATCGTATAGCCAGAAAGGAACCCGGACTCAACCCCTAGGCCCTTGGTATACTCCGGTCGGTCATCGCCGTCGATCGCCGTCGGTCGCATGCGCGGCGACGGAGATCGACGGCGATCGACGGCGACGGCCGACGGGAGTATACCAAGGGCCCGCGACGGCCCGCGATGGCCGGCGATGGCCAGCGATGGCCGGCAATGGCCAATGACGACTGGCGATCCTTCACATTGGGGCGAAGGATAACGCGCACGGGTAACGTACCTACATCCTTTTGGAAAGCGAAAGGGAATGGATGGGTGACACTCGTAAAAGTCGATTTTACCCCATTCTAAGTACCTAATATGTAAAGAGGTCGGCGATGGTCAGTCTCCTATATACCGGGTGTCCCAAAATAGCGTGGTGAAACTTTTATGTTTTTCTGACGACGGTGACAGAGCCATTTTTCTCCGCACATCTCCCCGGTTCGGGGAGTGAGGTTTGAGTTCGACAGCACGAGCACGAAGATTTTCCAAAAACGTCAAATGAAAGAGCTGCGATTTTGGAGCTTCACCGCCAAGGAAAGCGACGATGCGACATTGTTCGTTTACTTGGTGTCGCACAGTCGACCGTTTCCAAAATGATTCTCCCGTTCGTAGAGCTTGGTCATGAAGGTGACCGTACAGGACGAGGAAGGAAGTGCAGCTTCAACACGTCCAGGATCCGCAAAATCATCAGAAATCGGGTGACACGAAATTCAAAGCTCTCCATGAGGGACATCGCTCGTGACATCGGGATCAGCTCCACTTTTGCGCATCATATAGCCAGAAAGGAACTCGGACTCAACCCCTAGGCCCTTGGTATACTCCGGTCGGTCATCGCCGTCGATCGCCGTCGGTCGCATGCGCGGCGACGGAGATCGACGGCGATCGACGGCGACGGCCGACGGGAGTATACCAAGGGCCCGCGACGGCCCGCGATGGCCGGCGATGGCCAGCGATGGCCGGCAATGGCCAACGACGACTGGCGATCCTTCACATTGGGGCGAGCTTTCGCGCATCGAACCGTTGCCAGGACCCGACCACCGACGGGACTATAACATAGCCCCGTCGCCGGCCGTCGTTGTCGATCGCAGAAGGGAGGCGTGGCAGCGGACAACTACCCCGCCGATCGCCATTCACTGCGTCGAGTAACAGTTGCACAGCGCCCGCCGCGACGGACAACGGGGGTATACCAAGGGCCCTACAGGGGTCAGAAAGTACAGCTTCTGATGAACAAAAACAAGCAGGTACGACTCGAACGATGCCAGCAACTTCGGGGTGGAGCAGGCATACAATCACCAGAGTGACAGATTCTGGTCTACATGAGGTCCTGGTACTTTTGCCACTCTCAGCCGTCGTCAAAATCCGCAGTCCGCCATGGTTTGGGGCGGAGTTTGCGCCAGCGGCAAAACTCCCCTTGTCTTCGTGGATCAGGAGGTGAAAATCAATCAAGACGTACATTGAAGGAACATTCTTAGAGCCGTGGTCGTCTCCTGGGTCCAGCAGCACTTCGTCAACGCACCATGGACTTCTCAGCAGGACTTGCTCCTGCTCATACTGGGAAGACAACACATGAATGGTGTAGGGCTAATTTCTCCGACTTCATAACGTCTTCAGAATGGCCGTCGTTTTCTCCTGATTTGAATCCGACGGACGACAGCGTGTGGTCTGTCTTGGAGGCAAGGGTCAAAGTCACTGCAGTCTTGATTCCTTGAAGCAATCGCTGCGTCCAGGGTGGCACCAATTGTCTCTCGAAGACCTGCGGCCCATCAATGAAAATTTCGTTAAGCGTTTCAACCTCTGGATCCGTTCTAAAGGGGGCCACTTTGGAACTATCAGAGTCTTTTTATTTTCTTGCATTATTAGTTGTTCGTTAGTTACAGTAAAAGAACTTTAACCACGTTATTTTGGGACACCCTGTATTCGTCTTCCATTCAGATTTGTAGAGGTATGGCGAATGCGTGTTGGATCTACACAGTGACTTGTAAAGGTCAAACGATGCGCAAGTTAGTGTCTTTATCTTTCCAGACAAGACTGTCACCGATTTACCTAACCTCAGAGGGAATGTAATGATTGGTCAGCAAGGGCGTGGACCCATCACTCTACCGTCCGGGTGTCAACACACTCCCTACCATTCTATCGCACTTCATTAGAAGTATTACGCTGCTCAGAAAGAAACGCGCGTTGGATTAGTTGGATTTGCTGATATCATCTTATTTCTCTTCTACTACAGAAGATTTTTCGGAACAGTTTTATCTGTTAAGGAGAGAATCATACTGTCCATCTTGTGGTATATTCTTGTCTATGCCTGCCTTGCTTTTTTTAAAGCAGCGGAAAATGGGTGCCCCACCAGCTGAGGGACGAGGACAAAACAAGACGAGCGGCAATGGCCGAGACTCTTCTTCGTCGCTACATAAACAGCGATTTCTTCCGCTCTATTGTTACATCAGATGAGAAATGGATCTATTAGGTGGTCCGAAAATTATTGCATGCTTCACCCTTCATTCTTTAACACATTCACGACGGCGTCCGCCAATATGGGTGGACAGCAAGGGTGGCGCGCGGGACGGTGTCCACCCATATGGGCGGACAGGAGTGTTTCGCCCAGAACTTTCTTTGGCGACTACTTTTATTAATTGTTCTTTCGGAATCGTAGACTATAAGGTAAAATCAATACTAGCTTTGCGTTTGCACGAAAATGGTAGGATTTATTAAAACTAACTAGAGAACAATTCTCCGCATTGTTGGAACACAATAAACACAAAAACTTCTAGGACAGGAGTGAGTATCAGACATGGAATAAAACTTCAATGGAACAGTTGGACAAAGCGAAAAAGTAGATTGCAATTATATAAGCGTCCAAAAATTCAGAAAGAACACTTCTTATCGTTAAAACAAAATAAACATATTTTCACAACTCGAACAGCGCGTATCGACCCTCCTAACTTTTTTCTTTGCAACATATCTCCCCAAGCTATCGCTCAGACTTTTAAAACATCCTGCACAGTTTTTGGACTCTGAATATGTTATGTATATGTTTCTGAGAGAAAAAAAACCAGACACACTGTGAACACGCGCGCGCGTGCCAAAGAGCAAGCCGGCCGTCGCGCCCGTTGCGCGTGAAAACCCCTTCGTCGTGAATGCGTTAAAGCGGCACTTTTTTCAAAACAGTGCATTGAAACATAACATTGCTATATCCTGTTACGAAGCTCAATTTGAGCTCTATGTTTCAGCGTAGGTGCTTTTTCAAATCAACCCCGACACCGTAACTTTTGTAGAATAGAAATGGAGCTGTCAAAGCAGCAATTTCGAAAAATTTACTACTATGAGTTCAAGTTGAGTTGAACTGCGGCGGAAACGAGTCGGAACATCAACCACGTATCTGGCCGATGAAGTGTTAACGAAGCCACAATGATACGCTGGTTCCAGAAATTTCGTCGTGGTGAGTGCGTTCTTAGACATGAAGGAGGTCGCGGTCGTCATTCTGCTGTTGACGACGATGAATTGAAGAGGTTGGTGGAAGCCAATACTCACGTAGCTGTTCGAGAACTTGCAAAAGAGCTCGGAGTGACCGAAACAAGTGTTTGCGATCATCTGATGAAAATTGGAAAGACAAAGAAATTAGATAAATGTGTCGTCGAGACGACGATTCCCTTCCCCCTCACCCGCCCCTTAGGGCTCGTTTAAGGGCTCGGCACACTTCTTGGTGGCGGCAGCGGCGGCGGCAGCGGCAATGATGAAAGATGTGGAGTTATCGATCCAGCGGCGTCGCCGGCGACGTGACCGCGATGCCGCCGGATGGGGGTGTACGCACACTTCGGCGGCGGCGGTGGCAGCGGCGACATCGCCGACGACACCGCCGCCGGCATCGCCGAGGGTATGTTTTTCTCATTTTTGTGGCGGCGTCGAAGGCGACGTCCCCAGGACGTGGGCCCGATGCGATTGATGGGTCTACGACCACTGCACCAAGAGGACAGTACACCGTCCTGGATCAGTAATCAGAGGATTTCAATACATTTTTTGTTTTTTTTGTGTTTTCTTGAGTTTTTTCGTTGTCTGTTTCTTTTTTCCTTGTTTCTCGTCGCTGTTTGGGTGCGTGCACACTTTTGAAGCCAGCGGCTGCGGCAGCGGCAGCTGGTGGGAGGAACGCTGCTCCTCCCACCAACTGCCGCTGCCGCCGACGCCGCTGGCACGAAAAACTGTGACGAGCCCTTAAGGGGTGGGCAGACTCGACGCGACAAATTCGCTGCGAATTTGTCGCCGGAGCGGCACCTGATGGCTATAACAATATGGAGGACTGGGGCAGCGAGTACACAATGCAGAAGTCTTTCATAGGAGAAACACGCCACACCAACTTGATGTTATGATTTCGCTTGAAAAAGAAGCACATTTCAGTTTGCTGAGAACACTTCTAGGACGTGACCACTCGGGCCAGGCTCAAGCGTGAGTTTCGATTTCTGCCGAAAATTTACGACCCCCCTCAGCGGGAGAGGTTTTCGTACGACCCCTCCTTTATCTCAAAAGCTGCGATTACAGCGTTATGACTGGAAAAAAATTGTATGAAATTTGAAAAATCATTTATTGCTCTCCCTCATCCAAGGAGATACAAAAACGTAATGAAATAAACATGTTGATTATGTGAGTTCAGGTACGCCAATGTCGTTGAAGAAAGATGAGTGGAGTTTCTAAACAAAGACAAGAGAGGACGGCATGTGAACTACAAGAAGAAGAAAAGGCGGCATGTGATCTTGAAAATGTATGAAGTAAAAGAATTTATTGTTGCCTGGTACGATTTTGCAATAGCAACAGTCGCGAAAAGAACAATAGTAGCTTGATGTTCCGCACACTAGGGTAACTGCAACTTATAGTTTTCACTACCGAAAGAACGCATCTAATCGGAGCGAAACTTCACACAAGGAATATTCCTATCTAGCCCAAACTTTGATGTAAAATTCAGAGTCCAATGAAGTTTCTTTCCTGGTGAACAAGGTAGTTTCGTTTTAGTTTCGATTTCTGGCAGAGGCGGCGCGGCGAAATCCTTCGCTACGCGACGTGCTACTGCAGGGAAGGCAGTGGTGTTAGTTGAGTGCTTATAATTTCAAAAGTTCAAGGGATTTTGGAAATCTAAACACAGCGTTGAACAGTAGAGGATTCCAGCTTTCTTCCATAGTAGAGTCGCTTCCAGAAATCACTTCCTTCCTGGTGAACAGGGTAGTTTCGATTTTGTTTCGATTTCTGACAGAAATCGAAACTAAATCGAAACTACCTCGTTCACCAGGAAGGAAGTTCCATTGGATACTGAATTTCACTTCAAAGTTTGGGCTGGACAGGAATATTCCTTGTGTGAAGTTTCGTTCCAAATCGACCAGTCCTTGCAGTACGAGAACCATTCATTCCAACAGCACTATTTTCAAGAGGCGGCGCGGCGAAATCCTTCGCGACGCGACGCGCTACTGCAGGGAAGGCAGTGGTGTTAGTTAAGTGCTTATAATCTCAAAAGTTCAAGAGATTTTGGAAATTTAAACACGGCGTTAAACAGTAGAGGACTCCAGCTTTCTTCCATAATAGAGTCGCTTCCAGAAATCACTTCCTTCCATGTGAACAGGGTAGTTTCGATTTTGTTTCGATTTCTGGCATCAATTGCAAAATCGCACCAGTCAACAATAAATTCTTTTACTGCATACATTTTCAAGATCACATGCCGCCTCTTCTTCTTCTTATACTTCACATGCCTTCCTCTCTTGTCCTTGTTTAAAATCTCCACTCATCTTTCTTCATCGACATTGGCGTACATGATCTCACACAAAAAATCGAAACTACCTTGTTCACCAGGAAGGAAGTTTCATTGGATACTGAATTTCACTTCAAATTTTGGGCTGGATAGGAATATTCCTTTTGTGAAGTTTCGCTCGGATTAGATGCGTTCTTTCGGTAGTGAAAACTATAAGTTGCAGTTACCCTAATGTGGGAAGCATCAAGCTACTATTGTTCTTTTCACGACTGTTGCTATTGCAAAATCGCACCAGTCAACAATAAATTCTTTTACTGCTTACATTTTCAAGATCACATGCCGCCTCTTCTTCTTCTTATACTTCACATGCCTTCCTCTCTTGTCCTTGTTTAAAATCTCCACTCATCTTTCTTCATCGACATTGGCGTACATGATCTCACATAAAAAGCAGGTTTATTTTATTACATTTTGTATTTCCTTGGATGAGGGAGAACAATCAATGAATTTTCAAATTTCATACAATTTTTTTCCATTCATAACGCTGTATTTGCTGAAAATAGCGCTTTTCCCTCATCTCAACCATAAGAAACGACCTTTTTTATACGACCCCGTCCCCTCTTCCCATGCAAATACGACCCCCCAGTTTCGATTCTCGAAACTCAAGCTTGAGCCTGACTCGGGCTTGCTCGCGTCAATAGCGCTGCTCCAGACTTTAAATCTGGGAACAAAGTGGAAACTGTAATTGAAGATTTTGGTATAGGTCCAAAGAAATGTTAGCATTTCTTGATATATTTAGCTGTTTCCTTTGCTTTCAAGAGCCTGACGAAACGAAAGGTCCCCGTAGGCGTGACGAGGGGAGAAGACATATCATAAATAAAGGATTATTAAGGCATTCTATCAGTCAAAAATCACTTTTCACACCTATTCGTTTTTTGCAGGTTCGCCAGCCGCCATCACGCAGGAGAATTGAGTTCTCGAATTGAAAATTTTGGAGTAGAATGTCAAAACATGTTAATGAGCGAACTGTATGAAATATTGTGTGATGAAACTTATTATTTCAATCATGCCATGCTACTACTAGAAGTTACTAAATACTGGTACTGAATGTGTGAAAGGTGTGAAATCTGTGAAAAAATAAGGCAGCTAAACCGTCTTCGACTTCTTCTAATGAACTCGTTCTTCGTTTTTATGAAATGTAGACAACGAACAACATCAAAAAGGTTTCTGGTTGGATCGACGGCGAAATTTCAGTGTGGAAACACGTTCCACAATCTATTATCTGAAAATATCCTAATTTTTTTCAAAAGAGAGTCAAACGATAATATTGTGTCCTTACTTTAGCTCATTTGATACAGCGTAAAATTCTGAGTAGAGACATATACAGGTTTCTATAGAGGTGCATACTGAAACACCCTCTCTCAGGCCCCTTCAAGGTGACGAGCCATTGATTACCTGAAAATCTGGTCGAGCTGTGGACCGTCGACGATGATCGGGTCGTCGGCGGGTCACCATGGCATGGGTGGCTGATGCGGCCACCACTCGCCGCGCCGTCGCGTACGACACGAATGGCCACGATGTGAGTCGTCGCTAATTGTATCCACAGGACCCACGGACCACCTTTGCCGAGCCGACACGGGGACCTAACGTCCCTCACCCTCCTTCCACCACCCGCCGCTGGCGCCGGCGCCGCTCGAAAAATGCCCGGCGCCGTCGCCGCCTCCGAGTGTGCAAAGGCCCTTCGGCGGCGGCCGCGACGTCGTCGGCGGAGCAACGTTCCCACCCGCCGCTGGCGCCAGTTGCCGGTGCCGCAGCCGCTGGCACCAAAAGTGTGCATACACCCACACAGCGACGAAAAACATGGAAAAAAGAAACGAACAACGAAAAAAGTCAAGAAAATACAAAAATAACAGGAAAAAATGAATTTAAATCCTCTGGTTACTGATCCAGGACGGTGTACCGTCCTCTTTGTGCAGTGGTAGTAGGCGCATCAATCGCATCGGGCCCACGTCCCAGGGGACGTTGCTTTCGACGTCGCCACAAAAATGAAAAAAACATTCTCTCGGCGGCGTCGGCAGCGCCGTCGTCAGCGATGTCGCCGCTGCCACCGCCGCCGCGTGTGCACAGTATAGTTGTGCTCTCCCAAAAATTTCGAATAATCGAATATATTCGAATATCGACGATTTTCGAACGTTCGAATTCGAATGTCATTCGAAAATCGCGATTTTTCGAGCATTCGAATTCGAGTACATTCGAAAATCGCGATTTTTCGAGCATTCGAATTCGAGTACATTCGAAAATCGCGTTTTTTCGAATGTTCGAATTCGAATACATTCGAAAATCGCGTTTTTTCGAATGTTCGAATTCGAATATTCGATTTCGAATAGAATTATTCGAATTCGAACGTTCGAATATTCATTCGAGCACAACTATAGTTCGAATGCGAATGTTTCGAGCATTCGAATTTGAGCATTCGAACACGAATGTTTCGAGCATTCGAACTCGAATACATTCGAAAATCGCGTTTTTTCAAGCATTCGAATTCGAATACATTCGAAAATCGCGATTTTTCGAGCATTCGAATTCGAATACATTCGAAAATCGCGATTTTTCGATCGAGCATTCGAATTCGAATACATTCGAAAATCGCGTTTTTTTGAATGTTCGAATTCGAATATTCGATTTCGAATAGAATTATTCGAATTCGAACGTTCGAATATTCATTCGAGCACAACTATAGTGCACAGCCCTGAAAAGTGTGCTGAGCTCTTTAGTGCAGACCGCTACTACCGACATGTAGGCGTGAGATCAATTGCGTTGTGTGCCGCGGGCACAAAGGTGTAGTGTTGGACGGACAGTTATTCGTTGCCATTTATTTTCACTTATTTTATGCTCACTCGCTTAATCTCACTTTTTGCCCTCTAATTTGCAAAGCTGATAAGAGTGCATACTAGAAAACGATAAACTGTTGGTATTGGCGTCACGACTCGCAGGGTGCAAAAGGTTGCTTCTAAGCGAGCTAATTCTTTGGTCAAAGAAGCAAAAAATCTGAAAGTGTTCAGTCGCAAATATCAGTTGGAATAAAGTCATTCCTCTTATGATTCCTTTTTGGAAAAAAAATGGAAAAAATGGAAAAATGGTAAATGGTAAATGGAATGTTTTCAATTGTACAGTCGAATTTGCACCAATTCTTGGGTTTGTTGATTTTGTATTTACCCGGAATCGATACTTACATTTCCTTTCTTTTTTACTTTCATTCCCTTAAAGAACACTTTTTGTTTCCCTTAGGGATATTTTCGAAGCTGCGCGGTGGCGATGATGCCATCGCCCCTGCAATCGTCGAACGTCTGGCCGCGCGGCGTATAGACGAGCCCTAATGCGGTCGAAGTGTGCCTCACCACGATTTCACTCACTCGTCTACGAATAAAGGTTACCTAAACCTCGTGCTCCTATCTACTCTCATCCTGGTCTCAGTATTAAAAGCACTGAACCACTATTCTCACTAGGGCAACTAAAGCCCCGTCAGTCTCTTGCATCAATTTTGGTGCATCGGCTAAAGTAGCCAAGAAACTCCCGTGTCAAAGAGTGAAATCTTTGGGAGCAGGAGATACCTCCCGCGACAAAGAGTGAAGTTTTTGCGCCTGGAGAAGAAGAGACATTAAACAAAGGTCGTGATAAAGACCTAGAATCGTTATGATTCGCCCATTACCATTGGATTGAAGTCTTCTTGTACTCAGTGCCTAGAGACACATCTTTCATAACAAATAGGAAGCTAAGACTCCCGTACTCTGTACCTGGAGCAAATTTCTCGAATTTCAAAGAGAAAGGAGCGTACAACAGCCGCAAAAATGGCAGTGTACTTCCACAAAACACCAATTATCCTGGGCTCAAAAAACACTCGAAAACTTGATAGAGCTGTATGAAAAATACTCAGTAAGCATCGAGTATCATGCCGTCGACGAGAAGAACCACCAGATAAGCCGATCTACGATAGCATCATTACGGAGCGCTACCCGACAAATAAGAGAGGGCAGAGAAAACTTACCAAAACTCTAAAATGAGATCAGATATGAGTACAAAAACTGTAAGAACACGTCAGAGAGAAAGGAACGCCTGACAGGTATTGAACAGATGGAAAACGAGTCACAGATGCAAATTGTTATAGACGAAACTAATAACCTAACATTCGAACTCACAGCCAAGCTCGATGAATCCAAAAGTGCCAGGAAAAGAATGGGCATAAAGTTGGGCTATATTTCGCTAAAAAGTACAGGTTGTGAGGCAACAAGAGAAACTGAGTACGTTTGAGAGGAAAGTTCTGAACAAAAATACCTCCAAAATGATACTGAGGGTAACGACGTGGAATCAGTTGTACCGCAAATCGCGCCAAGCAAGAGGGCATCCTACTATATAATAGGCGAAGCCCAAGCAATGTTTTTCATGGGTGGCTCATGTGGGTCCCGCCGCGATAATCTGTTACCGTACACCAAGTGCACCCACAGCGACAAGGGAGCTGATGAAATTGCATCAATCCTTTACGTCTCCTTTCGTTTTCATTTTTCAACGGTTTCAGTGGTTTTTCAGTGGTTTTGAGTTTCTGGAGTGCATTTTATTCTCCGTTTTAGTTGTTATTATAAATGTTTTATGCATGTTTCCTACTATTCCTTAATTCATTTGGCGGCCTCGGCCACTGAATGGCTGGTTATCTCAATAACGGACTCAGCTGCTGCTTTGACAATGATGGACGACGCGGTATTGGAAGTTAATATAGACAAAACAACCATGCCAGAAGGAGCAGAAGTGAAAATGACGACCTTCATGGAATTTCTCCGTAGGATTTACAGCGAACTCGGATTTTAAGTTGACCGCGTTCAAACAATAGTGTCGAACTCACTTACCTGAATCGTGTCTTTGCGCTTGGCTGGGAAGCGCTAACTGCCTGCGAAATAGCAATGAAGGTTAATCGTGAAATGACGAAAATATATGGTAGTACCGTGGCTCCGTGCCAGAGTATTTATAATTCGATGTATGGGGCTGTCGAGAGAGGAATAGACCCCTTCGTGGCCTACTACATGTCCACCTTGCACGCATGTCGACTGCTTGCGATGGCCACGAAGGGGTCATTCTTTGAAGGAGTTAACAGCTGGCTCTAATCCTCTTAGCGCCCCCAGGTATAGGAGGCTGTGGCGTCCCAAATACCATAGCGTGGACAACGAAAGAACAGAGTGACTCCTTATCTGTGTGGTTCGCGATTGTGCAGTCGCATCTCCGAGTCACAGGTTAGACTAAGCGGCGTAGTGCCGGACCACATATATCATAGTGCGGTGACATGCATGGAACGAATGGCATACGTCGTCAAAGGGCTCACCCCAAAAAAGAGAAGCGCATTTGATATCATCTCGATCGTGAGGAGTTTGTTGCTGCAGGGGTGTCCGACCCTGACGCAATCTCAGCTGTCCGCATGAAATGCGCAGCACTTGAGCTGGCAACTGCGCCGGAAGTGCAATCAGCGTTGATCATGGCTGATGCTCCGAATTTCGTGCACGCGCTCATTATGATTGCCCAAGATTCAGTTCTGGACGCCGCAGTACACGAGTACCTGCAAAAATGCCTGCCGACCAGTGTCATAGCATCAGCGCTTGATAAAGCCGAACGAATTGAGGTTATTGCATCATTAATGTCAGCCAAGCAGATTAGACTCTTAAAACAGCGAGCAGTTCGGGTAGATAAAGAATTTTTGTCCGTTTTGAAACGAAGAGCTGTTAAGATGTGTTCTGACGTACTATGGGACAACGGCAAAGCAGCACATTATTATGCGGCTGAAATGAGGGAAAGAATGTGTTGACGAATGTGCGAGTGATATATCACACCGAACCCGCTTGCTTGGAGCTGTTGGGTCATGTTGCGCCCAATTCTGACGCCACCTCGAACATGCACGCTATAGTCAGATGTGAGAAAATCGTCCACCATTTCGCGAACCGGGTCGCCTTGCGAATATGTATGATGGCTTCACACCCGGCAAGTACTTCTCTGGCATTAGTACTAGCGGGAAGTCTAATATTGAATCTCCGTGCGTACATACACTGGACCCCTTATCCAAGGCGCTTATTTGTATGTCGACCCTCTGTTACTGGTTGCAGTTGAATGACGTCGAACCCGATCTGCTATGGGTAGCAGTTTGCAAGTTATGGCACGTAAACCTTGGAAGGGATTGGCGGCTGCTTAGTGCCGGTTTTGCCAGCTGCAATAGCTCCAAATGCCTACCAACCACAATTTCATATACAACTCACCCATTTGCGGAGTTCCCGAATGTGCAAGGATGCATGTATACAGAAATGGGACCATTAGGCCCATACCTACAGAAAGGCCAAACAATGAACACGAAGGTAGATCTAACCTTCCTCGCGCCTCAAAAACCCGTGCATATGATTTCTTCAAAAATGTGAAAGGCAACGCAAGCAACTTTCAATCGCTGCCCTCGACAAAATCGTTCCTAGCGCTCACTATTATTCTAGCAGTCCGTTCACCGACTCTCGCGGTAAGCAAATCGTTTATTACTTGCTCAAATGACACGGTAAACATTCCGCCACTCAATGGATCATTTGAAATAGGTATCGATCGTGAATGTCGATCAATGAACAACACTATTAGTCTATTAGTCATTGGAATATTACATCCCATCCAACAGAGAAGTGAACATTCACGAGCGCACCTTCGATGAAAAGGGAGCGCGTCAGTACTCAGAATCATGCGCAGGACCACAATTTTGCGATCAGCATTTCCTCTCAAAATCACTACTCTCATTGCTGGCTACTTGGAGCCGTAGCGACCTTTGTCATTTTAATTTACCTTGGAATCGCTGCTACAATTGCGTTGATATGGGACGTTTCGAAAATGAAACGGCGTTCTAGAACAACAGAGAATGCCAGGCACGATCAAGATATTCGATGTCACGAACCCAGAAAAAGCATCATCCAGTTTCGAACTGGTTCCACTTCATGACCCCTCACTACTGACTGTGTGCGCAGCACCTTGCATGATATCCTCCATAGGCGCTTGTCAACATGGATTCATGAGACATTCAGCTGAATTGGTGTGCAATGGAAGCTGTTATTCAACAGATTGCAATCCGAGCTTTGCATCGAGATTACCCACTCAAACAGAACTATAGCGTTAGCAAAAGAAAAAAAGAATGTCTTTTTCAGGTGTTCACAAATAACTGTATATTTCACGAGACCGACAAAGCTCCATGTTTACCACGTAAAAAGATGCGGGGATGCGCGATCTTGCACCACGGATAGATGTGAAACATAGACACAAATGAGACTGCGGTCGAACTCAAACATGCAGCTGAATACCCTGGATATTGAGGATGTCTGAACAGTTGTGGCGGCATGCTATGTGGTTGTTTCATGCCCCTACCAACTTGTTGGTTTTATAGAATTGCTCACAAACCGATCTCACAAGGAATATTCGGAATAGTAGACTGCCCCACTGGAGTCCTACCAGCGAATTAAGCGTCGAAATAATTATGGACAATAGCACGAAATCATTATCACACACGTTCAGTCTGTACGTTACGAAAAAACTTGGCAGCTTCAATATCACTGTGATATTAATTCAGAAGCAACCACACCATATCGAAAACAAACGATTCGTAGTATCTGATAATATGTCATGCATTGTACCCCCCAACTTCCATACTTCGGTCGCATGTCAGAGCCGTGTCAAACAGAAAGGCATTTTTCGACATGCAAAAACCAAATACGATTTTTTTGCAGGAATGCTGTTCATAACTGTCGCTGCCGCGAAGACAGCATACGTAATATACGTGATTACACACGGAACACTCTACCCGTAGAAACTCCACATGGAAAATCCTTGTGGAAGCCATCAACTTTATTGCGGAATTTAGCGAAGGAGAAATAATCATAAGAATTGAGTAACAACTTTTGCAAGACTCGACAGAGGTCGTAGTTGATCAAAAACGGGAAGTTGACTTCTTTTCTCGCTGCTATCATTGGCAACTAACATTGGGAGCCGTAGCTTCAGTAATAGGATAAGCCGCTATCACCTACATATATAACGGGCCCAATCTTTCTACTGAGCATTGTAAAGCTTATTTACTTGATAATTCGCTTCACTGCTTCCCTAATGTGGACGATAATGACGAAGACATTAGTCCTGGTTGGAAAGTGTGGAACCGAATGTAATTCAGCATAAAATGTATGACAAAACCAATAAATTGTACATAGATGCATGCAAACGTAAGTAATGACATAAGAAATGGGACATCCTCCCACTAGCCGGTGCCGTCCCTTATTGTTAGGTCATATCCTCCAGTGTCGCCCCCTATAGCGAAGCGGCCTCTCCTCCTGTGCTTTATGCACACCTGAGGAAAACCGGGACAGCCACTGGACCGACAGATGCATCCGCTTCGCCGATCCGGTGGCGAGGACCGCTCAAGCCTTGAGGATGCTCCTATGTATCGGTTGCCTCAAGCCGGAGCACGAGGACGAATGTGGGGTAAAGTGTGGAGATTGTGGTCTAGCCCACGATGCTCTACGCCGCACCCGCAGGCGTCCGCAACCTCCGGCACGAGCGCCGCCTCCAGTAAAGAGGCCGCGCTTCTAAATCCGCCAAACCAGTTTCTGCCGTTCGCCCAACTCCTGCCTCCGCCGTCCGTCGTCAAGGTCAGCCGCCAGGGTCCCTAGAATGTCCGCTGCTCCCGGGGTCAGCCACCAAGGCACCCATAGCCATTGCAATCGAACGGCCAGCCGCAAGGGCGCCCACGACAAGCAGCGACGAGCTGGGGTCAGCCGCAATGGCGCCCAACAACATTGAAATGATTGTTGTTGTTGTACATGATATCAATTAAAATACCCCGTATTGTATGCCTGACTGGCCGCAGTGTCGTCGAGACGACGACTCTCTTCCCCCTCACCGTGCCAACTTACAGCCATCTCAAACTCGGGCGGCGCCTTGCGCGGCGTCGCCGGGGCTATGATGAAAGATAGGGCGCGGCCGGCCCAACGGCGTCGTCAGCGACGTCACCGCCGCCGCCGCCGGAGGGGGGTTCTCATACTTCGGCCGCGACGTCGCCGGCGAAGCCGCCTCCGGCGCCGCCGAGGGAATGGTGCCGGGCATTTCAACCGGCGGCGGCCGCGATGGCGCGCCCCACGAGCGCCGGCAGCGACAGTTGGTGGGCGTAGCGCCGGTCCTACCCCCACCCGCCGGCGACGACGCCGCGCAAGGCGCCGCCCGAGTGTGAGAGGGCTGTTAGGGATCGTTCAGACGACGCGCGTCGAAAATGCAAAATCGAAGCGCAATCAATAATTAACGCCCTGGATCGAATTTGCTCTTTTGCATTAGTGGCGCAGTCCGGTTGCGCCTCATATAGGCAAACTTACTGGTCGCTCGGGTTTTTTAGAATTCTGCCATTCCTTATTAAAGGGAATTTTGACGAAATTCACTTTTTTCGTTTAATTTCTTTCCTATGTGATTATATGCCTAATTTTTTTTGCCTATATGAGGCGCAACCGGACTGCGCCACTAACGCAAAGGAGCAAATTCGATCAATGACGTTATTTATTGATTGCGCTTCGATTTTGCATTTTCGACGCGCGTCGTCTGAACGAGCCCTTATGGGGTCGAGGTGTGCCTCACCACCATTTCACTCACTCGTCTATAAGCCCCCACGAATAAAGGGGACCTAAACCCCGTGCTCCTATCTTCTCTCATCCTGGCCTCGGTATTAAAACCACTGAACACTATTTTCACTAGGGCAACTAAAACCCCGTCAGTCTCTTGCATCAAAATGGATACCGCACGAGTTGATCGAGCACCAAAAAAGTCGTGGGTTTGAACTGTCGCCGGGGCTCCTTCTTCGCATTAAGAGCGAACCTATTCTCCGTTGTGTTATAACAAAATGGATTCTCTACGACAACCGGAGACGAAATGCTCAATGACTGACGAAGTGCTCAATGGCTGATGAGGCTTCGAAGCACTTCCCGAAACCACCGTTACACCCAACGAAGATCATGGTCACAGTTCGTTGGTGTGCTTAAGGATTGATACACCACAGCTTCTTGCCACAGGGTGGAACAATCACAGCCGAGAAGTACGTCCAGCAAATTGGCGAAATGAACGGGAAATGGTGGCAACTAAATCCGGAATTGGTAAATGGGCGGAACCACTTCTGCTTCACGACAACGCGAGGCCACATGTCGCACAACCGACGCTTCGGAAATGGAACGAGTTAGGTTGCGAGATTATCCCTCATCCACCATACTCGCTTGACTTGTATCTTACCGATTATCACTTGTTCAAGCATCTAGATGAGTTCTTGTGTTAGAAATGCTTCACTGACCAAACGCAAGTGGAAACTGCCTTCAACGAATTCATCGACTCCAGAAGTCCAGAATTTTCCGCTACAGGAATAATTCAGCTTATTCCTCGTTGGCAGATATGTGTGGGCTGAAACGGTTTTTATTTTGATTCATGAGCTGTTCTTCAAGCTGATATATGTTGTTTCGGAGTTTGAGGTTGAAAACCTGCATTAATTTAGGGACAACCTAGGACATCGTGAACGCAAAGTGGAAACGAGAGTGGTAAGGCGTCGGCAACACTGCAAAAGCGAAACGATATACACGGCTAAAAGGAGACGCTATGTGGTCGGTGGAACAGCAAAGATTTGGAGTACTGTGAAGTCTGGGTCAAACAGTTACGGCGGACTTCAACAAGGATCAATTGAACCGCATGGATCAAGCACTGCGTCGTCAAAGGGGTCGAAACGACGTCGGTAAAATTCGTCAACAACAAAAACGTTTACCCTCATGTCGCGGAAATCACTTCAATAAAAAACTGAGGAACTGGGCTGAGAGGTCCTGAATTCTGGTGGATACCACATCCTCTGGTTGAGAGAAAGTTCAGAAACATGATGATGTGCATGATGTGCAACTCGTGCGTTCAACTATGTACTTCGAGTCTCAGCCGACAAAGAGCTTCGAAAATCGAAGCCACTGTTTGCGTGAACAATGACAACAAGCCACTGATTTCAATGGATATTACCGTTTGAATTAATCTTGTTTAATTTCGTTTCTATGAACAATTGTTCAAGCGCAAACGCGCATTTCTTTGCAAACAGCCTAATACTTGCTGTTAATGTAAGTATGGCCGGATCTGAGTCTGCCGAATATGACGCACACTAGCTTAGTCGTCCGAAGTCAGAACTATCAGTATATTCGTGGTCGGCGTTCGGAATAACCCCTCTGGACGAAGCTCAAGCTCTGTCGATGATACTGGCTGGACGAGGACTACCGACTCAGACCAGACCAAACTTAAAAGTTGGGTACTAATTTACCCGACTCCAAAGGTATGGAAGGGTTGGTTACCCCAGGCGAGGATCAATCGCTTGACCGCGCTGGAGTGAATAGCCTCTTACCACTGCACCACCACCCTGTAGGACATAGAACTTTTAAATCACATAACTTACCGTAACTATCCATAGCTGCGGTGCATTCAAGAAACCATCGCCTTGTTAGGCGACTCCTAATGAGTGATGTTTATTTCTGAAGCTATAATAATTAAATCGTGTTTTCAACCGCTTGAAAAGGAAAGCTGTCTTCAAATTTGTCGCTTTATTCATTTATTTAGGACAAGTGCTGGAATCACACGCGGAAATATTCAAACGTCACACACCATTAACTTCAACATCAGAAGCAGTGGTTAACAGTTAAAATATGTTATATGCTATACATATTTGAAACGATGACTTTTTGACGTTTTGCGTTGAATTTAGGACATGGTTGAACATTCCGAGGCTTAAGCGAAAAACGTTTGTTCCAATTCGTGACTTCGAGCCTCAGATGTCCTTTTTTGGTGGTTTCGGTGCTGAATCAAAAAATCTGTGTCTTAATAGGCACAATTCTAGTATTCTTTATTGTTTTAGAGGTTTTGTTTGTCCAATTGACCGCTTTCATTCTTAGCGCTTATGAGCGCGGTAGATAAATCGTTACTTGTTAAAAGTTACGACTCTACCAACCGGGTTTGGATCAAAGTTTTTCCGCCGTAGTTTGGCCTACAGAAATTTTTTGGGGTGGTAGGGGAGGGGAGGCTAATGAGGAATCTGATATCCATTTTTCTAATTTCGACCGAGGATCACCCATATTACATCGCGATTTGGTTGACCAGCTCAGAATTTCAAATTTGGCTCAAACTTTACCCAGGTAAGTTATTTTACATGCTGAGATCATAGCTGGTCCACCCTGCTAGTCCTGCAAGCGATATGGGTGGTCCTCGGCAATAGTTTGCGAAACGGTCATCAAATTCGTGATCAGCGCTCCAAATAACACAAATCGGCGAAGTTTGGAGGAAAATATTTTTAACTTGGCCCGATCGGTCGAGTCGATACTTTTAATAAATCATAAATAAATGATCACGTGTGTGAATTTTTCCGTTCATGACTTGTCATCCATTGTTTCTGAAAGCGTCTTTTTCTCTCGATGACATTCTCTTATTGCGCTTGACTGGCATATCATTGACGACTTTTTTCAATAAGCATTAAAAAGCTATCTTGGCTAGTTTTATAGTCCCTCGTGGACGACTCTTGAAGCATCAGCGGACTTTGGTCGATGCGCTCGGGTAGCGGACAAGTTTCTCCTCTTGATTTCTCGTTTAACGTACCTACATACACCGAGTGTATTACACCGAGTTTTCGAAATCGCGCTCATTTTGGAGAGAAAAATTGGCTGTTTTTTGCGAGCGTTCAACTTTTTAATTTCCGTTTGCTTTTTCTTTTCTTGTGGAAAAGGAAACACCTGAACATTATTGCTAGATTTTATTTTCAGAGGTTCGAGGAGAGACGGCAACACGACAATTTTGACAAAGCCTTCCCAAAATCTACCGTGACTCCTCCTCAGGAACGGGAAGTATCCTTCCCTCAACCACTCCAAGTCGATTATAAACTCTCTTCTTCACATTCGTTACAAAGTGTCAGATGTTTTAAGTCAAAGTTTTCATCGAATTCGCCCCATCTGGTTGTCCATGAACTTGCGTTGCATTAGGAAATTCACTACAAAGCGTAAAAAATACTTTATGTCTGAGGGAAGGAAGGTAAAAGGTAAAGGTAAAGTGATCGGAGTGAGGTGCCTGATCAGTCTCTAGTGTACTCAAGTTAAATTTAGATTCGTAGAGGCATGGTGAAGGCGTATTTGGCCTATACAATGACTTGTGGAGCCAACCGCTACACCATGTCAGTGTCTTCACCTTCCCAGACAAGTCTGGTTAACAGGACCCCGGAGGAACAGAAGACTTAGTCAGCCCGGGTGGGGATCGATCGCTCGACCGTGCGGTGTCAGTAGCGCCTCTTACCACTGCACTATGCACTTTCTGCACTTTGATAGTATAGTGGTAGGTATCCACGTCTGTGGAGAGAATCCTAACGAAAAAACCTTTTCGTCAATCCCTCCATCTGAAAAATTCCTCAGGCATGGACATATTATTCGGCAGCTAAGAGCAAGTGCTTCGCTCCAAGGGATGTCAGCGGCAGCAGCTTCGTGTGTTGCATATCATTTATCAGTATATCATATTTCACCTTCTCATTGAGTTTTCTTTTCGTTAATTTCCGTAAAATAATGATATCCAGCTTGTTATGGCTCGTGTAAATCGTAGCGAACATCTTGATCTTTACACCTTGATCTTGTGCGTTGTTTCGCTTTTGCAGTCCAGATTTACATCTCCCTATGGAGCCCGTTATCCTTATTTTGTTTCGCATTTTTTTCATTAATTATGGAGGTGAGCAAAGCACAACCAAGACTCACCGCCCCGGAACTATCGCTATGAAGTTCCTCTACGTATCACATGTTGGTGATGCTATTGTTTTCGGTTGTTCCTGCGTTTTTATGGCGCTTCAGCTGGTCTGTGATGAGATAATCGGTAGTCACTGAATAGGCAATGGCTTGGCAGCAAAACATTCATAAATATTATGCAGATACGAAAAACTCGTTAAAAGAAGAGATAGAACAGTTGAATAGTGCAACTCAATACGATGTGAGTTGCTTATTTCTTACATAAAGGTATAGGTAAAGGCAAAGGTGTTCGTGTTCCATTCAGAATCGTAGAAGCATGGTATTTGGCCTACACTACACTATGAATTGCGGGGCCAGCCGCTATTCTACGTCAGTGTTATAACCTTCTCAAACAAGTCCGGTGCCAATTTACCCGACCGCGGAGGGATGGAAGGCTTGGTTAACACGCATGATGATCAACCTCGCCACGACATCATTTCTTTAAGTTTTTTGCTTACAGCTTGCTGAGAAAGGGGAAGAATAGCTGCTTTCTGTATGAAATGGACACGCGGAAGTTCATCTGTAACTGGGTGTGCGAGAGGTGACTGTCATTGAAGTTGTGAAAAAAAATTGACAAAAACATATCACCCCCACTGAGCCCGTTGTTTTTATTTGCCGACGTTCATCTTTTCCGCAATCGAGTATAGCCGTCAACGAAAGTGTCTGAATTGACTGCGGCTCCCTAGTGATTTATTAATGCGAATGTAAAATGTGGGATCGGTGTTGCTCCGCCTCCATTCAGTTCGCCGTCGAATCGCCCCAAGAGGATTTCGAGCTGAGTTCGTTCATAACATACTTACTATACAGTAGCGGCAATATATTTACAGACGCCTGCCCTCTGCGTGGTTTTTTGGCCATAACTTTGGAACCGGAGGAGTATGAGAAATACTGAGCATAAATTTAGAATCTTCGAAAAATTCTCTATCAAATGCACTGAATAGCATCCAACGACTCTCTGAAGTTGTAGAAAACAATCGAGTGGAAATAAATTGGTCATGAGATAGTAAATGGTAAACACATTCTCAAAATCACAATAAACTACAATGCATCATCAAAACATGTTTATTATAAAACAACAAGTCAATATTTAGTAGGATTGCCCTTGCTCTTCATCAAAGCCAAACGGTTCCGCATTGAGTCGACCAACTTCATACCTCGCTCCACAGGAATAGCATTCCACGTTTCCTTGATGATTGCTTCCAACTCGTCAAGATTTCATGGCTTCAAGCGCTTCAAAACTCTACACACGTCATTCAGGAGATGTTCGATAGAATTCAGAGTGAAAGCGCTTGAAGCCACAGAATCTTTACGAGTCGGAAGCAATCATCAAGGAAACGTTGAGTACTATTCCTGTGGAGCGATGTATGAAGTTCGTCGACTCAATCTGAAACCGAACTGTTTCGCTGTGATCAAGAGCAAGGGCTATCGTACTGAAGGTTGACTTGTTCTTTTATAATAAACATGTTTTGATGATGCATTGTAGTTTATTGTGATTTTGAGAATGTGTTTACCATTCACTATCTCATAACCAATTTATTTCCACTCGATTTTTTTCTACAATTTCAAAAAGGCGTTGAATGCAATTTAGTGTGTTTTGTAGAGAATTTTTCATGGATTCTAAATGTATGCTCAGTATTTCTCATGCTCCTCTGGTTCCAAAGTTATGGCCAAAAAACCACGCAGAGGGCAGGCGTCTGTAAATATATTGCCGCCACTGTACTTGTTCTAAGTTGTTTCGCTCGTTCATGTTCATTTCTTGAGATACGGAAGTCTAGGTGAATCCAGAAACATCAACTCACATCTACATATGAAATGTCATGAGAAGACAGCGAGGTAAAGGGAAACTTTACAATAAACCAAATTCTGAATTAAATAATTTATTCTTGCCATCGAACACAGAGTAACCAACGATGGACGTGTTGTTCTTCTCATTATTCGCTTAGCGCCTGAGCTACTAACGAGGTAGATCAGTGAAATTCCCCCGAAAATTCCAATGGAGACCTATAGCGTTTTGTGGAGCATCGAATAACGATTACAACGGTGTGGTTTGTTTTTGCTAAATACAAATGGATGGCCCAAAAAATGCAAAAAAAAACCTTGACCCCTAACTTGTGGTGAAAGGGCTTCTAGGTCATAATGATCAAGGTAAAGATAACCACCAGAGGTAGTACCATTGGTGCTCGGTAGTTAGCATGTAGAACTTGAAATCTGATGATCAGGGGATCGATTCCTCTTTTGCCTTCACACGCTAGATAGCCAATTACGCTCCTTTTGAAATCACCGACTTAGCCCAAACTTCGTCGACGGGAGCTATTCGGAGCACTGACCACAAATCTGACATTCGTTTCTGAATTTCGGATCGATTTGGCTTGGTTACGGCAAGTATGGGTCACGTAAATAAGTGCTAGTAGATTTGGTTCTTTGTGCGCACTCTGTTGGCCACGTACTCGTCCCAAACGCGATTCCATCCCGCAACTGCTACGGAATTGCGAAAGGAGCGTAATTTGGTATCTATTTTATGAAGGCACAAACGGACCGGCCTCCTGACTACCAGTTTGGGAGCCCTACATGCTACGGACTGAGCAACCATGCCGCTACCTGTAGTGGTTAACACTTAGAAGCGCTGTCGCCACTAGTTAGTGGCCAAGATTTTTCGCCCTTTTTGAACCGCCCATTTGAATTTAGCAAAAACAAACTATACCTATGTAACCACCATTCGATGCTCTACAAAGCAGTATGGGTCTCATTGTGAATCTTCGGAGCACGCCGACTGACTTTCCTTGTGGGAAGAAGTCATCCCAAAAGTGTCTTTGTATAAGATAGTCGTCCATGTTTCAACGTGAGGATCGGAAAGGGCAACGGCGAAGATCACAGGATCGGCAGGTACGGGATATGTGATAGGGACGCGAATGGAAATCGTCAGGGTGACCCCATGTCATCTGCCCGTCCCTTACATGGAAACTCGCTGTTCACCACCCTGGGTCACGTCCAACCATGGTCAGCGACGTTGACCTCATGCTGTGAACCGTGCTCTGCCCTCCTACGGGAGAGGTCAAGAGGATCAACTATGTTCTCATCAGTCCCTTGTGGTTAAGGTAAAAAAAGGTAAAGGTGCCGGCTGTGATCAGTTCCCAGAGGACGCGCCGCCGCATTCGTGTTCCATTCAAGTCATAGTGGCTTCGTTAATGTGTATTTGGCCTCTGCAATGACCTGCGGGGGCCAGCCGCTATACCAGGTCAGTGTCTTTATTTTCGCAGACAAGTCTGATACCAATTTACCCGACCCCGGAGGGATGAAAGGCTTGGTTAGCCCGGGCCGGGATCGATCGCTCGACCGTGCGGGTGTCAGCAGCGCCTCCTACCGCTGTATCCACCGAATAAAGATGATATTAGAAAACCTCATCTGCACACACCAACAATGTATAACAACTCTATACACCGTCTGGAATAACCCCAACTAAGAATCGACGAATGTCCCTTTGTTGGTATTTTTATGGAGTGGATGGGAAAGCGTGCTGTTGAGAACTAAAATAATGTTCTGTTCTTCTATGAACATCGAAATGCTCGATACCCGCGTGAGAAAAAAGGTGGTGCTCAAACATCACACTATTGGTTGCTTCACGTTTTGACTCCCTTTTTTGGGTTGCCAGTTTTCCAATGCGTGAGACTCCCAAAGCGAGCAAGAATCTTCTTTGTGCAACTCTTTATAGCAAAAACATTGTAAGTTTTCTTAGTGTGAATCCACAATGATGGTGTTCTATTTCCACCATAACCGTGGAAAGTCAAAGAAGTCTCATATGTTATTGTTATAGGCCAGGTGTGATCGCGTTCTTCTGCCTTCAGAACCAGGTGTTTCGGCCACTACTTGAGGAGAATGTTTTTACAATCTTTCGGGTTTTTCGCAACTTTTTTTTTTCACTGCAGGAACATTTTATTCTGAAGTATGTAGCCATCTTTCTGATTCTCTTTCTGCTTCTGCTTTTATTTGTTTTTAGAATAATGACTAAGTCGTTTCACCTTGGCATTGTACGTCAGCTCCAGTACAACTCCAACCAATAAATGCTTTGACAAAAATTAAAATAGCCATGGGGAGCCTCAGTTGCTAACGAAAAGTGACAGATGCCTTCCCGTCTTTTGCCTGGACTGACGAAAATGGAATCAGAAAATGGAATCGGTCGCCAAGCATTTGGACGCCGAGAACAAATTGCAAACCGATTACTCAGTGATTTACTGAGATCGCTACATACTTAGATAGGTTTTTTTGCTACGAGTCCATGGTGAATGGTTGAATATCCACAACATGTGGAATTATTCCGAATCCGAGTCTTCCAGCTCCCAAAACATACCGCTCAAAACGTCTGTCCCAAAAAGCGTTCAGACCATTCCAGAGCGTTTTTGGCGTTTTTCTCTACCAGTGGGTTAAGTAAGAATTATCTGCCCATCAAGTCCCCGAAAGAAAGTGGTTTAAGACACGAATATTCTGTTTTCCGCTCGAAAAAATGAAAATTTTCGAGGCAACTTATAAGCGCATATTCAGTACCAAAAAATACTGGTAGTGCAATGCTGAATTCGAATACAATGAGACGTGTAAAGATTTCGAAGTTTTTCGTTTCGTTATGGCAAAATCTCCTGAAGAAATCGCAATGGTAAAATTTGTGGGATCGTAAAACAAGTAGCGCTTCACGACAGAAACTGCTTCGCAACTGGGTCACCTTTAATCACTAAATAAGAAAATAATGTCAGTTCTGAACTCAGCGCGCACTTACGAATCGACTGAGTGTTCAAATATACAAATAGTCCACTAGGAGAGAAAAATGCCGAAATGCGTTCCGGAGCGTTCTGGACGCTTTTTGGGACATAGACTATGGTATTCTATTTATTCGGCAACGAGTACCAGCTGACAACATGAACTTCCTCGAGGCATGAGCTCCCTAATAAACGTCGCCGTATCGTTTTCGCTGGTGGCTGGCGTTCGTGCCTTCCAATTTTCGAGTCTATTCGGTCTTCGCGAGCGCTGCACGACGATAATCGCATGTTTTCGCCGTTTGTCTTACTTGTTACCCTACTTTTCGCCCCGTTAGACGGCTTTGAGCATGAGTGGCTCTGGCTACTTTCGCACTGCCCATACTTTTATCTCACGATCATTGCATCTGGTTAACATATACTATTCCTCAGAAAATATTTTCACATAAGGTGCAGCAATATGAGCCGCCACTGACACCCGCACGGTCAAGCGATCGAACTGAACCCGGACTAACCAAGACTTCCTTCCCTTCGGCGTCGGGTAAATTGAAACCAGGCTTGCCTGCTAAGGTGAGGATAGTGCCTCGGTATAGCGGCTGTTCCCTCGAGTCATTTTATTTTTTTTCATTCCGTTTTTATGGGTCAAATACGTGTTCATCGTTCCTCCACGATTCAAAAAGTTTTGAGAACTGAATAAACGCTTCGTTACCAAGAATTCGTAGGGATTTGTGATGTTCTACATTTTGTCTGTTGTTCTGATTCTACTTGAACTTTCGTTCAGGGAAGTGGTCTGATTATGCTCGTTGCCTGGTAAGAACAGTTCTCAGACAAAGCCCGGCACTTTCCCCATGGCAACGTTCTCTAGGAAATGGTATGCTTCCATAGTTATAATATTTCTGCTCACCGTATGGAATATACGGTAACCGGTTGGCGTAATTTCCTCTAGTGTTTACGATGATGTATTGGGTAATACATACTCTTGGTTTCTGGAAAGAGGTAATTTTTCGCCGTCTCTCTTGCTCGAATAGGCCTGCTTGAATAATTTTACTAATAATACTACAGGTGAATCAATTTCCAAACCGTAATTTGCATTGAGTTTACGGACCAATCCTGTCGGAACGGAAAACGTCGAGGATTGTTGAAGGTAATGATTAAATAAGTGGACAGAGTAGTAATAGAACGCAATCGAGCGATCGATCTCGTCCTTGGCTAACCAAGACCTCCATCTCTCCGAGTCGGATGAATTGGTTCCAGACTTCTGGGAAAGTAAAGACACTGAGTTGGTATAGCGTCTGCCCCTCCGCAATCACCGATTGTGAATCGAATACGAATGCGGCGGTGCGTCCTCAAGAGACTGACCAACGCCGGAGCCTTTACCTTTTAGCTTAAAAACGCATAGCTGGAACAACGAGAGCGTGATCCTTCCAATTATGAAGGAAGTGTAGTGAAAATTTCAATTTCGTGACTTTCATGCGAGTATTCAGGTGTTAGTATGTTAATATGCCCTTGCCGTTGGTAGGTGGAATTATTCATTAACGGTCTTCATTAATGTTTCGATCTTCCCGTCGTCTTCAGAGGCCGATTCCACCGCTAGAACTCTTAGGCTCGCCGTTTGTGATGTTATTTCTTAGGTAATTAATCATAGCTACTATTAGAAGCAACAATTTGAAACGAGATTCTACTAATACTGTCGGCGACTTGAAAAATAGAGAAAAATTTGAACCAACAAATGGCAAAACCTCGGTCATATATACTAGGCAGAAAACAAACAAAGAGCAGTTTCCCACAATATTATGGAAAGTGAAAGTTGTGACTTCAACTAACACAACGACAGCAGAAGTAATGCGACCACGTCGATTGAGTTTTAGAGATTCATCACTAAAACCACCCACCGCCTAGAGCAATCTCTCATCACAAACGATCAGCTGTAATCAATCGTTCAACACCTAGCACTTATCACGTAGGCAACTGTTACTACAAGGGAAAAAGAACGTTGCATGGAAGATAAATGAACGCCACCGGGTATTTATGGTCTACGGGTTCACTAAACCAATCTTTTCTACAGATTGTCCACCACTGCTCCATGATGTGGCTTTCCCGTAATAAACCGCCACCGCGACCCAGCGATTTTCCGTTTCCATGGATTGGATTAGTTTCGGCTATTTGCATGTTTACTAATTCGTACAGGCTACGTGAGCTTTTCGAAAAAAAAGTAGTAGAAATCGCATCCTTTCATTGTTCGTTTCCACATATTGTGCTACGGGCAACGTCTTCGTGGAAACGTGAGTTGCACAGAGCAGTTAGCTTACTCTAATTCACCACTCAATTTGAGGGAATGGGAAACGAACGAAGAGGTGAAATTCGCCTTCATTTCCGCCAAAATCAATTTAGTAATCATGCACAACGAACATTGTGCTCCAGCGCTAGTTCGTTTTCCTCCTATTTTTCGTCACTCCCTTTAATTTGATAATTCAACTTTTTTCTACGAAACAATCTATTCATAGTTCTTAGGAAATTCATATTCCTTTACAAAGTGAAGTTTATAGGTTAGAGAAACTAGTACAAAATCCAGCTAACTTTTTTGTAATCTATATTTATACGTATACCTACCTAATAAAGGTACGTACGACTATGTAGTTATATTCGAGTGAGCAGAAGTCACTGGTAGTATACATAGTAATACTTCCGTCAACTTCTGAGGCTGGTTAGAATATACTGTTCCTCAATCCATCACTTTTCGTTCTCCTGGACGGTCCTTAGAGAAATTCCGAGCATTGAATAAATGCCGAGTTCTTTATCCCACCTGCCTCTTACTAAGCGATTGCGTTTCAACCTGCACAGTTCTTCGGCATAAATTAGAAATCAAAAATTTTCCTTGAAAACCTTCTAATAGACATTTGATATTTTATACGAAAAAAGTATGCACAAAGACATTGTTCATTGGTCAGAAACTAGTACTATGTCACGCGCACGTAATTTTTCATCACCTTGTATTTAAGAAATTCTTCGACTCGTAGGGTATCAGTTTGATAACATTATTGGGTGGATTTATTCAATCAGGAAGTAAAGTTAGTATTATAAATATGACTTGATAGGCGTTCAGTTTCCTCAGGGCACGATGCACACTCTCCTTTTATTCAGAATCGTAAGAGCAATGACTCACCTGGATCATGTGCTGTGGAAATCAGCACATTTTGCTTTACTAAGGAGCTACACCAATCTCATACGAATGTCAGCCTCGGCTAGTTCGTGAGAGGACCGATCGCTTGACCGTGCGAGTGTTGCCGGCGTCTCTTGTCACTACCCACTCGCAGACACATGTGTGTTTCGGGAATTTTTGTGAATTTAGGAGAATCTCTTACTTGATACCACCATGAAAAATCCTCGACGGCATATCCACCTTTCACAGGCGACCACTAGACAAACTATTCTGAAGAAGATACTTCAATGATGGTGATAAGATCATGCTAGGCTCAGGCGGGATTCGAACCCGGGTTCGATGCTCCTGCTTTATATAGGTGCTCACTACGCTACTGAGACGACAAAATAATGGATGAAGACGGACATGTTCAAGGCTCTTCTCCGCCCCTGTGCCGGTCATTGCGCTTCCTTAGCACCTTCCTTAAACTCGAACGCTTCTTCTTATAGCACCCCTCCGTAATGATGACCTGAGATGATCCGGATTCGGCATCGAGCCTATTAACTGAAAGCACTTCCACAACTATCGTGAAAGTTCCATTCAATTTCCGCTTGCGATCACTACTTGCTATACTAGAAGTTGATGTCTTTTGACGTGAACTCATTACAGTGGATTACACCCAAAAACCTTACCTACCCGAGTGCTACTTGTATTCTGTGCACGAAGAAGAAGAACGACTGACAAAAGCTGTTGTTCCTTGAGTCGGGAAGCCGCCGTCAATGCTAATCAAGGAAAGAATTGTTGTGGAGCCTGCTTCCAGCAGGATGTTCAGAGAGTCATTTTGGAAAATCGAAGTGTTTGGATCTGAAAACTACACAAAAAAGGGCAGTTCCTCTTATTGGAGTAGTGTAACTTTGTTAAGTGTCAAAAGTGTCATGTCTGTCGGATCGAAAAGAAAGTCGAGACGTTCTCCTGGCGTCGTTGTGCGAATGAACTGCGAAAGATGAAGTTTGATCTGGATTGTCGAAGGCCTGGGGTAGTTTAAGAAGCATTCAAAACCATGTCCTTTGAAAAAGAGTAAAGGACTTCTTTAAAAATACCTAAATACCTCAACACAATCTCTCACTAGCTAAGAAAACAGCCAGTATTTGGGCCCTCAGGTTTTATTTTTGGGGGCTTTTCGAAATTCTTCTAGTTGAGAACTTTGGACTGACATCTCAATGGTTTTATCACGTGCTGACAATGTTACCTGTGATTAGAGAAGATATTCAACAACTACCCGTTCTTGTTGTTGACATTTTTAATCACGTAGATAATTGTTTATTTATTTATTTATTTATTCAAACATCCACCGGCAATTGATAACGTATAGGTGTAGCGAAGCGAAAAAAAACGGATATTGAACAGGATGTGCATTTAGGATTCAGGGGATGAAGTCAACAAAACCTAGCTCAACTGAATCAAACAACTACAGAACAAAGCTTCCAAACTCATCCTCATCCTCCCTTACAGTTCATAGAAGGTGGAACAAGTAACCAGGTACAAGGTAGAATATGGTATAACCAGCTTCCTCACCTCACAATTATACAAGAAGCAGGAACTGTAGACAAAGATCGGCGTTGGCCGGCGTTTCTGTCGCAACCTTTCGCGTTTTGACAATATTCATTATATTATGCAAAACAAGAAGAGTTTCAACTTGTATTTTATTTTATTTATTTATTTGCTGATGATGCTACGATACTTACGACCATAGTAAAGAAGAGGGCAAAGTGTATCAAATTGAGCACTGAGAAGTTAGGAGTATAATACTGAGGGTACATTAGTCAACAGTAAAATTGACAGAGGCAACAGACAGCCAGAAAGAATGAAAATATTAGCACGGGCAAGTTGAAAACGTAACCACGAATCAACGAAGCTATTCCTCTAAAAGCTGAGACGCAGTCAGGTGACTGATTTCCGGCCTTTTTCTTTATTTGATCCCTTCTAATCCTCCGTGTTTATTTCATTTTCTCTTCTCTCGTTTCTCTATACAGCCGCTTTGCTTTCCCCCGCTTTCAGATACATTCACGTATGGCGTTCTACTTACTCCAAATCTGTTCCTTCAACTCTTTTTGCTGCGTGGTCGTTTGAAAAACTGATCCTTTTCTAATTATGCATTGCTTGTGTTCTACTAAACATTATGTTAGTTGAAGCACCCCTATGTGTCGTGAAAATAGATAAATAAAATATTAAATTTGTTTGTTCTTTTTTCGACACAGTTGTTTCGGATTGCTCTCAAAATTAATTAGTCAAGAAATTGCACATTTTCGGTAGTAAAAGAGTGTTTCGAGAAGCAAAGAACCGAATAAAAATGTTGAATGTTAAGTTGTAGAAGAATTTGAAGCTTTACAGCTACGTGATTGCGTCAGGGATCGCTCAGAGGCTTCTTCACGTGTATCGATACATCTGCTGGATGATGAATGCGCCAACGTGCCCTCAGGCGACTGATCAAGAATTATAACACTTCACATTCTTATAGACTTGTTTATTTATTTATTTATTCATTCATATAATCAAGAAAACTTAAAGAGGTTTCCATAGCACATATGTATAATTTTTGATTGCCGTATAGAACATATGTATTGATTAGCAAGGTTTTTTCTAAATACAATTTTTTGAAAATTCTGTCAAACCTCGTCGAGGAAGCTAATATTCCGCGGTCAAGCGAGGGATCGGGTACTGTATTGTATTGTATTGTTCATTACCTGCTGCATACACATGTGACAAAAAAGTTACTACAGGAGGGCCCAAAATTACGTTCACAAATTTACACCGTCATAAGAACGGGCAGAAAAGACATCTGAGTCTAGAATTTTAGCATAGCTTCACTGACCCAGTTGCAAATAAGACTGCACAATCAACTTTCGAAACGGCCTTTTTCAGGGAGAACGTAAGCCTTCAGACGACGCGGAAATGCATCCATCGTGGCACGTACATTGTCCATTGGCATTTCGTCCCGTGCTTTCAGAAGGCTCAGCCTCAGCGAGTCAAGCGAATCATGGCGTGTAGAGCAGACGTCAGTCTCCAAGTAGGACCAAATAGAGTAGTCCGAATTGTTGAGGTCAGGGCTTTAGGAATGAAACTCTTTTGCGCTGATGAAGTCGGGAAACTTGCTGCGGCACCACTCGTGCACGACCTTCGCTCTATGAGCTGGTGCTTCGTCTTGCTGGAAGATGAATGAGTTGTTCTTGTGAATTGAATTAGATCAAGGAATCAAAAGCTTTTCCAGAAGGTCTTCCATGTAAATTTTTGCGTCAATTTTTTCTCCTTTTTTGACGGAGAACAACGGTGACTTCCCAGAATAGGTGGTGGCTGCCCAAACCATGACTGACTTCGGACGAACGCAACGTTCGTAGATCTCTCCCACTTCGTTGGCTTCGCCTACTTATTTAGCAAGTACATGCAGTTAGCAGTTCAGGGCTGCTTCAAAAGTGGAAATTTTTTCGCCTGAAAAAATGATGTCCCGGTAGCATGCCACGCCTAGCCGCTTGATGAGTGCGTCCTCAGCGGATGAGAAGGTGCCATTGAGCAGCTAGTTATTATGGGAACGAAGTATTTGGAGTTTCAATTAAGCATGAGCACAGCTAGCGCGGGAAATTAAGACATTTCATTCCTGACCCGTAGGTCAAGAGGATCCCGCATAAAACTATAAAACTGACAACCCTATAACAACAATATACGCCCTAGTAAAACAAATGGAACGAGGATAAGTTATATGCTTAACAAAAAGATGAGGTAGTTATGCAGAATTAGCTTTGAAGCATGCGAAAAGAAGAGATGCGTTGGGTAATTTTTGGCGTACTGAAGATACGTATATCATATTTAATCTCACGTCCAGCTTTCGGTGAATCTTGGCACTGCTGTCGGTATATGCACCACACCGGGTTGTGTGGTGCATCCATCTGCCCTTTGGGAAGCCAGGAGATTGCGTGGTTGCGGGTACCGTTATCTCATTAACTGCTTGCCATGTGAGCAAGAATATGTTTGGGAAACATCTGGGCCGCTTTCCGTTAGCGTAGAGGAGCATCTTGATGGCTTGCGAAGGTCAAATACGGCACCCCTCTGGGCAACCACAGGGTACGCTCGCACGCAAACACCTGTCTAGCGTCGCAGTCTCCATTTTAGCGCGTGAATCCGTTTTGGATGGCGGCCAGATCTCCTAGAATCAATAGGAAGGACGAGTGTGTGGCGGTGACCCAGGTGCTGGCACCATTCGTTGACATGGGTGGTCTTGACCTACAAGGCCATCCCCCAGAAATTCTCTACGCGGGTGGTCCCTAGGCGTGAATCCACAGTCACCCACGTATCCTACCAGCTACGGGGGTGTGAAGCGGACCTGACTAGTCCATTTGCTATAGGTTAACCGTTTCTGACCCTTTTCAATTGCTCGATGGTCATTCAGTTTTCTCTTATTTTTTCGGAGAACTTGATGCGGTGTTGAGTGGGTAGTTTCTCAGGTTGAACTTGTTCCAGGATGAGGACGTCGAAAAGGCGAGGACGTCGAAACGTTAGCCCGAATAATTTGTTAGAGCACACTTAATTTTTTGCTGTTTTTGTGATTTGTCGTTTTTCTCGTACCGAAGAAATCGAAGAAAATTGAAGCTGAAAGCCGTTCCATGCACTCGATATTTTGCTTTCGTCTACATCACGATGACTGAGTTTTGCTGGACTTTCAGCAATTTGTCTTTCTAATGTTATTGCTTTCACATTTTCGTGATGAGCTATGCCGCTACGGAAAAACACTCAGCCGTCATACTAATAGTTTCGCGATGTCCTCCTCGTCCAGATGTTTTTTGCTGTCAGAATGCTAAGCAAAAGGGTCAACAGTTATTCTGCCCGTTGGCCACGTAATGTGTAAAGAATGAGTAGTGAGTAGTGATAGTGAGGTAGGTAGAAGTTATATCAAATGAGGTTCCACTTCATATCGCCTATATATCGTTTGTATCGCCGTATTCGAGAAGTTTCTATTTTAACTTCTGCCCGTTGCCGTATTTACTTGCCCTTATTTTTTGAAACATACCGAAACAGTTAACCTATACATATGGTGAATGTAGGAATATGAGCTACGTTCAGTTGTTTTGCTTATGGTCCTCGAAACGAAAGTGGGAAGCTCTGGTCTTTTGTTCTATACTCCGGTGCAAAATTATAAGTTCACCCTGCAATTTGTCCATAACTACCCGAATAAGTTGTTTCCGACTACAGCAATAATACTATGCCATTCTGCACTATCAAAAACTTACATACACAAATTCTAGGCACGGTGTCCTACCAATGCAAGAACTTACAATTTTTTATTTAAAAACATAAGGATATCGACTGGTGCGAAATCATAAGTTCACTTTGAAAAAACGGAACAATTTTAAAAATTTCAACAAGCGAATTGAATTGAATGCTCCGTAACATTACCTTTCTTATAAACAACATCGAGTACGGTTATGAAGAACTCTTTGCTCTATATTTGCCCATGCTTCAAGTGTGGCCTCCTTCAAATCATAAACCGAAGCGTAAGTGGTTCCGCTCTTGTACATTTGATGTACAACAATTTCTCACAGGTTCTCTATTGGGTTTAGATCTGGTGAACAACTTATCCACACCAGAAGTGAAATTCTATAGGAATTGAATCAGTTCCTTGTTCATCTCGACGCATGTATCGGGGCATTATCCCCACGTAATCTTCTGCAATAAGGTGAAATATCATTTACAAGCACTTTCTGGTAGTCTTCGCTGTCGATGCGACACGAAAAAAAGTCCAATGCAACAGTTCCATAACCACAAATCACAGCCCAAATCGTAACACTTCCACCGCCAAAGTTCAGCGTTGAGGATACTCGTGGATCTTTCCTCAAATCCCTCCAATAGCGCCGATATCTGTCGGGTCCATCGAGATTTTTCAATGGATGATATCACGAAAAGTGAAAGAATGCTTGTCTGCGCTACCAAAAAATTGAAGCCATTCTGAACTCATCTCCGTACGATTTCATACTCGTTTCAGTTATCTTTACGTTTTTGACCTGTTTGTTTCGCGACTGCAGCGAGAAAATTCTCGTCGAACCGATTTATTCCAAGTGAACTTATAATTTTGCAGCGATATCGATCCTTATTTTCACAATAAAAAATTATAGCTTCTTGCAGTGATAAGACGCCATGTCTTGAACTTGTGAATGTAGACTTTTGATAGTGAGGAATATCATAGTAACATTACTGTATCTCAGAAATAACGTATTTGGGTAGTTCTGGGCAAACTGCAGAGTTAACTTATAATTTTGTACCGGGGTGTATATCATCTTACAAAATTGAGCGCTAAAATGTTTGGATGTCATCATGCAAGTTTTTAGTGAGGACAGTGCAATACCGCAATTCATTGAATGGATATAATAAAGTCTGGCAAAGGGGTTACTCTCAGCTCCATGTCAGTCACTCTAATAATCCCTCGTTTCACCCCGATGTGGACAATTATTGAATAGGAATCAGGGTTGAATTTCACAGTGAAGCGACCAGAGAAATGTGAGATGAGCGGCCATCCCATTTCCTTGAGCTCTTTGTGCGGTGATAAGCTCGTCTTCAATGCTCCTCCGTTCTTCGGTCCCAGGCGGCCTTTTCTTTTGCGAATGGCATTTGTCTTCTGATATTCCACACCGTCAGATGCAGCTTTTCCTTGGCAAACTGCCGCGCTGTATTGCATTCATGAACTTTGTTTCCTTTGCAGCGAAACGTCTGGCTTTCCTTATGCAAGCGAAATGAGTTCAACTCGCCAGTAGTCGGCGGCAGTAGCAGGTAGTGAAGGTGTCACCATCTCGGGAGGGCACGTTTCCTCATTTTCGTCGTTGGTGGACCTTTTTCCGCTTTCGTCGTTTCCTTTTTGCTCCATCCTTAGTTTTGTGCTGAAAAATGTGTACAAGGAGTGTTAATTCAAATTTACTGAGGAATGCTGGGAATGTTCTCTCATCTCTTTACAACTTGCTCATCTAAGGGAAGGCACTAAACGAGCAAGTTCATCATGATAATTTTCATTTCTTTATTTATTGTTAACCAAAACTATTCTTTCACTTACGTACACTATTATTGAATACTATAGAAGGCTTTTGTTTGGTCACTGTTCGAACATTGAGATTAAAAAGTTTTCCCATAATTTTTGACTTGTATTAAACAGTTCATTCTTCTTGCAACCTTGCGTATTTTATTCGAAAATTTTGAGAAAATTATGCTAAGGCGGCGGCAAAGGCGAGTTCTTTTTCATCTAGTGTTTTGGCAGATGTTTACCATAGTCTTTCATTTGTCACTCAAAAACTGATGCACTGATGCTGGAGCAAGAGTTCTACAGTAACATCAGTTGACGTCCGCCACAACGATTTTTCCACTTTCTGACTGATTCTTTTCTGACTGACGGTATATTTTCAGTCGATGGTTGCCTTCAGTGCAGATTTTGTTGATTGTGCACAGCATTCTTTAAGCTGCAAGTAGAAAAAAATTATAGATAACATTTCTCACGCCTGATTCTTGGCTTTCTATAGTTTACGATTATTACGGCTTGACAACAACACTATGAACAAGCTCCATACTCTTATACTAGGTTGCGACAGTAACGAGAGCTCCATCTTCTGCAGGATGGCTGTTGAATATTTTTTGGTTTTTGAAAGGGGAGCCTGATGTCGGTGGAAAAAAGAAAAAAGTGCAATTAATACCAAGAAAGGAATTCTTCTGCATTTCATCAGAGCAACGCTGTCCACTCAAAAATGTATGTATGGTAAATAGAGGAAGAAAATTGTACAGAGCGACACATCGCAGTCTTTTCCGATTTTCCATTCCTCAGTGATTTGTCGATTGTTATGCAATAGGGGCAGATTAATGTGCTTCAACCGCCTCGTCATTATGCTCTTCACACTTAATTATTCCAATAGAATACAGCTATTTTCAATCAAAGAAGACTAATCATGTCTTGAAAAGCGGTAAGAAGTTCCGAAAATTTAGCCAAAATGGGAAAAAACTTCGACCAGTCATCAAGCAAGCAACATAATCTGTGTACATACATACCTGTATGCACATCTGTATGCCTTTTAATGCGTTGTACACCATCTGCTTTCCTCCATCGCATTTCACTATCCTGCTATCAACAAAATAAAAAATAACCAAAAAAATAGGAATGAAAAATAAAAAATAATAGAAAAATATTAAGAAAAACGAAAAATAAAACTGCAAATGGGATCGAATCGCAATCAGTGGAGTAATGACTCCATTCTGCGACTGAGTGTTTGTCTGCTGTTTTTTTTTGAAGCTTGTCAACATATTATATTGTTAAATTGGCTGATGTATCGGCCTATTCGCATTCGTCGCAAAGTTGGAAGCCAAAAGCGCGTGACTTATCCTATCTAAAACTATTTAATACTATAGGGCAACATCAATGTACTGTTGTAATCAGAAAGGGAAGAGGATGCTGGTTGTAGCTTGACGTTCATCCCTCAACTTTTTGTAGGTTTTTTTGCGAATCCACTCTGTCTTCGGAGTTTCGCGAGTGGACGTTTGTCTTTCTAGCGATAATTGTACTTGTTCTCTTCGTCCTGACTTTCGCGAATTTCCAGCTCATTGTCAAAGTCCTCACTTTGGGCTATTGAAACTATGTACTTGAGCTAGTGAAGCTACTGAAGCTAAGCTATTGATATGAAAACACTTCCGACTTAGCCACTCCTGCTAAAGAATACTTACGTTGCATATTTTCTGTACCCTACTTCATAAAGTCTTAGTGAATGCGAGCGTGGTGCAGTGGTAAGAGGAGCTGCTCAAACCCGCTCAGTTGAGCGCCGTACATGAAATTGAAATTGGTACCAGGCTTGTTTGGGAAGTTAAAAGAGGTAAAAGACACTGGAGCGGTACAGCGATTGGCCCCGCAAGTCATTGTATAGGCCAAATACGCATTCATCATGACTATAAGATTCTAAATGGAACTTGAATGCGGCGGCGCGTCTTTAAGGGGCCGATCATCTTCACCTTTTGTCTTTTTTACTTTATAAAAGATTGGATTTGCTGAACGAGCTAAGCGACGAAGCGAAAAAGCATCTAAATGAATAGATAGAGTACTCTGTACTCAGCGCTACAGTAGACGAAATCTAACGAAAGCAGGATGTGCTGCTGGTTGGAATAAACTCTACCGAGGCCGTTGGCGTTTCTTAATTCGCGTTTACAGCTATAAGTGTGGAGCTGTCGTCTTTTTCTATAACCTTTGTGCCCATCTTTTCCCTCACCAGCGACGAGTTCGTTTTTGCTTGTTGTCGGTGAGTAAGATGATTTGTCATTCGAAGTACCTGAAGCGATGTTGTTCTGAGTTCTTCACTTTCAGCATCTCACATCCTACACTTGCTGTTATTCCTTTTCTTGAGCGCACTTTTTTCCTTTTTTTCATCATTGTAATGAGTTACCGCATTTACTTCATGAATGTGCTCTCCAGATATTTGACCCTTCATAAAAATTTCAGGTATCACCAGCTCTGAAGGATGTCTGGCGAAATCAGCTGGGTGAGTGGACTACCTTACAGTTATCACTCTAGTTTTACAAAACGAAAGAAAACTCTTACGATCACCAGAACGATATACATTGAAGCAGGAGCAAATAATGGGTGGCAAAGACACTCTGGGCCGTCGTTGTGCAGTTGTAAGAGGCGCTACTGACATTCGCACGATCGCGGCACAGGCTAACGAAGCCTTCCATCCCTCCGGGAGCGGGTAAATTGGTACCAGACTTTTCTGGGAAGGTAAAAACAGAACATGTATGGCGACTGGACCCCGCAAGTCGTTGTATAGGCCAAATACGCATTCAACATGCCTCTACGATTCTGAATTGAACTCGAATGCGGCGGCGCGTCCCGAAAACCTTAACCTTTACTTTCACCTTTCACCTTTTAAAGAAAGCACTGTCCATTCTGGTGCGTTCCTGATATCACTGCACAACAAATTGGAAAGACAGGGCAGATAATCGAAGATTGGTGTTTTTATTGGTCAATGAATAGTATCAGTTCTTGTTACTTCCTCTTCTTACTTCTTGCAAAGGCACTTCTTGATTATTCCTCAATATTGCTGATTTATCGCTAAGTTTAACACAGCGTCACCAAAAAAGATTTAACTTGAACGGTACAAATTTTGTAGAACGATGAAGGAGAGAGTTGTAAATCTAATTGTTGTGCGCAGAGATCGCGCTATCTGAAAAAAAATCCGGTTCGACTAATCTTGGTACGACTCGTGGTTGATGCTAGTCCATTGAAGAGTAGATATGAGTTTGAAGAAGATTGCTCGATCATACTTATGCTCAGAAGGAGGCTGAGAAAAAGGTGCGATTTCCTGCGCAGGCTGTCAAATAAATAGATTAGATTAGAGGTCTTCATGGTTTGTGAGAGAGCCCATGAGGTGAACCGTCGTTACGAGGACTTAACAGTTCGTCTAATAACAATTCATGACTTCTGAGAATTTTCGATATGATGAACATTTCCTCTGGACAGATAAAAGAATTGTGGCTTCAGAGAAGGTCCGAATCCTCCTGTAGTGTCGGCAACATTGTAATAGCAGTGAACGCAGGCGTTATTCGCCCAATTGCTATTGATCTAGAAGATTCGACAGTTCAGCACCGCACAATAGTCCCTGTTGATTTCTAAGCTGCGACGAAGAATGGATACATTTCCATGGGAAGAAGCGCTTTGCAGATTTTTATCTGTCAACGACCTTTCGAAACATTTCGAGTGGTCATGGTCTGGTCAGTATCAGCATACCCTTCATATGTGGTGCATATCTGGTGCCCAAACGCGAATGAAAGACGTGTACACCAGAGATAAATATGACATCGAGAAGGTTTGGATTGCATTTTGAGTGGCACAGGATTCAAAGACCACTCTGATATTGAACCTGCCCTCAAATATTATATTCAATCCATGTCTCCAAATTTATAACACAGTGTCACATTGAATGACATTTTACGTAGAAAAAGATGGACTCTTGATGAGATGAAAAGATGAAGGTACTTATCTTGATGGCAAGTGTCCACTTTTCGCGAAGAAATAGCCTTTGAAAAATGAAAAAAAGGACAGAACTTCCTTTACGACATAGTACGACTTCAGAAAAGGATAGAACTTTCTTTACGACCTAATACACATTTCAACGAGCGAGCCTAGAGCCGTTTGGCATCCTTTTCTCCTTCATTTGTAATATACATTCACCAGAACCAGTAGCGACGTCGCACGGCTTTAATGATTGACTATACATCTTCTGAAGAAAATGTGGAAACGTCAGACGAAAAATTGATTCACCTCTAATCTCGTTAGTCAAAGTAGCATGACAGTTTTAATTCTATAACGCTGACACAATCAGCACAATTTAATTCGCTGCGGATGTCGCAAGCTTTGTGGAAATCCATCTCCAGGCTGCCGTTCATAATTTTGGACCAATGGACGAAACCCACTGTTTATTGTTAACATTATCAGATTTTGAGGAAAGCGAGGGCTATAAGAGCCTGGCACGGTAATAAAATGACGCAAAGTTTCACGATAATCGTAAGAATATTTTCAGCTTACCTGGTAGAATGATGAATCCGGTTTACTGGGCTGAGTGCTGGATAAGAAAGCCTTCTCACTTAAAAAATATGCTAGGGGTGCACAAATGACCGACGCAGTTGGCGCGGAGAGCCGTCGTCTCAGTATCGTAATGGTTTACGCACGACAGACGCAAGATGCGGGTTCGAATCCCGTCTGGAGCGAGATTTTAGTGACGACCCTAGCACCATCATTACAACATCTACTTCAAGTATAGGGCGCCCGTGGTGCAGTGGTAGGAAGCGCAGCCGACACCTGCACCGACGATCGCAGGTGTCGGCTGCGCTTCCTGCGATCGATCCTTGGCCGGTCCAACCAAGCCTTCTATCGCTCCGGGGTGGGGTAAATTGACACCCAATTTGTCTGAAGGTACACTGACCTGATATAGCGGCCGGCCTCCGCAAGTCATTGTACTGGCTAAATACGCATTCACCAAAGCTTCTGCGATTCTGAATTGAAGACAAATTCGGCGACTCGTCTCTAGGGGACTTCTAGTATACTTGGCGGTATGTGGGTTGGGGGTGCAAGGTGACGGTCAATAACATTACGCCGTGTTCGCGTGGTTTTTGACACGTTTCAAAGGTACACACTATAAAATTGTTCACAACACCACAATTATACAATAGTAGATATTATAGCGATAACATCTTAACGAACGCGGATTCATCACAGTTTTGCAGACTACTCCCCCACACTCCCCTCAATCCATATAGAACCGTATACTTAATAGTAATTCGTAGAACCGCAGTAATGGAACTAGATTTTCTTGAGGAGACCCTGCTGGTTGTGTGATGGCTCCGCCGATTTAGTGAGGAGGTATGAAGGTCATTAGCGCAACATCAGAATGTTGAATGGTGGCGGCTTAGGCTTTTTGCCGTCTGTCCTAAACATTTCCGGTGGCAGCGGAATTCAGCGCGTATGAGCAAATAGAAATGAACTCTACGGCTTGTCGCAAGCGCTGACTCCACCTCACCGCTAAATTTTTATAAAAGCATGCTGATCATTGACAGACTACGCTTTCAATTGTCCGAGGTAATTGCAGCAGCAATCGAATGCGAACACACTTCTTCAACAAGTTCTCGATCATTTAGGTGTCGACAGTTGCCGTTCACATTTCACTTATTATCGGAGTATTGACGTATACCATATTTGGTGCCATAGTTATACAACATCTCGAGACACCGGCAAAACCGTGGGTTTCATGTTGGTTTGTATTCGGTTTTATTTAACGCTACCTTTAGCGCTGTAGAACGAACGTAAAGGTCTTAGCACAATCGTTGCCTGCTGGTGTACCTGACGGGGTAAAACGGTGGACCAGATTTATTGTCGGTTCTCTGAATAAATAAATAAATAAATAAATAAATAAATAAATAAATAAATAAATAAATAAATAAATAAATAAATAAATAAATAAATAAATAAATAAATAAATAAATAAATAAATAAATAAATAAATAAATAAATAAATAAATAAATAAATAAATAAATAAATAAATAAATAAATAAATAAATAAATAAATAAATAAATAAATAAATAAATAAATAAATAAATAAATAAATAAATAAATAAATAAATAAATAAATAAATAAATAAATAAATAAATAAATAAATAAATAAATAAATAAATAAATAAATAAATAAATAAATAAATAAATAAATAAATAAATAAATAAATAAATAAATAAATAAATAAATAAATAAATAAATAAATAAATAAATAAATAAATAAATAAATAAATAAATAAATAAATAAATAAATAAATAAATAAATAAATAAATAAATATGTTCGATCATAGATTAGGTCATTCGATATAACTCGCCTGTACGACTTCTTGATAACGTTGCATAGGTTCGTCAGAATGCTAGGCATGGTACGACGTTCGGCCGGACAGCTGGAAGAGTATAAGTTTCACGCCATTTTTAGACCTCTGAGTCATTCAAGTCGGAACGTTAGGCCATAATAACTCTGGTCCACTCTACTAACTCGTTCAGCACACAGCATCATGCCTAGGTTTTGAAAAGATGGATTATGGAGTGGCAACACATTTTTGGTGAAAAGAAGGATTTTGGAGGGCCCCACATTTTTTGGATTTTTTTGTATATAGGTTTTGCTGTGAAGCTCGCTTGGTGTGGCCAACCAAGTCTTCCATCCGTCGAGGGTTGGGTATTTTGGTCCCAGACTTGTCTGGAAGCGTAAAGATACTGACTTGGTATAGCGGCTGGCTCTCACTGTTTAGGCCTATTCACTGTGCTTTTACGATTCTGGAACCAACGATTCTGAACCACGAATACGGCGTCGTTGGGGAACTGCTCCACGCCGACACCATTTCCTTTGCCTCAACTTTACGTTTTGCAAAGTATTGAGCCTCGAATGAGAAAAATTCTTTCTTTTCTTCTCCCTCCATTTTTTCAGGAGTTTAAAAAAGCCTAAAATTAAGCTTTATTACGTGACTTTCCGAATATTTTGAAGCGTTTTCTCAAGAAACATCTACAGAAGAGCTCGCTGTTTTTGATTTCAATGACGTCGTAGTGAGTGACACTATCGATCTGTAGATCAGATTGTTTTTAAAAATTTTGATTGATAAATTTAGAGTATGTAATTATGGACTCAGCCTTCAATTGCCAAGTAAATAGGATTGCTCTAGTGCTCCAAAGCATCCATGCATCTAGGCAACCACTCATGAGTTATGTCTCATCTCCATAATTAGCCTTCTTCATCTTGACGTGAACTAAACGCTCGCAGATTTTTCTCGCGAACGTATTGCCTAGTTAGCTTTGGCACAACACAAATTCTCAGCCGACGATATTAACTGAAGATTTATATCATTTGCAAAGCATTCAATCATCAAGTGTGTTCGGCTAAACTCGTGAATTTCCCGCTGCTAAAGGCTCCCATAGGTACACTATAAGTACATGATTGCTAGATGTTCAAAAACTCGCGATGAATGCGCTCCAAACGGCGACGTCTCAGTTTTTCAATGTTTAGAGTCGCGCTGAGTGAGAACGGCGGCGGCGACGATTATCGAGACAATGTGTCCACTCGTGTTTATCTCGGCTCTGAGGTGTCCGCCATCGATCCAGAGGTGGTGTCTACTCAGCTCTTTGTAGAGAATAGAGCATTGGAATCAGTGGGCTTCAGGTTCATCGATGTCTGGAAAGAGCTATTGAATCGATGATGAAGACAACTGGCTGCTCTGAATATGAGCTTCAACATGTGAGCATCTCACCAATCGACGAATGCTATCAGAACGCCCAAATTGCTTCTCTTGGAGCACATCCTCCACCTATTTCCGGTTTGTTTATTTGTTTGAGTCTAGTCATGGTATATGAAAACGAAACTTTTCGGGGCAAAGATATTGTGATGCTTACAACAAAGCTTTTGGGCTCGACAGAGACGTCCGAGTATACGATCCAAGGAGGAAATCAATAGGATAGCCGAAAAAAAAAACAACATCCAGTGGTATTACGCATAACAAACACTGAACCTATCTGGAATTTGCGATTTCAGCAGAAGCCTTGTGGAGAACTTGTTGAAAGATCTATATATTTGAAGATGCTAGGTTATTCGCAAAACACTGACATAGGACGGAAATTGAACCCTCGTCTTTCTGTTTCCGGCAGACTGCACTAACCACTGTGCTACCGATGTATGTATGTTAAGGATCCTCTAGCACCTACAACACAATGTCAGTGTTTTGCGTTAAACTTGTTGAAGACACGCTGTTTATTAGGTAAAAATCGTATCTTCAACACGATTTGCATCTACTAAAAGACATAAAGCTCCCGCGTGGTGCAGTGATAAGAAGCGCTACTGGCACCCGCAAGGTTGAGCGATTGATCCTGTCCTTGGCTAACCAAGTCTACCATCCCTCCGAGTCGGATGAATTGGCACCACACTCAGCGGCTCTCCGCCACAAATTATTGTATAGGGTAAACATGCCCTCACCATGCATTTGTGGTCAATGTCGACCCTTTTATCACCACACCTTAACCTTGCATAAAGACGAATGCTGTCATCGGTGCTCGCTACTCACTTCTCTGTCTAAGCAAACATTAAAACTACTTAAATACGACACTTAAATAGAGAACAGGTTTTCCGAAAAATTGCCGAATTTCCAGAAGACGCGCTGGAGGACGAAATTCAATCGGAGTTGGATAAATGGTCTTTTGGAAACTCACTTTTGTTCAGCTTCAGCGTCATTACAACCATAGGTACACTTTACTTGATTTTCTCCCAGCTCTTTTATTAGTCCGTAGATAGTTAATATTTTCGCAGGATATGGACATGTTGCACCCGTTACTTTTCGTGGTCGCCTGTTTTGCATAATTTATGGTTTGATTGGTGTTCCGGTGACACTGCTGACCGTCGCCGATCTCGGCATGTTCTTGTCGATTTTGCTTCGAAAAATAGTCAATTGCGTCTACAATCGTATTATAATGTCATGCGGTAGGAGGAAGTGGAAGCCGTCTAAGGTTGCTGAATTTTTCCAGACCTTTTTCGTTACAAAAGTTTAAGTTAATCTTTCAGCTAAACGCACCAGTTTCCAATGATGCTGTCAACGAGAAGGATGGCATGCTTCCAACGGCTCATGACTTGAAGGGATCGGAAGAGGAGCTCGAGGAGCGCCCTAGTGATTCGGACCCAACGTGAGTAGAGCATTTCATCAGCATGATCTGACAAGGAGCGTCGTTGAAGTAATGCCAAGCTTTGGCGATGTCATTTCTACGGGATGTAGGGCTCCTCATCGGATGTCCAAAAACGTGAGAAATTTTTTTGGAATCGTATTTCATGGTACTGAAAAAGGCCTGCGAAAACGAGAGAGTGCTGCTCATCACAGCGCTCATCTCACGCCACGGATGTGCTCGGAAGCGCAGTGGCTGAGCAGTTGGGCCCATGGTTCGGTCCCGTTTGTGTGAGACATTTTTGCATATGTCTATTCTTTGCTACCAAGCACTTGCAAGGTCACGAGTGCTGATTTTTCATACGATTAATGTGCTTTGTAAGCGAATTTAACTTATTGGTGCTTTAACCATATCCTACCAACGGTAGTTCCGCGAATGCACACAAACTTCTCCACTTCACGAGTGTAGGTCATAATTTACCTTTGACAACGGTTAAATATCCATTACCAAAATGACTTTTTCTCCCGGAAGTGTTGTCGGTCGACTTTCGACGACGTTCACTCATGATTTCACCCCTCCTACAAGGAAGAGATTTCAATTGGGGATGCCGTAAAACGGCTTCTCCAGGAGGCAATGTATAGCGACATCGACTATGTGGAAGAGGATGAAGGGATGCAGGTTAGAGTCTATGAACAATAATTTCGTCGTGGAAGAATAGAGGTGGAATACCTTTAATTTTGTCATCAGCTCGTTTGAATAGGTGCGCTCTGATGAAGAAATGGATGTCGACTGGACAGCTGACGATGACTTTGAGGAGGGAGATGAGGGATCATCTTTGCAGAAGTCAGTCTTTTTCGACGACAAGAAAAAAAAAATAAGAAATCCAATAGAAAAGGTACTGCCGAATAGCACCTTCCGGATTTTCACAGAATCGTGTCCCATTTTTACAGATGCAGAAGGCTCTTAACTTTTATCGTGGGTCTAACAAGAGATTTCGTTCACTTTCATCTATGACGGCGAAGTTCAGTTGGATCAAATCGAAAAGTCATATCAATACGCTTCTTCGCTTTGAGCAAAAAGGTTTAAACTTTCGAGCATTTTCTCCGACAACGTCACCTTTGAAAGCTACTTCAGGAGAGATAAAGGAATGCAGAAGGCAGGGATTCAAAAGGCTTTCCGCACTTTTACGCGAGCAGGTGCTCGAAGCGGTCAATCAGGGTGTGAAATATCCATTCATCCGTCGTTATGCAACAACAAAAATTTTTGAAGCTCACCCTCTATCGAACGCTGATATTCGGTATATGGCCCTTCGTCTAGACTCCGAGCAGAGGATCATCGAGGGCTTCAAAGCGTCGAAGACGTGGGTGTCGCAGTTCTCGCGGGAGTGTGGATTATGCTCCAGAAGAATCGCACGCTTTATAACTACAGGGAGCCTTCGCTGATGAAGTTGAAGAGCATGCGAGAGCTTTTGTACAGTCTGTCAGGGATGAAATGAAGAAGTACCCCTTATCAGTGTTCGCAAGCGCCGATCAGACTGGGATCAGCAAGGAAGTGGCTTCCAGCAGGTATATTTGCACGGTGAAACGATTCACACAAAAAAGCCATCTTTTTTTAGGACACTGGCACCAATCGGTGTTAGAGAAGTAATGAGAGTTGTGAGGTCCGTAGTTTCTCTAACACATTCCTTCACGGCGATGCCCGTAATAAACGGGGATGGTCGCCTTGGAGAGAAGCTTCTCGTTGTTCTCAAGGGAAAAAATAGTGTTCTCCCGCGGACTGGTCACTGGCAAGCTCCGAACTTGTTGGTGGTGGCAGGGACAACGCATATCATGACCAAATCGCAGGTGCCTTGCTTCGTCAAGGAGTGCGTGGCTGGGTCGTCAAGCCCTCCTCTCACAATACTCCTTGTCGACAGCTGGGCTGGATTTAAGGACCACGCCAATGTGCTGTCACAGGTGACCCGCGGAAAGGAAGTTCGTTCAATGACCATTCCAGCGGGTGCCACCTACCTTTACCAGCCATTGGACGTGAACTTTTTCCGCCTATTCATGCGATACATTCGCCGGTTGCACGAATATGCAATACAGCATCGCCCAGACTTTGCTGCAAACAGTCGAGACGGTATTTTGAAAGTAAGTTAAGGACACCGAATACCATACCAAGTGGATTTCATGTGCACGGTTTGCGGATTGTAAGCCAGACCTACGGGCAGTTCTGTGCGCCGGTATTCCGTCAATGTTTGGCTGACGCGTGGGTGGCAGCCGGATATGTCGACGATCACGCAGGGCACTTCTCTACCCCTACGGATTATTCCTTCAATGAAGAAGAAGTTGTGGTGCCCCGTCAGGAAAATGACGCTTGTTCGTCCATAGCCTTTGTAAGGTGCTGCTGGTGCAACAAGCGTCTTTGCTTCGAATGTTTATAGATTTATATCACAACTGTTAACGCCTATAAAGAACAATAAATAAATTAACTTCATATGTGCAGGAAGAAACTATAAAGACTCGTTATCACACCAATCAGACGCAAATCAGCACCCGTGACCTTGCAAGTGCTTGTTAGCAAAGAATAGACATGTGCAAAAATGTATCACACAAACGGGACTGAACCATAAACCCTCCACCGCGACCCATGGGCCCAGGTGCTTAGCCACTGTGCCACCGAGTACATCTGTGATGTGAGATGAGCGCTTTGATGAGCAGCGCTCCCTCGCTTTCGCAGGCCTTTTTCAGTACCATGGAATACGATTCCAAAAAAATTTCTCACGTTTTTGGATATCCGATGAGGAGCCCCACATCCCGTAGAAATGACATCGCCAAAGCTTGGCATTACTTCAACGACGCTCCTTGTGAGAACGATCAAAATGTTCTCCGTGTTCCTTTCTTTTGAGAGCCTGGTATGAGTATTCTGTCGTTGCAGAAAAACGGGCGAGGCTGTTGCTCTCTGTATGACGTTTGTGTGCTACTTGTTGCTGGGCGCCAAAGTGGTTTCTGTATACGAGCCGGAGATGGACTTCTTCAAAGCATTTTATTTTAACTTTGTCACGCTGACCACGATTGGACTGGGCGACTTTGTTCCCAGAAGGTGCGCCTAACAGTCTAGGTCATTTGAAAAAGAAGCATTTCCGGCACGTTTTCAGCTTTGACTATCTCTTTATTACGCTCTGCTACATTGGCGTCGGTCTGGCTCTCACCACAATGGCAATTGAGTTGGCTGCCGATCTACTACGAAAACTGCATTATATCGGTCGAAAAATGGACAACATTGCTAGCACTGTCGTGTGGTTCGGCGGAAAGAAGTTGGTCTCCTTGTTGTTCTTACGTTGAAATGTAAAAAAATTTCCAAATGTGAATTATAGAATGACGATGAAGCAGCTGATTAAGAACCTCGGCGATCAGTTCAACATTCCTGAAGAGGATATGGCAAAGTTTAATTTGAATGAATTCGTGGATAACGCGATGAAAGTTGAGGCTGGAGAGATTAAGACGTTGAGGGTGAGTCGATCGATGGCCGGAAACTGGAGCTGTGCTGGTTTAACGGTGTGACCTTCTGGCCCGTGCCTCTTCTTTTGACCGCGGATAGATATAAATATTGGGTTGTTCTGTCACAAAATTTTCAAAAAAAAAATCGTAAAATTCAGTGAGAAGCGTTATGACCTACCCACGACTATTGATCCATAGACCAAAAATTCTAGAATATTCTGAGCACAGAGCCACCCTTATATATCGTTGGGGCTGGATAAGCGACTCCCTTGAAACCGAAGCTATGGCTCCAGTTGACAAACGTATTCCGCGACCGGTTATGTACTATGAGTTCCTTCAACGGCATTCCGCAGCGCAAGTCGCTGGCAACGTCTATGCTGTGTTCGGCAAAGACGCGGTCTCACTTAGGACAGTCCACAGATGGTTCAGCCGCTTCGAGGAAGGAGATGTGACCTTTGAAGATCTGCGACGTCCATCAACGATAATCGATTACAGTAAGCCCTGAAGAAGAAGCCCAATGCAACAACACTTGAATTATCGGAAATGCTGCAGTGTCACAACTCGTCGGTACATGGTTGTCTTCAGGCATGTGGATATCGAAAAGTGCTATCGAAATGGGTACCTCACGAGCTTTGTGACTCCGATCTTTTTTCTTGAGTAACCATTACTCAGCCTCACCTTCTCCGCCCTTTCAAGACAATCAAAGATTGACCGCCACCAAAAGAAGGTGATGCTGTGTTGTTGACGGGTCTCAAGGTATTCTCTTCTACGAGTTTCCTAAAGATGGCACGAGAGTAACAGCCGAGGTCTACGCTGTCCAACTGCAAAAGTTAAGCGAGGCAATGTAACTGAAACGTTCACGACGAAAGAATGTCTTCTTGCTGCACGATAATGCTCAACACCATGTTGTGGGAACTTCTCGTCAATAGTTAGAGGAACTTTGATGGGAGGTTCTACCTCATCCGCCATATTCGCCAGACGTAGCTTCATCTGAGTACCACCTATTTCGAGCTCTGAAGCAACACTTGACAGGAAAGCAGTTCGACAATCACGCAGTGATTATTTCGTAGATTAACTTTGTGCTCAAATAATTATGAAAATTTTTGGAAAAATGTCCGATTGATGACATAACTTTCTCGAAAACCCTGCACATAAGTATATTCGCTGCATGGTGTACTCCAAGCTCTACTCACGATCCTAAGGGATTGTTACTCGTCGGTAGGTACATATATTTCCTGCTAATCGTTCTATCCTTTATAGGGCGAAAAGGGTGAAAGAGGATAGTATCACCGCTCTTCTTATGCTTTTTGCGAAGTATACCTCCCTCACTATCCGCATGCTCAATTACAGAAACCACTGTCGCCAGTGATGATGCGCGACGACGACGCGGTCAGTTTCAGCAAACTACGCGATTCTAGCGCTAGTGACATTCGTTATGTGGACGAACGCTGGAGCAAATACACCGGTAAGTTGCTAATTTCCTGTCAAGCGAGGCCAGTGAGCGCGACCCAAAGATTTCCAATGAGACCAAGTTGTTCTTCATGGTCTCATTGAGAAACGAGAGCTGCAACGATGCATTATATTAATAGCTTGCTTTTGCTGGATACAAATGTATAGTCTTAAAAAGCCGAAAAACCTCGAACAATGAGCAGTTGCGAATGAGCTGCCATATCAACTTCGCCCCTGTTTGGTAGTGAGGAATTATTTGGGGCGCTCATCACAATTTCAACATTTGCTGATGGATTAGTTTACCGATTAGTTTATGTCAAGGTCAATATTAATCGTAAATATCAACATTAGTAGTAAATGCTGCGTTTTTTGTTGGTCACATTCGTCCTATGCATCCAGAAACTACTGTACAATTGCATAAGAAGCACAGTTTGGTACCAAGTGTACGATGGAAAAAGAGAAGTCAGGCACTGGACATACCGCAACAATAAATCGATGACAACGGCGCTCTTTTGCGCCAAAAGGTGCCGTTTCGAGGTCCACCCATGGTGATCTGGACGGAGTCTATCTCAATTCATTTACGCCGCATGCGCAGCGAGGATCTCACGTGGTAACCCGGCCGAAGGCGGAGCCTCGTCGAGCGTTGAGTCATCGGACGAGTAATCAAAGTGTAAGGGCCCATTCAGAGTTTTACTGCCGCAGTAAAGTAAAATTAGCAGCAAAAGGGGGGATGAGCGCATTTTCGCAACGGGTGCGCGCAACCGCTTTCAGAATTTTACTGCGGCAGCGTTGCCGCGGCACTTATACAAAACAACATAAAATGCACAAAAAATACAAAAAATAAACGATGACGAAACACGAAATGGATCCTTTGTGTAGTGAGGTGTGGTGTACGCCAAAAATTTGGCAGACATCGCCATACACCCCACGTCCCTTTTCGGTGGCAAACCTGCTGCCGCAGCAAGGAATGTCCCGGGACATTCCTTGCTGCGGCAGCAATGCAGCAGCGCTGCCGCAGTAAAACTCTGAAAGCGGGTGCAGCGCTGCCGCTATTGCGCAGCTGCCGCGCGCGCCGCCGGTCCCTATCCTTCATCATTACTGCGGCAGCAACGCAGTAGAGTCTGAAAGGGCCTTAAGGAAGCGAAAATCGGAGGGTCAAAAAATTTCTTTCAAAAAACCGCTTATTAACAGGTTCCACGTTTCCAAGATTTGTAGATAAAAAGATAGATCTCGAGCTTCTGAATTCAGATATGTGCATAATTATTTTTGCGAGTAAATCAATTCCAAAGAAAAAATACAAAACCGCCGAGGAAAGCGCCGCTGGCGCCGTTTTGTCGTTGCGGCACCTCCGATACTGTAGGTTTTGTAGGCGGTCTTTGGGACATGTTCACTGACCGCCCTCAAATAGAGCATCAAAAATCGTAGCTCAGGCGGGACTCGATCCTGCTTCTCAAGCTTGTCCGGGCCAATGTGACGCTAGTAATCTCTCGGCTAAACCAAACACTCTCAGGCTCAGCTTAATTTCTTGATTATGGTGTTTATGCCATGGTACCAAGGTTGATTCAGATTTTCCCGGAGATTCTGTGCGTACCATGGAAACACTCCCAATGAACGAGGGCAGAAGACCCGGAATGGAAGTCGCCGTGAGTTGATTTTATTGTGCGTTCTGTGGTTTGAAAAATGAACGACTCTTTCTTTTTCGTTTTTGAGTGAAGAGGGCGCTCGAGTAGAATATTTATCCAAATATTCATAACACTTTTCATCACTCTTGCACGCTACACTTGTTTCACATCAATTTCACATTGCCACTCTTTCCTCAAGGAATTGCAATGTGAAGTGCGAACGTCATACACCTTCATACCTTCTACTTCAGAAATTGAACGTTGGGTCAATTTCTGTACATTCGCGTTTTCTATAATTATTAATAATATATTTTGTCACATTTATTTACAGTTTGCTTAGATGCTATATGCATGCATATATGCATATGTATATGCATGCAAAAGTAGAAGCAGGTAGTAAGGTTTTGACGAATCTGAGACCTATCTCTCTCACTCCTATTACTCCATTCAGTTCCACCGGTAGTCCTGAAAAAAGGTAAAGAAAAAGTATATGCAATCGTCGTTCAGTGGAAGATTTGGATATCGTATATGCCACTATTATTAGTCATCCATATTCTAATTACATGTTATCATTATCAATCGTCCAAGTTCTCTGAACGCTTCGTTTTCAGTGATTTTGCCAAGTTGCCGTTGTCATAAGCACCTTTACTACTCGCGGCCCTAAAAGTTGCGATTTCTTCCACTAATCATCGATTTATTCCGCTAGTGCAAGAAGCAGTATTTGAAGAATTAAATATTTGAAATATTCGATGATGTCGATTTCTCGCCAGATCCCTTATTTATTGTTTTTTGCTTGGATTCTGTTTATTGTTGCTTCAGCCAATGACCACTATTAATGACCAACACGAATATGTTACAGATTCCACGGATCGACTTGGATTGTCCGTTCTTCACAGATTCATCACTTCCCACTTCATTCGATGACGAGTACTTGAGATCTGTCACGAAGAGAGTGAACCAATGACGTCTGCCTACTTATCCTGCACTTATTTATACCGTGATCTGATTTCGGTCCAACTGAAAACGTTTCGGTAAAGCGTAGATAGTTAACTCAATTTTCCAATTGAACTTCTCTTCGTTCTCTTGACATGGTTGTTGAAATACTTGATTTTCGCATAAATTCAAAAATTTTGTTCAGACAAGTTTGAGCCACTTCAACTTATTGCTGTGATAAACAGATAAATTCAAACGCGGCGTTGAAGAAACCTGTCGGCCGCGTCTTGAATCACTCTGCAAATAGCAGTGATAAAGTGCGCTCATCGATAACACAAACGGTGCACTTTCCTAAAATGTTTCGCCATATTAACACATGTTTCAAGTTATCATTACTAATCATCCAGTTTCTCCGAACGCTGTTTTCGGTGATTTTGCGGTCGTTGTTGTTGTCAAAAGCACCACTGCTGCTCGCGGTCCTAAAAGTCGCAATTTCTTCCACTAATCATCGATTTATTCCGCCAGTGCGAGAAACAGTGATGTTCGCTGGAAGCCCTCGTACGCAAAGGAATCACCGGACCCAGAACGGCAAGGAAGCGTTTGCTAAAAGCTCTGACAAAGTAAAAAGTAAAAGCTAGACAGATTTTGGTGGGTTCAGATTTTGGTCCAGATCCTTCAGTCCCATGCAATTCAGCTGTCACGAAACATCGAGTAATGGTTCACGCTATTTGAAACAATTTTGCATAAGGGGCTGCAGTTCTTTAAAAATTTGTTCAGCTATCCAAGATTATTTGGGTCAGATTCAGTCGAGGCTCACGACGTTCTGGTTTGATGCACTTATATAGAGCAATGGTCTGAGTCTACAAATCTACTATTAGGTTGTAAAAAACCAATATTTGACACGTTCTGTGTTTTTCAAATTTAATTCTCCAATGCAGAACAGAACCAAAATATGAATCATTGTTTTCTACTAAGTATTTCCATAGTAGTGTTCTTGTGCCATGTGGTGGAATTCTGGCGATTCACTTTCGAAAAACTTTCCCACTTCCGTTTTCGAGATCACCAAAATTTTCGGAGTTTGCTCTTCCGTATAACTTTGAGGCGAACGGAACAATTGGGAGTCTGTGCGAGCACTTAACAATAAGCTGAAAGCATTTAGTACGCTATCGCAATGTTCAACTGCAAGAAACAAAAAGGTGAGTAAAGCAGTAGGAAAGTTGGCGTTGATCAGCCGTTATGGACGCGCCATGATTTTATTGTCCATTCAGAGTTACTAGTCTGGATCTTCACCTTTTCATACAAGTCTGGTATCAATTTACTCATCCTCGACGGCCGATTGCTCGACTTTGAAACTGCCTAGTTATAGTGCCACTTGTATCACCTATGGTACCTTTGATCGTCAATCTGCTCGAGCGAGCACACGTCCCTGATCCCTGATTAAGCGTCAGCCTAGGCTCTCAGCCGCTCAGCCATTACTTCTTACCATGTTACTTTCGCATAATGTGAGAACTCTTCAATTCTTTACTGGCAGTTTTCCTGTCAGGCGATATCAAAATGATCAAATTGTCGGTTAGCAATGTGAATGAAAGTTTCACTTTACATAAAATGCGAATTAAAACATGAGCAATACACTTTTTTGTTTGAGAAAATATTGCCTGATGCGAGAGATGAACAGAATGCGTTGCTTACTAGGGATTTGCCCAAAATTGTAAGCTACTTTGCAGATTGTCGTATTCTATCCACTAGGAAAGTGAGAATAACCGCTGCTGTATTCAAGAATTTTTCAATGGGAACAAGTACCGGGTGATAAGCGGTTGGTTGAGTAGGAAGCGCGTTAGGAGTAGATCGTAGAAAATCAAACCAAAAGGTGAGCCACATAGTTTCCCTGAACTCTGTAAATGGAATTTCCTGAAAAAAGAAAATCTCATAGGAGGCAGGCGTAAATGGAAGCCTCCTGGATTGATTTCGGATAACATCAATATAACTGCTGTATTTTTCACCCATTGCTAAATTTTTCTTATTTTATTCGCTGCAGTGACCCTTGATGGCTTAATCGGATTCTTTTTCATGGTAGTTTTTTTCGGGAAACTTTACAACATCAAAGAGCGGGCGTGTTTTCTTTGTCGCCGAAGCGGACAGAGGGAGCGCGAAGCAATGAGCTCAATAGGCGACAAACACCGCAACGAATCCATCCTGGAGCGTATGCTTAGAGATATCGAAGAGAAGGCAAGTTAGTCAGAGTACCGCAGAGTCTTAGATCTTTTTCATTGTAACTCATTTCAGGAGCGAATATTTGAAACATATAAAGTTGCAAGTGGAACGAACCTCCGCTTTCAAACCAGATCGATAATGAACTTTATCGATTTTGAGATGAGTCGTGTGATAAGGTAAGGAACTGATAGCTTTCCGGTATCTATGGTGGTACAATGAATGAGTTGTAGGGTCCCTCTTCACCAGATCTATGCTGTCGATCCCAGTTTGTGTGAAATGTTATGTAATACTTTCTTCGGAAGAACAAAGTGCTGGAGGCGTGAAGGACCGACGTAAGTTGAATTATCAGACGAGGGTTTCAAACTGCATTTCCGAAGTTGAACTAAAGATTCAAACAATGGCCGATTACTTCTTGCACCCAGAGTTCATCCTTGAACGTTGTCTCTTTGATTATTTTTTATTTATTTGCACATTTATTTGCGCCAAATGAAACAGACATGAATTTTGATTATGTTCTCTTAACACCATTAATAGGTACACCTATGCACAATCATTTCATAAAAGATATTCGGATGCCCACACTCTAACTCTTCACAGACTTATAGGATTTTTTCACGGTTTTCACGAATATCAAGATGCGACAAAGGCAATTTTCATCCATATCGCCCCGCTTGTGCTGGTCAATTTGTGTCAACTAGGCTGTTGTATCTATCTTCCACTTTCTGTATTTTCCTCTATAGAACATCTATACCGACAAGGGTTTGGGAAGATATTATCTTAACCGAGGAGATTCGTGCTTTCACGTTCTTCCGGATTGGAGCCATTGCTGTGCTGCGCACGGCTGTCATGACAATCTGATTCACATCATTCAGGTTTCCTTGCAATTGCAAGTGAAATCAAAAATGGATTGTCATTCGAGGAGCCTTCATTCTACAGTCCTCATACGCTTACGCACAATTAACCCATTGACGACCGCGCGCCTCCTGCGTGTCTGGCGCGTGGGACCGCGCGCACGTGCAGGGATGAGAGTGCGTCAGCGGCATTAACTGTTTTCAAAATGATCATAAGAAGAATCTTTCTGTGTATATTGTTGATTTTCAAACACTCCTTATGTAATCATTGGAAGTGAACGATTTTTAGACCGTTTTTTGAGCTTGTTGAAGGGTCGTTCGCTTGAAAAATATGTTGAAGCTTCGATAAAATGGAAAATATAGAATGGATAGTAACATTGCCTAAATGGACACACCTATCCACAGTGTCTCCCAAGAGGGAAGAACCGTAGCCCCTCGCTGGGCTACACGTCCCTCGACACCCAAAAGTGTAGCCCGTCGATGGGCTACATGTCCCACGCGATCCTAAAGTGTGGCCCACCGAAGGGCTACATGGGTAGTAACATTTTCCACATGGCCCGGATTATACACGTCCACGCGGTGCAAAAAGTGTCCCGCCGGCGGGACACACGGTCCACTGCGGACCATAAGGTGTGTCCCGCCGGCGGGACACGCGGTCGTCAATGGGTTAATTTTCAGCTTTCACCTGAACAGTTACCATTTCTCTTGCTTGTAACATTGATTACCTCATAAAGAGCTGAAAAAATCGTTCCCGTTTTTTTCTATATTCGAGTTTCCAGTTCCTATGATGGTTACGAAGTGGATCTGTGGCCAAGTTGTCGTTTTCATCTTTACGCTGGCATGTTGTGCACGTATGCTTGTGTAGTAATGGAGAGACTCTTCAGAGGAGTTCACGACGTTTACCAGGCGGCAATTTTCGCCGAAAACCGATGGTGAAACTGAACAGAATTTTTTTCGGAGAATTGTTCTCTTACAACTTGACGCTTGTTTCAGTTTTCACGAGCAAAGGACTCTCAGTCTGCTGAATGACGTCTTTCGTAGAAATGCTAGAATTGCCATAAACGCCATTGATATTGATTACGAGAAAATATTCAAGATGGGAGAATCTCAGTTCTTCAAAAACCATTTGGATGCGAACAAATGGAAAAAACTCACAACGATTCGGGCCGAAACATGCTGGGGAGGTTGCTGTCGTGGTGAGATGTGTTCAGTTTCCGTTGTGAACGCACCAAAAAATTAGCAAAGGGTGCTTTCTACTGTGCCGCATCTTCGGCCTCACTACCCTGCTGCATTGCTGCCAACTATGACGGGTCGCGTCTGCTCAGTATTCCCCAAAATTCCTCATTCTTCTCATGGTTATATGAGACGGTTATGGTTATATGAGAGAAGGAATGTGACATAACTGTTAACACTTTGACGACAATACGACCCACGGGTAGGTCCGAAGTTGTTTGCCGTTTGGGACAATCGAACTCCTTCGAGGTGTCGTTTTCTCCGACTTTCGATAAACTCCCGATTTTTTTGTAACGATCGTATTACCATTAACCCACAGGTGCTGCAAGCATCGTGGTTCAGTAAAAAAATTTAAAACCCGTTTATTTACATTGTAATTAAAACTACTTCAGCAGTATTCGAGGGATTCCGCTTTCCAGATTCCCTCTGAGAACCATTTACTCTGCCAACCGTCGTGAAACGTCATCTCGAGGGGTTGTCGAGGGCGCTGAATTGTGATGGCCGTTTCCCGAATTACGATCAAAGACGACCCATCTCGTAAACAAAGGTGGTCCAATCAAATCAATGCCAGCGACTTGTCCTAAGTTACGTTGAACTTCGATCATGGAGGTTATCGAGAGCGCTGGACACGATGGAGATGTCCATTTATATGGTGCGATAGCGTATCACGTCGAAAAAACCGTCTTCTGGGACAGTCCGACCCATCTGTGGATCGTATTTGCTATGGGCAAAACGCGCGTTGGTCCCACGCGCGCTAAACGAAAAACAGGCGCGGTCGTTAATGTGTTAAACAGCACCTACTAATAAGAATGATGAAAGGATATAAAGCGATAACGGGACTAAATTTTCGTTTGATTCATCCGGGACTGTTGTTTTCCTCCGTTAATTCACTGTGTTTCAGCTCGCACCCCATGGCGCGTCCGAAGCGAGGAAGCCTCAATTGAGCTGATGGCGATAGCCTACCGAGCAAAAGCGATGGTTTGTGTCAATTCCTCTGATGAATCTCCCTTTCATGTTCCATTTAGATAAACATCAATTTTTGCACCTTTTTCGAAAACAACAGCTACTATATTGACGCCTGAAATCCGTAATGACAAACATATATGGAGTTTAAGTAGAGACGAAAAAATCCTGAGGCCCTTGGTATACTCCCGTCGGTCATCGCCGTCGATCGCCGTCGGTCGCATGCGTTGGTTGGTCAATTGCCATTGGTTGTTCTTATTTGATGGCCTTAGCCAGCTATTCATGCTTTATGCTACTGCTGTTCTTCTTTACATTTACATTTATTTTAATCCAACAGAGAACAAAACCAATTAATCACCAGTAGCGAAAACCAGGGGTGTGCGGAACTTCCGTTTCCGTGTTCCGAATTCCGGTTTCCGGCCGTTTTTGGCTCTTCCGTTCCGTTTCGTGTTCCGCTTTGTTTTTGGGCGGAACACGGAAACGGAAGAAGAAATCGAAGACCTCCACTGTGCAGGCTAACACAAGAGGGACTTTAGCTATTGTGCTACGATCCATTCGAATTTTCTTGGAATAAAACCAATGCAGCGAAGTACACTCCCCCTTCATCCTAAGAAAGCTCGCAATGAAGTATTTGTCGGCACCTGCCACATCGTCCGAGTGCGAGAGATTGTTTTCTTCTGCTGGTTTCATCTGCGAAAAAGCCTCTCTCCCCAAAATCATGAAAAAAAAACTGCTGTTTCCCCACCATAACGTGCTCGTTTTAGGCTTTTAATTCTATTTTGAAGGCATTCTTGTCTATCACGCCACAAATAAGTCTGTCTTTCTCTACGTGCTTGTCTTCGGCTTATAATGAATATCTAACGATGCATTTCTACCGTTTAGCTTGAAGCTATCACCAAACGTTGGTCACCTTCACCAAAATATTATAATTAATATAATATAATTAATATTGTATTAAATATTAACAGTAGACACATTCTAGTGGAAACAAAACGAGCACTCTATGGGTACCTTTAGAAACGGAAATGAAAACTTTTTGTGGTCCAGTTTTGACTAAATTCCAATAATTAAGTGGTTTTTTCACTATTTCCGGCTTCCGTGTTCCGCATTCCGGTTTCCGGCCATTTTGGCCACTTCCGTTCCGTCTTCCGTCTTCCGCTTTTTTGAAAAAAATTTCCGCACACCCCTGCTCTCTTTCGTTGTTTCGAGATTCTGTTTCCTTTTTCTCTCCAGTTAAATTGAAAAAAAAGCAAATGAGTAATAAATTTAGATTCACTTCAGTTGAAATTTCTCTTTCAATTCATTTTTGAATTTACAAATTTAAATTTAATGCAATTTTTTCTGAATTTAAATTTAGAGAAAACTTGGAATTGAATATAATTTAAATTTGAATTGGATAAAAGATTTAGATTGGACTGTATTCAATTTTCTATTTATTTGCTTAATTTTGAAAACTAAGTTGAGGAGAAAAAGAAACAGCAAAAAAAAGCTTCAAAATAACATAATTTTAGCAAACGCTGACCTGAAACAAGAGCAACGACAGCAAGTGCAATAGAAGGATCAAGCACATAAAAATGTAGGAAACAAACACAAAAATACTTATAAAACCCATCAATGGTCCATGCCCGTCGCTGGCCGTCGCCGGCCGTCGCGCGCTCTGCGCTACGACGGCCTGCGACGGCCGGCGATGGGATCTCATCGAAGGCCGTCGCAGACCGTCGCTGGCCGTCGCAGGCCGTCGCCGGCCGTCGTTGTCGACCGCAGACGGAAGGTAGCCTGTCACTCGTCGCAGTGAATGGCGGTCGGCGTGGCAGCGGACAACTGCCACGCCGACCGTCATTCACTGCGACGAGTGACAGTTGCGCAGCGCCCCCCGCGACGGACAACGGGAGTATACCAAGGGCCTGAGTTCATTCCATTTCACCTAGTCTTCGAAAGGTAGCGAGGGTTTCAGAGGTGGTGAAGAAGGAGACAACGGAGCGCGCTTTTATATTTTGTCTTTGATTTTTAGTCCACAAAACCCAGTAGCTATTTTTCTAAAGTGTCTCGACTTCTGCAGTTCTACCCTTTATTATAGATCCACTTGTTATTTTGTTTATGTGCTGTCATTGTTTCCTTATGGACCCTATCTTTTCATCTTCTATCTTTTTGTTTTAACTGAAAATGCATAATGACTTGTGGTAGAGGTAAGGTGAGCTGAGATAAACCCGGTTTTTCAGGATTTTCTAGCGCACAATTGCTGTCAGAGCCTTATTGAGCGAAGATGGCACGGACGACTTCGTCTCAGCCCGGTTAGAAAATACTGAATTGTTCTGTAGATTCTTTCTTTTTTAATTTGACACTCAATGACAAAATAATTTTTAGACAAGTACACTAATCAGTTATCTGTTCCCATGTTTTATCTACAAGGAGTATGCACTACGAAAGTCGAGAGGTCCAGAGCTGGAGAAGCCTGAAGCTGTAAAACAAAATACAGTTCTTCACGAAGAAGTATCGAATAGGGAACGCCTTGTCATGCCGGAGATCCAGAATACCGGAAACAACACGAGGGGTGCAGAATCTCCCCTGATCGCATATGATGCATCCACTCCGAATTCGATCGAGTTGGACTATCTAACGGCGATTCGTACAAATGCTCTTCCACATGTCGACTCTTTGCCGGGCATGAAGTTAGCTACCTATGCCAGACCGAGGTTCCCAGCACCGAATATCGGCCATAGCCCGGATCTACCGAGAGACTTATCGCGATCTTCCCTGGAGGGACAGATTTCAAGCTCCGAAGAACTCTTAGAAAGCCCGCTTCAATGTGCTGGTTGGATCCCATGTTGGCTTATTTCAACTCTGCACTTCTACACTACTACCAAAGCAAAATTCTTCTATCACGTGGTGAGCCCCTTTTCTTCTGTCTTATCTCCGAATGTACCAGAACAATGCTTGCGAGACACGAGATCTGTATTACTACCAATATAGCTGATATAATTACTAATATAATTAGGAAAGGTGTGCAGGAAAGGTGACAGGCAAATGTAAAGGATTCGGCGTTGACCAGCCCCTGAGGATGTTTCCTGATGTAAAGGTAAAAGGTAAAGGTGTCGGCGATGATCAGTCCCCGAGGGACGCGCCACCGCACTCGTGTTCAGAATTGTAGAAACCTGGTGAATGCATATTTAGTCTATACAATGACTTGCGGAGGCAAGCCGCTATACCTTGTCAGTGTTTTTACCTTCCCAGAAAGGACTGGCAGCAGTTTACCGACCCCGGATGTATGGAAGGTTTGGTTGGCTAGGGCGAAGATCGATCGACGATGCGTGTGTCAGCACCACCTCTTACCACTGCACCACGTGCTGCGCGATCGCTCGATTTTATTTATTTATTTATTATTTATTCAAATACGGTACATAAGGCACATGTGAGAAACACATCGAGACGGCAACGCACAAACGACGGATATTCATAGTATTAACAAAAGTACCCCGGATCCAAACCACATTCAGCAGAGCAGCTCAAGATTTTAAAAGCAAGATCGTGCAGATGGAAATGCACTGACATCCGCACGGTCGAGCGATCAATTCTCACCAGGGCTTAGTGAACCTTCCATTCCTCCTATATCTGGTACATTGGTACCAGACTTAACTGGGAAGGTTAAGAGACTAATCTGGTTTAGCGGGAATGGCAGGTTACCAGATAGAATAATTTGGTAACCTGCCATCCCCGTTGATGTATACAATTCATGTCCGGCTATTCCTTACCATTTGTCACTGGGGCGACGAAGCCTACTGTTCGTGTTTTCAGGTCTGTCGTATGCTGTACGTCATACTGTACAGTTGGGTCTTGGTCGCGAAGACCAGAAGACGTTCTGGGGCTTCGAATTTGTCCATCTTCTGGCCCGAAATATTGGTGGCAATGGTGCAGCTCTCTCAGTTGTTTGACAGCGCGGTCGCTATCAGGCAAAAGGTTGGATCAATATTTCAACCAATTGATTATAAAATTTCTAATTCGTATTTGTTTTGGTTCACAAAATGAATGCATAGTCAGAACAAAAAAGTATTTGTTGGATGGACCTGAATTATTCGAAACAACGAGGATGACTTGAATTGCTTCGAAAACTACTTGCAGATGGCGCCAGCTGAACCGGTTCCAGGGCACTGGCTGTGCAACTTCAATGCGAGGATTGTTAGGAAGTTAAGAAGACTTCGACTGGTAAGAATATGCCTGATCTGATTAGGGAACCTAAACTCATAGGGTCTGAAAAAGTCAGCCGTGGTGTAGGGAGACAGACGGAGATCGTTATTTGTTCGACTAGCACCTTGACGGTGTCACCTTTGTTGGGCTTCGAACGTGAAACACACATTGGAGCAGTCCACACTCCCTTATTGGTCAGAAATTCAGACTAATTGTGAGAACCGTAGGTCTGGGGAAAGAAAGTATAAGGGCTCGTTTAGGCGGCGCTTGGCGAAAATGCAAAATTGAAACGCAATCAATGATTGATCGAATTTGCTTCTTTGCATTGGTGGCGCATCATATAGGCAAACTTACTGGTCGTGCGGGTTTTTCAGAAGGCTGCTATGACATTTTGACAAAATTCATTTTTTTTCGTTTAATTTCTTCCCTATGTGATTATATGCCTAATTTTTTGATTAGACGCGACGCCACCGTACTGCGCCACTAACGCGAAGGAGCAAATTCGATCAATGACATTAATTATTGATTGCGCGTCGATTTTACATTTTCGCCTCGTGGCGTATAAACGAGCCCTAAGGGAACCGAAACCATAGCGATAACACGGATAACCGAACCACACTGCCAGTCACGTTTTCCTTTACGCTTTGTTTCAACAAATAGATGTTGCAAAATGCGTTACAAAATGGCCGCGGTGTGAAATTCAACAATTTAATAGGGATTTCTATAACATTTCCAGAAAAATTCAGGAACGTTATTCAAATCCAGGGATTTTTCGAGTGGAGTTCTGAGCACCTGTTTGGCTTCTACCGTAACGCAGTCATCGTGGCGAACTGTATCACACTGACTGCTGTCGTGATCCATTCGGGATTTGCTGAGGGCGAACAGATGTACGGTTTCATCGTAAATGCAAAAACTGCATACAACGATTTCGTATTTGCAGAGGGTTTTGGGCTGCATTGGCCACCATGAGCGATCTCTTGTTCCATGTTTCATTCCTGTTCGCCACCGTTTCAATGATTCGCTACCTCAGCGTATTCTACTTCTTCAGTGTCTTAACCTTTCTGCTTCGACGAATGGTAAGAATATGTATAATACACAGGCAAACATTTTCTCAGTGAACCGCGCACATGTTGTTCTGCCAATCACTAACCAAAATATTTTCCAGGTGAGAACTCTGGGAAAATTTCTTCTGATATTTGTGATATTCTGGGTGATTTTCGCTGTGTGTCACATCAGCATTGCAGGTCTCTAAATCATTCTGTGTGCTATAGTAGCATAACATAGCTAAATTGTCATTTTCAGAAGAGTACGCTGTGAGGTCTAACCACTCTCTGGCTTGGATGATATTTCAGAATGGAGCCTTCGAAATATTCGGTGAAGTTGACGATGAGGATAAAGTAGGTAGGTCAGCAATTCTTATCATCTATTAGGTTGTTACAAAAGTAATTTCCGAAACGGACGTCTGTCTTCAAACTATCATATCTCGGCTTACACACAACTTTATTCATCGAAATTATAACCATTCGATTTTACACATCTTTCCCAACGATTATTCAACGAGTATATGCCTCTATGATAGAAACCTATAATACATCACCTGTCACCTGTCACCTGTCGTCCCGTTGATCATCGATTTGCTCGAGCGGGCGCCAGTAACGTCTCCATTCGTCCCTGTCGCGTGCCATGGTAGACCAATGGGTCCTGCTCGCTCGAGGAACACGAAGAGCATCGAATCGGTCGTTCAGGGATTTGACGAAGAAGTCCGACCAGCGCAAAGGTGGGCGACCTGGTGTTCTTCTGACGTCCCGTGGAATCCAGTCAGTAACGGCTCTCGTCCAACGGTCGTCACGAAATCGCATTACGTGACCGGCCCACCTGATCTTCGACAACTTGGCCCATGCGACTGCGTCTCTGATCTTCGACTGTCGACGTAGCTCGGAGCTCCGTATGCCGTCTCTCGCCTGGATGAAGCGAGTCACTCCGAGCATCATTCTCTCTATACTTCGTTGCGCGACGCAAATCGCATGTTCATCCTGCTTGCGCAACGCCCAGGATTCTGAAGCGTACGCCAACGCAGGAAGAACCGTAGAGTCGAAGAGAAGAGATATTATACTGTCTGTTGACAGTAACAACAGACAGTATAATACATCACAAGAATTAAAAAACTGACAGAGCTCTGATTCGAGGTGGTCAAGATTATCAAATTGCTGCTGCCGCAGGTGCGCGTCTAAAGTCCGTAAAAAGTGATAATTAGTCAGGGAGAGGTCTGATGAATAAGGAGGATGAAGGAGAACCTCGATGCACAACTCCTTTAATTTTTGCCGGGTGACTTTCGAAGAATGAGGCCGAGCGTTGTCCTGAAGTAGGACGGGCCCCTTTCTATTCACGACTGCCGGCCACATTTTTCGCAGCTTTTCCAACATTAGTACCAAATCGCAACAGTACGTTTCTGGTGTAATTGTCTGACCAGGTTGGAGGATGCTATAATGGATCAAAGCGTTGCTACACCACCAAACAGTTAGTATAGCTCTCTTAGGGTGGAGATCCGGCTGAGAAAAGCTTGTTGGTGGGCAATCCTTATCCACCCAGACATATCCTCTCTTCCTGTTATCGTACATGACCCGCTTCTCATCTACAGTTATTAACCGGTCCAAGAACGGATCGTTTTCCAGACGGACGAGAAGGTTAGAGCAGCTGTTGAATCGGATGAGGCGCTGCTCGTCGGTCAGTTCGTGGGGCATCCACTTCTGCTTCTTCTTCACCATGCCGATCGAATCCAGATGTCTTGCTACCGTGGCAGAGTGGACACCCATATATGTCGCTAGCTACCGGACAGTTGTGTCCGGCTTTGAAGCTACGACTGCTCTCAAAATCCCTTCATCAAGCGACGTCCTCCGACCAGGCTTGGTCTTGCCTTCGATGTTGAAATCTCCGAAGGCAAACTTTCCGAACCAAAGCCTTACTGTGCGTTCGGTAGGCGATTCCATCCCGAATACAGTGCCAATATTGTGAGCTGCCTCGGCTGCAGAATGTCCGAGCATGAACTCATGCAGCAAAAGCACTCGAAAGCCGCGTCTGTTCATCGTTTATTCGGACTCCTATAATGCCCACGATGAAGATAGGTGAAATTTGAAGACATATTCTGAAATAGAAGAAAGAAACCTACTTTATAGTAGATACAGTTTTATCGGACCTGGTGAATCCCCACGAAAATTAGTTGGAAAAACGGAAAATACTTTTGCAACAACCTAATATTTGTTTATTTATTTACTTATGTCGGCTCCCGAAATTTGCTTAAAGCCAACGTCACCTCAATACTAGGGTAAGTTTGGAATATGACGGGTCAGCCTGTAACGGCCTACATTTTCGTGGTCCAGCATTGACAGCGCTCATAAAAGTAAAAGGTGTAAGTGAAGTACAGTAAAGTATATAGTAAAGGTAAAGGTGCGGGCGTTGATCATTCTCCTGATTATGCGAAGCAGCATTCGTGTTCCATCCAGAGTCGAAGAGGCACGGCGAATGCATATTTAGCTCATACAATGACTTGCAGGGACCAGCTGCTACATCAAGCCAGTGTCTTTTCCTTCCCAGACAAGTCTGGTAACAATTTATCCGATCCCGAAGGGATGGATGGCTTGGATAGCCTGGGTTGGAATCCATCACTCGACCGTGCGGGTGCCAGTTGCTCTTCTTCTCACCGTACCGAGAGCGCCAACGCCCATGTTCATAAAAATGATTATATGAGAACGTCGTCTCTCTTACCTGGCAAGAATAGACCAGTAAAAAACGATAATCTTGAAAAAGAACACGTATTTTACCTCAGCTCGGAATGAGCACCTCTTGGGTTCCCATATCGGTCTTGATGAGCATGTGTAGCCAAAAGTCCCATATTATTGTATATCCATAATATCTTGCAAGTGGTGGCAAGAATTGATTTCGGAATGCAGAATTAGATGATGGCTGATATTAAATTATAATAGTTTTGTAGGGACGGTGACTGGCTGTGAAGATACCACTTGGCAGTCAGTGTGGACGGCAAATACTACCGAGATGCGTTGTCTTCTGCGCTCCTCTCTCATTCCTATCACCGTATTCACTTATATGCTTGTGGCGAGCATTATGCTGGTCAATTTGCTAACAGCTTTGCTCTCGTAAGTTTTGTTAATCAGCATTTTGTACCTCGCTGATCAATTCTCATAATCGGCATGATTCCAGTAAAGAATACGACGATGCTTCGGGTGGAAGATCCGACGTTTACTGGAGATATGAGAACTACTTTCTCTTAACAACGTGGGTTTCATCGTAAAGCGACTTTTCTTGCTATGAATATTCTCTAGCATGGTCGTGGTTTTCGGGTCGGTTTTCTTCATGGTAATAGGAAGACATGAATCAGATATAAATACGTTTAGATGGAATACAAACGTACTGCAGCTGATAATCACAGACTGATGCAACAAATCGAAAAATTATGATTGAAATCGGAAGAGTTCTTGGTTGATTGTTTTTTGAAGAACTTGAACAGCCCGTTTAACCTCTCACAGAAAAATCCAACATATCCGGAGAATGCGTAAACTAACGAAAGAACTGCATTGCGTGTTTTGTTACTGCGAATAGACTAGTCTACAAGAACTAATCAACAATTTAGGAGTTGTCAAATTCTCTCCTCTTGAAACCTCGGCATGATGGTATAGGCCTAAAAAGTGGCTCGAGATTTCTTATCCCACATCTGCCCGGCCAAGCGCCAAACCGTCCCTAGCATTTTTGACAAACTTGAAAAAACCACCTCAGAAACTGTAGAAAACGAGAGATGTCGAATCACTTAGGCGTCTGACGACAATCCGTTAGGCGTCTGACGACAACGAGCAGGTACAAACCTTAGGCTGAACAAATATGATCCACCTTACTGACCTCGTTCAACACAGCAGCATACAACAATTTGAGATTCGTTATCAAATAGATGAATTTTTTGTGCCTACTTTTAGGTTTTTTTACTGGGTCTACTTTTAAGTTTAGGTACGAGTCGAAATTGTGGTTACCACCTCCACTTTCACTTCTGTACTACGCTCTCCACACTATTCCTTTTCTATTGCGAGTTCTCGCATTCTTCTCATGCATTCTCTGCACAGCATCTTCGAATTGTTGCGTGAAAAGGAACCCATTTTTGTTCATTCCATCGTGGTTGAATCGTCTGTTCCGAGCAATTGAAGGTGAGTGATTGAACGCTTTCAGCTACTGTTTTGGTTTGGCAAATCTTTTCTCTGTAGTTCCTCACTTTCAATCAACAGACATCGGTGTTTCAGGACGACCGTGGGGTTCGTTGAAGCAGATGCGAAACCATCGTCACGATGAGTCTGATTTGGAGGAAGTGCGAAAGCTTGTTCCTGTGAGTTGGGAGTGTTGGACTGGATTGCAACAAATGTATTTTTCTCATGCATTGATCTTACCATACATGTGTTACGTAGCACACGTAGCAGTAGGAACACAATGATGCACTTGATCTCTACGCGCCCTGCAAGCACAAAAGGACTACTGTTCATATCACAGTCCGCACGGCTGCTAATGTTTGACCAGGGGCACAAGTACAGAGAGCAGGCGTACCATACTGCAGGCCAAAACGAACACCCCATCGAGTCCATCCCCTCCTATCGGAGACGACATACCCCTAAGGTTAGCATTGAGGAGGACAAACTTAAGGGCTTATTCAGACTTTGCTGCGTTGCTGCCGCAGTAGTGATGAAACATAGAAACCGGCAGCGCGCGCGGGCAGCAGCGCAGTAGCGCAGTATCCGACCCCTGTTTTCTTTGCGAAAACCACCCATATCGTCAACTGTGCAGTAAATGGTTTTTCGACCCACGACAGTCCAGTAGACGGCCGCAAAAGCGCGCAGCTATTGCAGAAGTACTCCTACTCCCCTTTAACTGCTCTACATTGGTTTACTGTCGTAGTGGGGTATGAAAGAGGCCTAAAATTACGTTTAGCATTATCTCATAATCAATGAGATCAGTGCGGACGTACGTAAGCTCAGAAGGATCTCCTACATATGGTGAGAAATGTCGACATTCCTCCTGCTACTCTGAGGAAACAACAGGTCCATAGTCGATGGCTGCTGTGCCTCGCCTTCCAGTGTGGTCTATGCTTTTGGTAAAGTGGGTGAATGAGAGTACGCGGCGGGCCTGGGCGACCACAAGGGTGTTAACGTATATTGAGGAGACGGTTTTAATTTTGGCACGCGAACTTGATATCGCAGCACGTCGACCGTTGTAGACGTTTTGGATTGCAACCCTCTGAGCCAGCCAGACGAGCGATCTCGAGGCTTAACTTCACACTCCAACGTTTTTCACTGTTTAGGGCCACCGTAGATCTGTTTCGACAACCATCGTTAAAGCACGTCTCCAATGTCCTCTTTGCGCATTGTCTTCCCTGTCTTCTCAGCTTAAGAATTGTCTGCTGTAAGAAATGGTGTTTCGTTTAGTAGTCTTTCAAGCATACTTTCGATTTTAGGCTCAGGAGAAGGCGACTGCGGCGAAACCTGTGGGGAACAAAAAAGTGATACTAACAAAGTCTTACTAGAGGTGGCGAAATGAGCGTACTGTGTTGACCAAAAAAGGAGGAAAGTGTTGATGACAAATTTTGCATTTTTCCAGAGGGAGTCTCGTTCTGAGTTTCGCGCAAGGATAAGCATTGTACGCGTCCCCTTTCAACGCTTTCAAGAGGTAGTTAAGCTTGAACAGCTCCGGCAATGGTTGCGAATAGGGAGTTGGTACGATTTTCACGTAAATTATTTTTATTCTGCTGTTCTTTCCAAAGTTCTGCTGCTTAATTCAGATCGATACTGCTTCGCACGAGGAAGATTCCAGCCGCCCACGGGTTTCGGTTTCGCGCACATTCTATGGGTTGGCGCGCTCATTATCCGCCGAGCGCCCTTTCTTGGTCGACTTCGTCGACACCGAGGCTTAACTTCACACTCCGTTTTCCACTGTTTAGGGCCACCGTAGATCTGTTTCGACAACCATCGTTAACCCATAACGCACCGAGGTCGTTTCGCGGTGGCTGGCCACTCGGACCGCGCGCGTAGGTCACGCGTGCGCCACATGATGGCGCACGCGGTCCCTAGGACAAGTCATGGAACAACAACAACGAAACGGATATTAGGTTTCCTATTTGTTCGTCTGTTTGTTTGTTTTTGTTATCAATTGATGGCATTACCAGTATATCGCCAACCACAACTTTGGCGAAAGTGAACCCGTCGAAACGAATGAAAGCTGGATGAAAGCTAAGAAAAAGAAAATTTTCTGCCATGTGTCTGGTGAGGGTTGCGCCATGTACTCGACCGGGGCCTCGGATTTTGGACCTGACTGATATTGCATGGGTTACATGCTTGCTCTACTTAGGTCGTAGACAGGTGCGCTCGTATAAAATCGAATGTTGCCTGATCAGGGTCTCATTATGCATCACAAACGGCTCTACACAATAAAACTTCTGAAGAACCCTTCTCGAGTTCGGCGCATTCAGCGAACGTTCGAACAGCTTATACCGGACCGCTGCCAGACCCAAAAAAGAAAATGTCTGAGAGATTTCAAATCATTTAACTGGTGAAGTGGTAGGCGTCGATCAGTTCACAAGGGATGCACCAATCACTCATCAACTACATACATAGAATCATGGAGACATTGCAGAACCAGAACCTCCTAGACAAAATTTCAGTGAGATTGGTGGTCCAGGATGGAGTTTCCAGGGTGGTGGCCATATGCTAGTCTTGTTCCAAATGCGCTAAATGAACATCAGATTCGTGATCATCAAGCAAAGGGATCCCATAGGTAAAGTTTCAGCGGAATTGCTGGCCCTGGATGGGGCTTCCAGGGTGGTGGCCGAGTGTCACACTCTGAACAACGCATACAACACGCACAGCTGCTTTTCCAAGAGATCTTTAACGTCCTGATGGAGTGCGTCCGAGAAGAGACACAGCAGATCCGAACAAGGTCTGTCTTCCCGTTTCTTAGAAATAATTGAATGGGCATCAGCAGAATGTGGAACACGGAAAAGGTTTTGAAGAATCGTGCATTTATTCTCATGTTTGTCAATTGCAGGGCCAACACCGCAGCGGAAGAATTTCAGCAGAACAGGTACAGACTACGTATTCATTTCTCTATTCTAGTCGACACACGTTAAAAGGCGTCCTCGAATATTTCACACGTTTTTGAATCCTAGCCGGAAAGACAAATGCTATTTTGACCCTTGGTCCGAAATTCCATTAAATCCTAGTAGGCTCCTGTGTTGTGTCACTGTCGCGATTGCTCTCGATCGTTGTATCGAAGTGAGAAAAAAATGCGATTTGACGTGTCTGGTGTTTATGAGGGCTTATCTAAGTGCCGCTAATTCCTAATTTCGAAACGCAGCATTCGAATCACCTACCATATCCCTCCAATGATATAAAACGGGCGCGCTTATGGACAGTGCTTTTGCTACAATCTGCACCATAAAAGGTAGGAAAATAATGAAAAATTAATGAAATAATGGGCTTGAGTAGTAATATAAATACAATAATAGATAATTGTGTGACGGACAATGTTCAATTGCTCCCTGTATCTTCCACGTCCGGCTTTGTATTATTTATTTAATTTGTTTAAGAATACACAAAGAGTTTGCACCACTATTTAAATGAAAGTGTGTCAAAACAAAATGAAACCAAACAAACAGCTCTGAGACAAATAAAACTAGAAACTAAAACGAAAGAACTACATCTAAAGCCTAAGGAAGAACTGTATTGCTGTTACGGATCTGGGTGACCGGCGTGCTAAGTTCTCCTTTATGAGGGTTGATTGATATCGTCCTCACGTCCTTCAATATGGCGAAAACGGGTTGTGAAACGACTTTCACGATTCAGAGTCGCCGTTCAGAGCGTTAATCTTTTGAGGAGCTTTATTAAAAGGAAGGAGAGGAGGGTCAACCCTCTGCCGGAGTACGGCAAAAAAGTAACCAACGGCCAAGGTGAGGAGGCGTGGACAAAACCGAACAGAAACCCACAAGCGATCAAGGTAAAGACTGGGGAGGATTGTTTAAAAAAGAGACTAGATTAACATACAGAAATCGTTGATTCATTCGGGGATATTGCGGGTCTATTGCACCCCGCTGGTGCTGCGAGGGATCGTGCGCCCTGCCGTAGTAGGAGAGCTCCAAAGCAAATTCCAGCAGATCACCTGATACGCTGCTCAATTTTCAACTATCATTTCCGATGTTTAGAGTAGAATTAATACTGCTAATCAGCAACTATAGAGCTCAATTGAATCTGCTGTACAGAAAACACAGGCAGAAGTGGCCAAACACATGCTTGAAAAGATTCCAAAAAACAGGATGTCGATTGAAAAGCTGGCGACCGACTGGAGCCGCGATCACGACCGTTGAACTGCTTCACGTCGGGTGTCGGAAACCCTACTGCGCTGAATCGTAATGTTCGGCGGATATGCCGGGTTTATTTCGTCGGAGGTGTTATATACCCTGATTTGACCCTGGGGTTCAAGTCTTCTTGGCCACCAGTGCAATCTCGTCCGCGTAAGGGAGGATTCTATACATTACATCTTCCACACTGGAAACTGGAAAGGCCCCTGCAGACTCGACGACGAGCAGTTTGCGCGTCGAATTCCCCGTTATAAGTGCACTTGAGCAAAACACGCTACGACGAGCATTCTCGTCCAAGCGGTGCCGTGTACTCTACAGTCAACACACTGCATTGCACGACGGCACCGCGTTGGACGAGAATACTCGTCGTCGCGTCGTCGAGTCTGCAGGGGCCTGAAGGAACAGAAATAGAGTGACTGACAATCGTTGGTTTACGCTAGCCTTGACGTTTGTCTTCTTCGCTTGGGGAGCAATCGTATTTTCACACATTTGCTTTAACTTTTTTGTCCCCCGTCTTAACTATTATAGTATTATTATTGAAGTATTTCATTAAGTTTTCTCCCAGGATAAGCGAAACAAGAAAATACATCAATCGAGCTTCGGCGTATTGAACACAAGCGGATAACAGAAGGAATGTTGCGCAAACTCAAATTGTGATACATTAAGAGAATCCACTGATCTGCCTGTGACGTTCAAGGAGTCCAGTGCATTCACTGCGGAGCAACTCAATTCAGTGAAAAGTGAACGAGTTTTCACGATTTAGTAGATAAAGACGAAGGCAGAAAAGGAGTGGTGCTGTTGTTTTCTTGATATAATAATCCTGTTCGTGTTGTTTCGCTCGATTTGAGAGTATGTATGAATATCGAGATGAAATGGATACGTTTTCGACTTTCCTTCAGCAGCTGTGTTCACTACTGCTCACCTTTTAGATTTATTTGAATGCTCGCGATTGTGTTATGTTTGCAATGTGTACATAATTGTTTTGTCGCAATTTAGGTTTGGGGGCGAGGTCAAAATCAGTTGTACAAATTGAATATGCTAGAGGATTAATGTTTAGTACCGACAAACAAGTAAACGATTGAAAATTATGCTCAAGGCTGAAATAAACGAGATGGGTTTCATAAGGATGTTATCATCGGCGACGATGATCCCCAATCCTCAACTGTAAATGTGCGGTCCAGCCAATCCGGCCTGCTCATGAGAGGGCGGCCTCACCTAGCACTTTACGGCATATCGTGTCGACGAATGAAACGTTCTCTTTATCTCCCTCTCTCTTTTAAATTTCATTCAGTGGCTGCCGCCGGCGGAGCTACTTACGTTGTCGCGCCCTCCCTTTTTGCTTCCATGATCATCGTCTCCGCCTTATCCACACTTCATTCCATCACCTGCCCTGCGGCTTTTGTTGTTTCCGGAGCCACCGCAATCTTGAAACTCACGGAGTGGCTGTGGCACATGTTGTTCTGCCTCTTCCAGAACTTTCATATGATCCCTGACTTTGGCGGCGTTTTTGAGAGTGCTACGCAGCTTCCTTCTTGTCACGACGTCCAGTACGCCCAATGCGGTCGACGTAGTCTTCCGAGTTATTCTGATAGTCATAGTTGATGACGTATCTAATGTCGTCGACATCTAATCTACGAGCAGCAACATCCGTGGCAACATAATGGGAGTCTTGCCTACCTCGAACTCACTCCCTAACTCCCACCTGTAAATGGGCGGTCCGGTCAATCCTGCCCACTCATGGGAGGACGGCCTCACTTCGCACTTCTGTGGCATATCGTGTCGTCGTATAAAACGTTCTCTCTTCTAAATACCTCCCACTGAACCATTTCGCATACAGAAGTCAGATTTCAGAACACTTCGATAGCTAGCTACGGTACTGTGTTTAGTCCTACCCTGAGACCGGGTGTGTTCAGCGGGCAGCGCGCAGCGCGCAGCAGTAAACAGCGTTAATTTTGGAACGCCCTGTACGCATGTTACGAAAGAAGGTACTTATTTCATAAACGAAATTTCACGCCTAGGACCAGTCTGATCTGAGAACAAATCTGCATCCCAAGAAATTCTGAGCGCAATTCCGCCAACCCTTTCCCCGTCTTTGAATAGTTCAATTTTTTTTTCAGTTCATGTATTCTAGCACCTTTTTCCACTTTTACCTTAGGGCTTAGCATTTTGTATATACACCGCTTGCGTGTGCATGTTTATGTCGCCATGATGTTCAATGGAAATTGGATAAACATTCTGGATCTTTTGGGTTGAGTTCCTTTTATAAACCTTTTTCAATTGTGGAATGATAATGTTGGATTTTTAAGGCTTACACTTCAATGGGATTAGGCCTGATTTAATTTCTTAAGGTCTTATCGCTCGACTAACGGAGATTCACTTTCTTATATAAGCGTGGTGGCTAAGGGGTTAAGAGCTTAGGCTCATGATCTTGATGATCAGTCCCGTCCCAGGCAGAAGTCCTTGCCTAGCTTAGAAATAGCTGAATAAGAGTGTCGGTACCAGCGTCAGGCTCGGCTGGCTGATGGAGGAAAACTGGCCCATTAACAAGGCGGATCGATGGTCACATGCAAAGAATCTGCGCTCAAAAACCCGTGATCAAGGACGATGTGCCCACTCCACATGGAACTCTATACCGAGGCCAGATAGCAGTGGTAACCTTAACGAAAAGGGAGCACCACCAAAGCGAACGAAGACGACCATCAAAAAGGCGCACACCGTAACTGATCGGGATAAGACGTGGAATAAAATATGGTAAGTCCGTGCTGGTAAAAGGTAAAGGTAATGGTAAAGGTGTCGGCGTTGATCAGTCCCCGAAGGACGTGCCGCCACAGCCCCTATACCTAATCAGTGTTCTTTCTTTCCCAGAAAAGTCTGACACCAATATGCCGACCCCGGAGGGCTTGGTTGGCTTGGGCGAGGATCGATTGAGCATGAGCGTGTCAGTAGCGCCCCTTACCACTGCACCACGCGAGATTGGTTCTAAAGTTTTTGCGTTCCATCTAGGTGGACGGTCCAACCGCAACATGCCACAATTATTCCTTCATGAAGGTACTTCAACCTCATAAAAGTAAAACTGGAAAAACTAGAAAGGACGATACACGGCAGAAGAATACTCAACTGCATATTCTCAAGACCTGCGTTTCGATCAAACACATCATTTTCACATTTGATCGCTTTTCCATCCACTTTCGTGCACCACGCTTGAGCCCGTCAAGAACAAAGTTGACTCCCAAGGAGCCAATCATGTCGATCGCCTTGCTCTCCTTGCGAAGCGATCGTTGCTCTTTATGTCAGCTGTCTGTCGCGTGGATCACTTTCCGCTATCAGCTCACTCAGCATCTTGATTGCTTAGCTGGGCCCTTTGGTCATGACTTCAAACGATCGTAAGTTTTACTGCGATCACCACAATTACTCATCATCCATCATTCTCATTTTCTTGTAGACTCTCGTCAAACTCTCGAACCGTTTGTGGTCGAATATGTTAGGACATTCAACGATGGCGACTTTGATAGAATGGCTAACTTCTACCATAAAAACGCTGTGATGGTTGAAAAGGACAAGAGCGTTCTTTGGGGGAAAGCAAGTGAGGAATGTTTGTCTTTACATCATTTTTTAGATGAATTCATTTCGCAGATTCCAGACATCGTCGCTTCGCTTCTTCAAATGGCAACGGAGTGTGGAAAAACTAGAATGGAGGTACTTTGAATTATTGCTCTCATTCACAGAACGTAGAACTTTTTCTGCCTATATGAAGTGAGCGTAACGATTTTCAGGTTACCAATTCAAAGTACGACGGAACTGCAGACTTCATCAATATTCAGACGGACTTTTCCTTTCACACCGAAAAGGTCGGTATATGTTGTTCTTGTGAATCTTTTCGCACTCTCACTCTGAGGAAGGATCCTTTTTCGGAAAATTCTTCTAAAGGAATTTTCAATATGTGATATTTTTCATTTTAACATAAATAATTTATGAATTCAAATAATTTCAAATTTGAATTTAAATATCCAAATCTAAATTTACTTGAATTTAAATAATTATTCAGTTTTCGTTTAAATAATTATTCGGTTTTGCAGGTTATCTACACTGTATGACTTACAAGAGTTACAGAGATCGGCATATAAACTACAACATCCGTCTCACCACTTCTTTTCTTTATTTTTTTTCCAAAAACTCAAATTATTTTCATCCAATTTCTTCCACTCTAAGTGCCGAGGCTGAAAGGGATTACATGATGTTGTCTTTCTATTGTTTCCATTCAAAATTTTTTGAAGAAATCAAAGAAGCAGTAATCAACAAAAAACGGCGAGTAGAGTAATGGCCCGAAACCAATACAAACAGAGAATCTCCTTAGTCAAACTGATTAAAAAAACGGAAGCAAAACCAATACCTGTTGGAAAGACTGAAGAGAGAATTCTGGCGCTGTCTGAGTGCTGATTAAATTGGAGTTTGAATGGTTATCTAAAAGCGTGATGTTATTGTTGACGGATTCATTTTCATAAATTTTCGTGAAACAACAGCACCGTGTAGCGGACACAACCTGGGCCCTGATCCATGATAGAGTATACTCACGTGCCTTAGCGAAAAAGGAAAAAGCAGCCATCCAAAAATAGCGGCGGAATGGGCTGGACCATTCAGACTTATTAAAACCAGCGACAGTTCAGCTCTCATAATCCGAATAGGTAAAAATGTAGAGCCTATAAGAGTCCAATTTGATATGCTGAGAGTCGTCCCCAATTATATTTCCGACGAAAGAATCGATACAAAAACTAACAGAGGCAAAAGGGGTAGAAAAAACGCTTACCAGAGACGAGAATATGTAAAGTAACGAAGTTGTCGAAGTCTGACGAAGTTACGGTATAGCGGGAGATTTGAGTTGATTTGAATCCACCGAAACCGCGGCGCAGCCAGAACGAGACGACAGAATCGATGAGAGATTGTGTTTTACATAGGAAGTTCAGGATAAGTAGACAAAGGTGGGTGCCGTTCGCGCTATATCTCGTGGTTTACCGGGGGTTTACCAATGATGAATTTGGTTTGAATAACCTAAGGGGAAGCTGCCGCGCCGCTGTCGCCACGTCTGAGTGGTCCTCTATGTCCTTTTCTGTCCTGATACATTCACCTTCAGAACGGAGTGCTGAGAGGGTCGTTTTTGCAAATTTGGCGTAGAGACGACACCGGCTTCACCATCTACCATGACGAGTACGAGATGCACTGATGCGTTACCTAGTTCATTCAAATTTTGTCCTCATGTCGATCATTCCTTGTATCAGGCTATCGCTGCTGCAGCGTAAAACCAATTTGTAGTGAAAACTGTTAATAGTGATGCGATTCCGTTTATCAGAGCTTGTACTGATCTGCTTGAGTTCCTCTTGGAAATGCTTCAATTCAAGTGTCAAATGCTTGTAGTCCACTTACTCATCAGAAATTCACACTTCCAGGAATCTACTTTTGATTTTTCTCCTTCGTTGTTTGAATGCGTTTCTCCAGCTACGATTTGTTCCCTGACATTCGTTACAAATTTGAAAGCTAAACATGTTCAAGTGCTGATGAGTATTTTGCATAAAGTTTCAGTTCCGTCCGAGAGTTGTTACTGATTCGTTCACCTCCTAGCCGTACTAATTCGTTTACCTGATCAAGCGCAGTTATTGAACGAATGGAACCCCAGAAGGCTTCAACAAACATGCATAAAAAGGGTGCGAAGGGTTAGTAACATCCATGTAAATACACATCTAAAAGCTAAAAAGAATAACTAAAAGGAGAAGACCAGTGGCTGCAGGCAGGGAAACACGCTCCGCAGCTTATGGCCTTGGATTTAATTTTTGAAATAAATAAATTTCCAACCTCAAAGCTTGGACAGGCTGAAATTTCCGAGGTAATGAGTTTCGCCCAGCCTTTTGGGATCCGTCTCTTTCAAATGCTACATATGCATTCCAGGGTCGTCTAGAGAGGTGTCAACAATGAGACATGAGCCTAATAGATCATCCACATTTCAATGAATTTGGAAACGGTCCAAATAAAATTTGAACGTCTCACAAGCTATTCTCACTCTGAGCTAAACCCACAATACACACAGTACATTGTTGAAGAAATGAGATTCCATCTGCAGGACATAAATTCACCCAGGAGATCAAGGATAGTTCACCAACATTTTAGTTATTCTCGGCAACCTCCATGCTTTGTCCGAATATATTCTGGTTTTTTTCAGTGCCTACAGTCATGTGCTGCTAATTTCTCTACCCTGACCACAGTGCTGAATTAGCGGTCTGACTGCCTAGACTAGAATTTTGAATGCTGAACATTGCTCAGGAGGACGGGTTCCTATTTCTTCTTCCTGACGCTGCCACGGTTTATTTGGTTATAGATACTATTGCACTCATAAGCAGAGTAGTGCGAATAAAATAAGCAAAGTTATTCAAATAATGACACCATGAGAAGCCCAAAAGACAATAATTGGGAAAAGTCAACAAAAATCGGAGTGCTTTTTTAAAAACAATTGCCATTTTTTGTACTCTAGCATGTTTGGCTCTAAAGCTCCTACTTTATCACTTGTACTTTACAGTACGAATGGTCACGACTCCTTTTTTTAGTGTGATAAAGGAGTTAAAGTGGCAAGACCTCTCTATTACACAGATAAGAAATTACTGTGATGTACGGGCTATTTAATCTGCTATCGTCAAAGGTTTTCAAGAGCGCGCAATGTAGTGATGTTCCATTTAATTTGACCGTCGGCATCATCACCTTACTTCAACATGATTTTCGTCCACTAAACTGTCTTCGTCTCTGAGCAGCTGCAGAACTGCTCCTGATTCTGCCCTTTTTCACCCTTCCTCAAATCTTTTCGCCATTGGGCTACCTATTACTTATAAAAGTGGACTGTAAGCAAATCACTAGGGCTAACGCTCAGCACCCTTCTCGCTGCTTATAGCTGTGATTTTGCCACGGAATCTTTCCTCGTTCCTCTTTCTTTGGAAACCCAGCGACATGTCCTCCACATCGCTCTCATGGTGATATCCATTTAACCCCATTTCAAATTCTTATTCTCTTCGTTCGTGTTTTTTCAATATCATTCAGGTATATTCATATCATGAGGGCGTTCGTGGTACAGTTGTAATTTGTTACTGGCACCCGAACGGTGATCAGTCTTTTCCTACCAGAGTAAGCTAGCCTTTCATCAGTCTGTGATAAGTTGGTAAGAGACCTGAATATGTCTGCGATTATGATGATTATAATGTGAACAGCGTCTGGCCTCCGTACGAACGCGACGCAAATGCCCTGTGGGCTGAAGGCCCCTGCATATGGAAATGGGTAAGCCCTGTGTGCCCGGTGAGAGGGGCTATGCATAATTTTTGGTTGCGATGCCGAACACGGCATCGGATCCGCCTGTGTGACCATCACAGTAACCACGAACTATGGCGGTCATTCTTTGCCGCATTGCAACTGCACCACACATGGTAAGAGAGTTATTGATCATGCTTCTGGCTTCATTTTGGGTTATCAAGTGTGCTGATTTCGGTTCTGATACCCGTTTTTCGAATTTCGGCAAGTACATGTAGGTACAGATAGGCGCAGGTAAATGTGGAGGGTGAGGCCGAGGTCTATCGAAACTTTCTGTAACTCTTGTAATCCTTCCTTCAGGTTGTCAAGTATGCTGATCTGGAGTCTGGTGTCTGTTTTCAACTCTTGTTAGGTACACAAGGATTGGTGAGAGGTGCTACTGACACCCGTGGGGTCGATCGATACTCTTCCGGATCAACCAAGCCTTCCAAACCTCCGAGGTCGAGCAAATTGGTACCAAACTTGTCTGGGAAGGTAAAGACACTGACTTGGTACAGCACCTTGCCCTCCCCGCTAAAGTCATTGGCTAGGGCAAATACGCATTCACCGAGTCTCTACGATTCTGAATTGAACACGAATGCGGCGGTGTTTCTTCGGGGACTGATCAACGCCGGCACCTTATCTTTTTTTACCCTTACATAAGTATGACGGTGGATGTAGATCAATGAGGGAAACGAAGATAGTACCGCAGAAGCGTTTTATTATGGAAGGTGCTGATCACGAATCTGATTTTGGTTTTTTTGAATTAAGGCGGGTGAAGATGTGTTCAGGTGTGTGCAGGTAAATGACGGAAAATGGTAATTTTTCCAGGAAAGTTGTCAAGCGTGCACAGTGGAATTTTCAGCTGAAAATTGGCTAATTCTTAGGATCCGTGTCTCATCTCGAAGTCAGAACATTTTGTAGTGCCCTCGATCTGGCAATGTGCACGAGTGTTTCGTCGAAGCCAAACACGACATCTTTACCTTTTACCACTTCGAAGCCTTCATCATCCATCAACACAAGCCTTTTCGAGAAGAAAAAGGAGGTGTACTGCAGCACCCTTCTTACAAAGTTCTTGAAGTAACTCTGATAATTCAGCCAGCTTAAATCTGGGGTTTTGTTGCGGACATAGTCCAACAGTCACTCGTTCGAAGTAGAGCACATTGTTCATTATCTCAGTCAGCACTGTATAGTTAAATGAAAATCGAAGCTATCAAGCCCCCGAGATTGAGACACCAAATGGTGACAAAAAATCCATGGTGACAAATGAGCTGTATTCAGATTGGTCGCACCTTTTCTGCACCACACCAGATAATGGTTCAAACTACGTAGAAAAAATCTCGAGATCCTAACGTATGAAATGTATTTTGTTCATTTATTTATTTATTTTGCAGCGCGAATCCTCGCGCACAGCACATATATCTAAATGAAAGCGCCAGAGAAAATAGAAATGAGATAAAATCAAGATGCAGCAGACATCATAGAAAATAGTGCACTAAAATGAGCTACTGAAGCGCAGTGAAAAATGAATAAGAGTGCATCCTAGACACTAACAACGAATGAAAACAATAGTTAGTGTTCCTTGATTTGCTAGTCGACAAAGTTTTCAAATTTACCAAGAGACATCTGAAGTACGTTGTCCCTCAACAAGACGCAGAACCTTCGAATTGTTCTATTAGAGAAGAAATGTGATCTGATTTGACTTCTCACATGTATGACACAATCCACTTCTGAAATGAAACTTTGGTAGTTATCAATCCAATAAAGTTAGCTATACAAAAAGGCAAGAAACTTCGACGGTCCTGACCATTCTAATTTTATGCGTCTTGTTTAGCGATGTCAGTTTTCAAAGGTGGGGTTGTAGCTCACCAGCGGCTAATCTGACGAAAAAACACCTTATCAGTTTCAACCGGTGGCCTGCAAAAGCGTTCGATGACTTAGTGATGCACGTGTTGTAATTCTGATTAGACAGAGAACCTTCGAATGTCTATGTTTCTCCATGCTTTCGTCGCCCTTATTTTACCATGCGTCACCGCGTACAAAATGGTCTTATTTGTACCGGACATCGCCAATAGTCAGGTAAGCTCTACTTAAATTCATATCATGCTTCGTGAATCTCATACCAGAAATAAACCCAAAACTATGGCCCAAGTGGCGCGCATGCCATAATTCATTTCTATTTGTGGTTTGTATGTTCGAGCTACAGACTTCACTGTCGTGCTACTTCGGAGACCTCGAGAGTAGCTGCGTGTAAAACCCGAATAAACCTCATGTAAACCTCAAGGGGTGTTTTTGAATTGCACATAATGGATACATTCTGGATATTATTTTGGGTACACAATTCATGAATGTGGGCCGTGTCGCACTGGTAATATGCTTCATTTTTTGAGGTTATGTTCAACAGCCGAGTCGCGGAAACTTTACTGAAAGCTGGTCATGAGGTTACTCTGATAATGATGACTGGTTTTGACGACAGAGACTCTCACTACGTGAAAATCAAGGAGGGGATTGAAGGTTTGATGTAATGATATTTTCTGATGAGAGTGAAGCGATCGCTTTCACAATTTCGACAAAATTGTGTTATTTAAACTTTAGAAATGGAATGTAGCTATCGATTGATAGATAAAGATTATTTAATTATGTCAAATTAATTAATTAAGTTATTAGATTGGGAAGAGTTTTGATATGATCTTACACAGAGTTCAGTTGGCAATTATTCGTTCATTCCCTATATTCTCTATCAAACGGATGAGGAATAAACACCTTCGGGGTAGAAGTCTCGGCTCGATTGGAGTTGAATGAGTCGAATTCAAACTTTTTCATCGTTGTGAGCCTGAGGAAATCCTGTTGTATCGGTAATGTGGTAAACGGTATCATATCTGGATAGAAAGGCGGAGTAAACGAGATTTTCCATGTGGGCTCCAAAGCTTTCATTTCGTTTTTCGTGGGTCATGCATTCACCGAATGAAGGACTGCCGATGAAGGATGCAACAAATCTCTGACCCAACACTTTATAAGGCATTCAGAAAATCACCAAGCAATTGAAAATGCATTCAGTAAACTGAAAATGAGGAAAATCAAGGGTGAAAAGGGGAAAAGGGCGCTTCAGTGTCTTCAAGCTAGAGCTACCACCAAAGTCTTGTTCATATCTTCACAACGTACATATTGAAATAACTGTACCAGATTTTCTTTGTGATATCCTCAGAATCCTTCTGTTAGACTTTCTATGTAGCTGTAAACTGACAAATAATAAAATGAAACTGAGAAAAAAGACTCATAGTTCCCTTAGAATATTGTTGAACGTTACATTGTTATTTCAGTTTATCACTTGAATGTCTCTGTTGGAATAAGAAAAAGAGATTTGGATGAGCTACAGGAGCGCACAATTTTCGAGGTAAATTTTTTACACACGTTTCAAGACTCTGAATCTAGCTGATTTACTTCAGGAGATGAATCCCCATCTGTACATATTTGAGAGCATTGTGTTAAGTGACTTAATAGTAATACAATATGTATTATATTACATTATTAGTGTTCCCGGTTAACTCGGAGGTATTGTACGTTCGTTGGTTCATTTCCGCACCCAGCAATCTTTTGAAAGAGCAATGCAGTTCGCTAGTGTTGTAGTATATAAAGCATCACAATGTTCCGATGTGCCTGAAATCCAACCGGAAGCAGAGAATCACACAAAGTTGTATGCTAATATTACATCAACTAGGACTGCATTGAATTCTTTAGGACCTTCCTGTCTGGGACCACAGGATTCGCGAGCTTGCCAGCGTAATGGCGAAAGTTTTCTCAGGGATGTGTCGAAGTGGGTGAATGAATGAATTTTTTGCAATTGTTTATATTAGATTTTACACCCTTTTTTGCGCCAAGGTGCGTACAGCCTATCAGACAAAGTAATAGCTTTCTGGTTCCCTTCTGAGATTCACGAAGTGATCATCTGTTCGCAGAGAGCACAGCACTCCAGTCAAGGTCGATAGACAACTCCAAATTCCAGCTTAGTATGTAGTTCCGCCAACCTCCCATCAGCGACTAAAGTTTGGCATTCAATTGCGAAAGATCTGTCAAGAGAACGCTTAAGTTATTTAATTTTGTAGGCAACTAAGGCACAGAATTATGCACTCGGATGAAGTGTTCCGTGGAATTTTCAGAAATCAAAATTTGGATGTAACGGAAACCTATTTAGTACTGAGCATTGGTGTGAAAGAAGCAATGAAAAAAGCAGGAAGGCATTGAGACATGTCTCTTTTATAGAGCTTTCTTTTGAGAAAATTACTGTATTTAGCGCCAAAAAATACAGATGGCAGCAATGCAGATCCGGTGCCTGTTCTGAAAAACATACTAACGTGATGAATAAAGTTAAAGGGTTTGGTGTTGATCAGTCCTTTAAGTTCATGACCCATACAGAATCGTGGAGGCATTGTGAATGCGTACACGGTAACTTGCTGGCCCAAGGTCTTCACCTTCTCAAACAAGTCCACTACCAATTTACACGACGCCTGCGTAATAGATGGCTTGATTGACCCAGGTAAAGGTCGATCGCTCAAAGTTGCTGATTAAACCTAAAATGCCACACCACGGGATGTGGCCATATTTCCCCAGTTTCTGTTTCCAACTCCCAATGTGTCGTGTCCTCTTGATTGGTCTCGCACAATCATTTCGTGTTTGTCAGGGAGTGGCACATAAATTGTCGTGCTTTTTGATAATGGCCGTACTAATGTCACATTTTTAGGAACGCTTGAGAACAAAGAGTTTTTACACTGGTTGACCGAACAAAAGTTTGACCTGGCCTTTGTATTTATACCGGATGGTTGCCCAATAGGCCTGGTGCACTACGCCAAAATTCCTTCGTGGATCTGGCTGAGCAGGTACGTCCTTTCACTAAAGTGCGCATAGAAGCACCAGAATCTCATTTCAGTGCTCCCCTCATGGATTTTGTGGCTGATTATGTCGGAGTTCCAACGATTTCCAGCTATGTTCCTCGTTCGTTTAGCACTATTGATTTTGTTTTTATATGTTCAAGTCAATATTTCAAATCCAGTGACGGTTCACTATCCAATATGGAATCAATGAACACCTCAATTTCGTAGTCGACCATCCAGGTAACCAGGAGCAATTTAGAGTTGGTGGAACTGAACCTCAAATCCACGATAAGCTCCAGTGTCACGCAGGGTATTCCGGTGTATTAACTCACGTTTTTTTGAGAAACAACATCTATAAAGGGGACGATTTCGTCCAAAGAAGGATCTTTCGAGGAACAACATTTCCAACGAAGACGATATCCTTCCAAAGAGACTCCTTCATTCTCCTTCACTCAAGACGACTCCTTCATTCAAAGGGGCAAAGGGTTTCAATGAGAGCGCACTCATACCAGCTAATCTTATCTTTTATCAGATTTTCAATTTTCTCAGTTTTTGTTGATGCGACATCAACGTTTTAAGCGATAGTTATGGAAAGCACGGATCATATGAATTTCTGGGAACGAACAAAAAGCCTCGTCGGACATCACCTGAGCACATTCATGTGGAAAAGGTGCCTGCCTTTTTTTTCGAAAAAAATTCAAAGCAATTTGTTTTTAACCTTCTTCACTTCATTCTTCGTCACGCTGTGAAAGGTACCACCGTCGTCCATCTAGACTTTCAAGCACAGCAACAAATATTATGTTGGACCAAAAGTCCTGTCGCTTTTTCAGTGCTATTTCGTCCGGATAGTTTCCCTCTCCATGGAGCTGTATGACATAATATGTTTTATATCAAATTGAAGATATTGAGTTGCTCTATCCGAATTATCACGATAATTTCCGACTGATCTTGTCCTTAAACTTTTATAGGCGTTTGTAGAGCACTGAAATTTCTGCGAATCGTGTCTTTTATCTTATTAGAAGCAACAAAGCTCCAACACGAATACAGAGCAATAAGAATACTTGAAGTCGAAAGCGACGAAGATCTTCCAAAGTCTACAGGACTTCATCGACTTCAGAGCTGAGATGTTGGAGAAACAAACAGAGAATAGAAATAGAAAGAGAATAGCTACATATGTTCGAAGGCACTTAAGAAAACGAATTCTGAAGAAGTACGTAGGGCACTTGAAATATTTCCGTCTTTTCGGCGGCAAGTTCTTGCATACGGTTCGACAAACCCTGTAGTACTCAAGTACTAGCGGTCCAACGTCGGCACATTTTTTAAAAGGGAAAGGAGTTGCGCGACTTAGACAATGAGGGCATCGTTCTGCGGGGCAACGCAAAATCGCATCATTTCAATTATTGGAAAAACTCTGAAAAATTCGAAACTGTCATCGCAATCAAACTACTTTCAAAAGAAATGAACATTTTGGATCGTGCGTCATCTCATTGTCACTATACGAACTTAAGAGCCCATTTCCTTAGCGAACACAAATTTCTCAAACTGGAGGACGTCAAGAAGGAGGGTCTCCAGTTTTTGGCTTCTACATGTGAGGGATGATTCCGATTACGACTCAAAAAGGTTGCTAGTAAATGTATCTGAAGCAATGAATAAAACCTACCTTGCCTAAGAGCCTAATGGTCGAGTGATGTTGGAGTAGGAGAAGCAACAGGACTTTTGGTTCGCCTCAATAGCTGGAGAATTTAGAAATATTTCAATGCCACCCTTTCTACCTACACTTCTTAACTCATACAGTTTTTATAGTTTTTTATGCACACGCGTTAATTTTTTTGCGGAAATTCTGCTCGCGTTACCCATAATCCGCCACAAATACACTCTTTTGCAGAATGATTATTGATCCTGAGACAACCTACTTCCGCGAATTAGTGGATCCTGATTTCCCTGCTCTTGACGACATCGCTCTACAATGCCCACTGGTCGGATGGATATTCTACTCATAAATTTTAGCTGCTAATTCTGCCGATACAGGTCATGGTAAACTCAAACGAGCTTTACGACTTTCCTCGACCGCTTTTAGCAAAAGTCGTGAACATTGGAGGAATTGGAATGCAATTTAAGGACGTCCAACCACTTAAACCTGTAAGCGTTTTGTAGCAGCTTCAGTGGTTTTTGACGCAGAAGTACTCTGATCCATGGAAGTACAGTCGCGAACATTCATCTCTTTCAAAATTTCACGGCAAAACATTAGAGTCTGTCCTTACACCCGTAAGGAACTTTTTTACAGTTTTTTTTGACGCAACGAATATTTTATTGGAAGAACTATAGTATAATAGTACAACAGTTGCAAACAGGATGGACCCGTGATGATCAGCACTTCACCCTACTGTTGTTATATTTTATGATTTACTTCGATCGATTTACCAAGCGTCAAAAAACAAGAAGTTTCTCAAGGAACTCGTAAGGTCTCCGGATAGGTAGCAGTCTATTTAATTTTAGGAATTTCAAAAAATCGTGGACGATTGTGAAGGACTTGTGGTGTTCTCCTTCGGTTCCGTAACACCAGCGCACAGAATGCCAACAAAATGGAAGGATTCATTCTTAGACGCATTCAAACAGTTTCCTAACCTAACGTTCGTGATGCGATACGAAGGAGTCGACCTCAAAAGTGTGTGAGATAAACCTGTTGTCTTGCCTTTTCCTGACTATTTCGGTGATTCCACACTCAAGCTTCGCGAGCATTTAGGAGAAAATTTTAGGTAGGCTGCCTTCCAATGTGCGACAATTCAAATGGCTTCCGCAGGCTGACCTGTTAAGAAATTCGAAAACTGTCGCTTTCATTTCACACGGAGGATACAACAGCATGCAGGTATATTTATTTATTTATTTCCTTATTTATTTATTTATTTATTTATTTATTTATCTATTTGTTACGCGTTATTTATCTATCTAATGTTATAATACGCCGTAATCCAAATCTCTGGTCCGCAATGCATCCCGTCAAGTAAACGGTTTTTAGGCTCAATTTTCCAGGAAGCCATAACCGCTGGAGTTCCATTGATAACGGTTGCTATGTTCGGAGATCAACCGAGAAATGTGAAATTGGCAGAACGACACCATTTCGCCGTAAATCTGCAAAAGAGTTCTATAAGTGCAGAAACTGTAGTCGGTGCGCTTCAGAGCATTCTGAACGATAAAAGGTGAGCCGTTTCAAAGAATTATATAATATTCCCCTCTGACAGCGCAATTTTCTTGCAGTTTCTCAACCAACATTAAGAGGTTGTCGCTGATGGTCAAAAAGAAACCAGTAAGCGCCTCTCATCTTCTGGTTGCTTGGTCTGAATTTGTGGCTGAGTTCAAGGCTCTGGACAACCTTGTTCCGGCAGGAATGAAATTGAATTTCATACAATATCATTCCTTGGATGTGATTGCTCTCTTTCTCACTATTGTTATTGTGATTGGATTTCTGTTCTGCAAATTGTTGTCACTCATTGTAGGAAAGGTGACTACATTCCTATCTTCTCGTCAGAAACTCAAAGAATCATGATCACTCAATCAAAATACTCAAGATGAGTCATTGTATTCCTCGATATATTTTATTATATCATGTATGAACCGATGATGTACAGGAAATGCGAACCCTAATTAACCCTATGTATGTAGGATGCGAGAGACTAGGATATTAATGTTCCCTTTGTGCCAAATATGGCGATGGTTCAGTGGCGTAATTGCGAGGTAGGAAAGGAAGGTAGCGACTAGAGAAGCCTTTATTGTGGAGCACCGTCGTGCCCGTAAGTCATAAGTCAGAGAGAGTGCCATCGCCCTCCCATGAGCAGGCCGGGTTGACCGGTCGCACCCATTTACAACGTGGGAGTTGAGCATCATCGTCGCCGATGATAAACCCTTCCCTGGAACCCTCACATCTATCTTGTACCCTCCTCGTGGCCAGTTTAGTTATAGAAGATCGGGCAGTAACGACCACTTCGATAAGAATCTGCAATCAAGGGTAAAGAACTAGAGAGAAAATGTTAGAAGGAGTGTCGTCACAAAATTCTTAAAACTGCAGTAAGCGGGAACAAGGCATATGGATTGCGGAATTGGTTTTGCTTACCACAACTGAGGTAAATATGGTGTCGGCGTTGATCAGTCTATTAGGCCTATGGTATCCTCCGACAACGGGCCCGTCGCAGCGCAGCTAAAAATGCACGAATGCGTCTACACGGCAGTGCAGCTGGGATTTTTGTATGATGCTGTGTGCGGGGACTCGGATAGTTTACCGCAAGGGCAGAAAGAATGGTACAGATCCTCCCAGGACAGTACTGTGGCAGGAGTCGCAGCCAGCTGCGGTGGTCGGGCAGCACTGCTCCGATTCCCCGCACACAGCAGCATACAAAAAACCCAGCTGCAGCGCTGTATAGAGAGGAGCCATGCATTTTTAGCTCCGCTGCGACGGGCTCGTTGCCGGGGTATACCACAGGCCCTTAGAACGCGCCACGCAATCGTGTTCCATTCAGAAAAGGCACAGACAACGCGTGTTTGGCCTTCACAATTACTTGAGGAGGACGGCCGCTATACCACGTCAGTATCTTTGCCAAGTATGGTAGTGATTTACTCTACCTCGGAGGGATGAAAGGCTTGGTTTGCTGCGAGGGGATCGACCGCTCGACTGTGCTAATGTCAGAAGCGCCTTTTATCAGTGCAGGGCCCGTATACAGATGTATCCACACATGGCCCTTCGAGGTTCTCGGGGTTACCCCGAGCGGATTCCGGTATGCAAAGGTCAGGGGGTCCCCTAGAGGGGGAAGCCCAATTTTCAGGGGATTACCGCCCCATAGCATTGAGTAGGGGACGGTGGCGATGGTGCGCCAGTTTAGCGGTGGAGCGCTGCTGTATTGCACTTTGTGGCGTTGCGACGCGACTGCGTGCGTGCCAATGCCGGGGATTGATCCCCAGCTACATCTGTATGTGGGTGTATCCCCGCATGTGACAAATGAGGGCAGGCCCCTCGAGGGGATCCACAAGTGTGCATCCCCTCGACGGAGACATCTACATACGGGCCCAGAACGTGGGCCTTCGGCCTTACGACAATGCTTTACTACATTCAGTGAATCTTTTAATTTTTACTTTTTTTCGTCCTCGTTTTTCGGGTCAAGGTTAAAATCGTCGAATTTTTGAAAACTTTAATAGTGGAAATTTTAGCAGAACAATATGGTTGATTTTCAAGGTTACCACTGATCGTTTATAAGAGAGGGAAAAGAAGGAGAGTTTTCACACGTATTGATGGCGTTTCCGTTGTCTCGAATAGCCATAGCTACTGCAATCACTCAGTAAGTACCAAATTTGAACTTGCCGATGCTGTCGGTGAGTCGTTCAATTCAACGTAAAAATAAAAAAGCAAAAGTTCAAATTCAAAGGAGCATCTTGTTTGTTGAGAATTGCATCAGTGCCACAAGTCACGAAAACACATCTTATCAGTTCTTCAGCCTGGCGTTCGGGTAGCACAGTTGTAACATCGATTAGGCAGCAAAACTTCGAATGTTTACATCCGTTCATCCTCTCCTCGTCCTTATTTTACCATGTGTCACCTCATACAAAATGGTATTATTCGTACCGGACATCGCCAACAGCCAGGTAACCCCTTACCGAGATCATATCCGGTTCTTTTCGCACTTTCAAAATGTTTATCTTTTCGAGGTGGTTTTCAACAGCCGAGTCGCGGAAACTTTAGCGAAAGCTGGTCATGACGTAACAATGGTCATGATGTCCGGTTTCGATGAAAGAGACTCTCATTACGTGAAAATCAAGGAAGGAATTACAGGTGTGATGTAATGTGTTAATCATACCCGAGGAGTTGGAACAATTGAACGAGATTTTGCATCATTATGTGGTGAAAACATTTTAAATGCCCTACTGAGCCTTGAAGTCCTAAAATTTAGTTATTTATTTGTTTTTTATTTATTTATTTTTCGACGCCTACTCACGTGACGATGTTTGAAAACGAGAAGGGAATTGAACAGAACCCAGAGACAGTTCAGTAGCACACGGGTCTTCGTCGCCTGCTTTTAAAGTTGGGGTTTTTGTCGAAGAACGGAGCTTTGTAGAAAGGTAGAGGCGAGGCTTTGCGATGAATGGCAAAAGCGGAACTAATCTAAGGATAAGCAAGGTCTTGAACGAGCATCTGACCAAGCTATCTTCGAAGAGTTTGGTTATATAACCACATTGAAAAACTCAAACAGCAACACACGTGATCGTTGTGCTGATAGACGGTTAACAGTCAGCAAATTTTGACGAAAAAGAAGTCAAGTTCCTTCTTCTACTCTTCATTCTTGGTGCGTGGAAAGAATTGTTGGAGTGGAGCAAAATTGAAGCAACTTCGTGACGGGAATTCAAAATTCAATAATTTAAGTCTGAATTCCTACACATAGAAAAAGAGCTTAACATTTTAACCAAAAAGCCATCGTTGGAAGGACTTGAGGCATTTTTAATTTTCCCGCGCTCCAAGGAGAAACGTCTATAAAATGGAAGCCCAGCCTCTACCCGAGAGTGCCGTTCTTTGGGGATAAACTGCAGTGAACTCATGGCTGTTACTCGTCAAATCGTGCTTTTCATTTGCTGATCTGCAGAACTATCTATAGTAGGAAACTAGGAATTCCATTGACATAGCGATTTGGAGAAAAGTTCTATAAATTCAATGCGATTCAATTCAGTGTTCCACTGGAAAGTTACTTGACCCTTTCAAGCTCCAAGAAAAGTAATGTCGCTTGAGCGCAGTCAGTAAAGACATTTGTAAACCTTGTCGAGAGCTAGTGTACGAAATCAAGTACTTATTTCAGTCTATCGTTTGAATGTTTCCGTTGGAATAGGGAAGAAACAGTTGGAAGCAATGCAGGAGCGCACAATATTCGAGGTATGGGAAAAATTTAACTGAATTCTCTCTCAAAGGTGACAAGAGTCCATTTCAAACTTGAAAACTGTACTCTGACTTGCTGTCTGTGCCAAGCATGGCTAGTGGATGGACCAAGTTCTGTTATAGCCAGATGTTTGCACTCTTTCATCGTCTTCAGAGCTGGCCGAAGAGTAGTCTCTGGTTGATCAGTTGCGAAGGAATCATTGCTAACAAATGACTTACGATCCTATTGAGAAGCCATGGCTTCCGATCGGCTGATCAACCAACGCAACTAATTAATGGTCGTATTTTGAATTTAGCAGCAGACATCAACGACACCTCTGTAGAGCAAAGTTGATGGAACTTCATCACAGTGTAAAAAAATGGGACACCTGCGCCCAGATTCAAGAACGGACGAGCGGTCTCCGAAACCGCGGCGCAGCCAGAACCAGACGGCAGAGTCGATGAGAGATTGCGTTTAGCATAGGAAGTTTAGAATAGGTAGACAAAGGTGGGCGCCGTTCGGGCTATATCTCGGGGTTTATCGGGGGTTTACCAATGATGAATCTGGGCGCTGGGGCGGTCTTGCTCAACACTGGCAATCAACTTTCTGTCTAATCCCGCAGATTGTCATAATGTTACACGACTATTAATTAGTAAAGAGAGGAATTTCAATCATGAAGTTCATTGATACTTCTTTCAAACGAATGGGGTATGACTCTGACGGTGGATCACATGGTAAGTTATTGATTTTTCCCTTGTTTCTGCACTCTTAAGGTTTAGATCTGATTTATCATTCACAAATGCTGGGGAGGATACGGCACTTGGCCGGATACATGACGATTCCAGAGCCCCATAGCAGTTTCAGGTCTCTGAGGGCACGAAGGGGCAGCAACATTAATCCATACTAAAATCACAATAAAATTTGTTCCTCCTAGTAATTTCGTTTGCGCAGAACAAGCTTGAAAGAAGAATTGACAGTTTTTTCATTCAAACAGTTTCCTAACAAGATCATGCAAGAACATGCGGCTTAGAGAAATTTGTATGGTAGCTCAAAAATGAACGTTAACATGCCCTTTAATTCTAAATGTTGTTCTTTAGGACCTTCCTATATGGGATGCAAGACTTCGCGAACTTATGAGCACGATGATGACCGTTTTCACTGGAATGTGTCGGAGTAAGTTTTCTACATTAGGGTTGCGTTTTGAAATTTAGCATAGCCCTAGTATACACAAAGATTACGGGAAGAATTGGAAATCATCAGTACTGGTCTGAGAACATGGCCGTATTTCTTCAATTTTTGTTCACGACTCTGCGACTGTCCTCACGATTGATTGACACAGCTTTTTCGAAACTATCAAGCCGTGTCCATTTACCTCATCATTTCTGGTCTTGTTATGGGAGAAGGCAGTGAATTTAATTAACATTTCAATTTTCGTATTTTTATATTTATTCTGAGCAAAAAAGTCTGATCCATTCGCATCCTGATGATTATAAGTCATGGAAAAGCTTGGGCCGAACCGGGATTCGAACCCGGGACCTCTCGCACCCGAAGCGAGAATCATACCCCTAGACCATCCGGCCATCGAAGGTGCAGCCTCTCACGCTCGTCTCAATCGTACATCTTTTTTGCTGTTGCTCGTTGTAGTTCACATTTTCTTGAGGAACGCTTGAGAACAAGGAGTTTCTGCACTGGTTGACCGAACAAAAGTTTGATCTGGCCTTTGTATTTGTACCGGATGGTTGCCCAATAGGCCTGGTGCACTATGCCAAAATTCCGTCATGGATCTGGTTGAGCAGGTACCCTTTTCCCATTTCACCTTTCATCAAGGTATACGCAGAGAAATGTTTCCAGTGCTGGTCTTGTGGACTTCGTGGCTGATGCTGTTGGGGTTCCGACAATTTCTAGCTACGTTCCTCGTGCGTTTTATATTTGTTCAGCTCAAGTTACAAATTCGGGTTAATGGTGCATTCACAGAAATAACTCACGGAATAATGCAAAATGTTCTCAAATTTTTTGAATTAGCGAGAAAAATAAAAAAGATAACAAAAACCTTTTGGAATTTTTTTGGGAAGAAAAAGCTTCCCGATACTGGTCCAGGTAAATATGTGAGCTCTCCGGTAACCTTTAACCTAGGCTAAACTTCTTCTCACCTTACATAGCTTCGCATTTATGAAACATAATAATCAAACATATCGATTTTTATAGCGATAATTATGGAAAGCACAGATCATATGAACTTCTGGGAACGAACTAAAAGCCTCATCGGACATCAGCTGACGATATTCTTCTGGAAGAGGTATTCCAAAAATTGAATATTGTCAATCGACTTATTTGGTATAGCACATACGCACAGCACATCGGTGGTGAGTCACTAAGCGAGGGACCGAAGCGGCAACGGGAGACGGAAATCGAGGGGTCAAAAAAATCGACTGAGAAGAATTGCTCACGAATTTGGGAAAGGTGCATATGGAGGGATAAAGCTCAAGCTGCTAAGCTCGAATTTATATTTATTTTTGCAAATAAGCCAATTTCGTAGCCAATTTTATAGAAGTTAGGCAAAAACGGCGGGTTTCGGTGCTCCGAGGCGCCGCAACCGTCTTTTTATCGCTGCGGCGTATCCGGTACTGTACTTGATGGCTCCCTATTGCTCTCACATTACTACCTCTAAGTAAAGTGAAATTTTAGTTCGCTTTTTTCGTAGCATTAATGAGCGCGCTCCTAGCTTATGCAAGCGCAATTGAATTCGCAGTTTAATCTAATCAACAAAAGTATAAATACAAAGTCATTTTGTGATTTCTGAACAGCACTTGTTAATATAATCGCAACGCACCCTTTCAAGCCCTGTTAAGGCATCTGGTTTATTTTTGTTGAAGTATAGCTTTGAACTATAATTCGTTACATAACGCTTCCCTTTGCAGAACTCTCGTTGAGCCTGAAACGTCTTACTTCCGTGAATTGATTGATCCCGATTTCCCTGCTCTTGACGACATCGCTAGACAATGTCCACTGGTTAGATTAATGTTCTAACCACCAATTCGATAGCTGATTCTACCTATTCAGGTCATGCTGAACACAAACGAGCTGTACGACTTTCCACGGCCCATGCTAGCAAAAGTGGTAAACATTGGAGGAATTGGAATGCAGTTTAAGGATGCCAAGCCTCTCCAGCCTGTGAGTGTTTCTGAGCAACCTCGAGCCTACTCGCTGCGCTATTTGTACGATTGAATTATTATTTAATCCAACCAGTTCAGAACTGCAACTTATACCGTTATCACCCTCTACAGGGTGCGCCAGCTAAATCCGGACAAATTTCAATTCAAATCTCCCGCCATACCGTAACTTCGCCTGGTATAGTGTAACAAAAATTGTTCAGTTTGTAGCGATCCCCTCATATGTGCTTAAATGCTCTCCACTAGTGCGGAATACAACAGAAGAGCCGCAATCATCGAAAACGTCTGCGCTGGACGCGCAGCGACGGAAATCACTCGATTCTTCGGATATTCGAGATCGACGAGCTATGGTGTTGTGGCGATGTACAAGACTTTCGAAGGAAGATCTGCAACTCCTGGGAGGAGAACCCACACGCGAGAACGTATTTCAAGAACCATAGAAGCCGTGGAACGGGCTCAGGAGCTGATCTTGGAGTATCCGGGACAATCGCTAAGGAAATTGGCGACAGTGTTAGGAGGTAGCCGAAATTCAATGACTGTAGTACAACCCAGGATAGTGACTGCATTTTCAGGAAGACCGTGTGTCTTCCAACAAGACGGTGCACCAGCTCACACGAGCCACTTGGTTCAAAATTGGCTGTCCGATAACTTGAACACAATTTGGTCCAAGGTGTTCTGGCCCCCGAATAGCTCGGATTTGGACCCCATGAGGTGTGGAGCGTTGTCGAGAGGGTTGCTGATAAGACGAAGCACCCTAACGTCAGATCTCTGCGAGCCGGCATTGAAGCAGCATTCGCAAATTTTGATCGAGCTTTTTTTAAAGAGGACTTTGTAATCTCAACACACCCTAATTGTAATCTCAACACACCCTTTTTAATGTGTAAGAGGATTCTGGATTTGAATTGCATTTTGTGTTTGTAAGGCTGTTTGAAAAACAGCTTGGCCGGATCTAGCTTGCCCATCGTATATTGGTGAAGGTCTAAATAGTTTTAGGAATTTCAAACAATCGTGGATGAATGCGAAGGACTTGTGGTATTCTCCTTCGGTTCTATAACGCCAGCTCACAAAATGCCATCAAAATGGAAAACTGCGTTCTTAGACGCATTCAAGCAGTTTCCTAAGCTAACATTCGTGATGCGATACGAAGGACTGGATCTTAAAGGTAACTGATATGGTCCTTGATTCCAAAACTCTGAGAGTCACCTGGGGAATCCTTCAGATAGGCTCCCTCCCAATGTTCGGCAATTCAAATGGCTTCCGCAGGCTGATCTGTTGAGAAATCCAAAGACTGTCGCTTTCATTTCACACGGAGGATACAATAGCATGCAGGTATTTTTAGCGAGTTCTCAAAATCAGTCCTCTAATAGATAATGTTTTGATATAAATTGCCAGGAAGCTATAACTGCTGGAGTTCCACTGATAACAGCTGCTATGTTCGGAGATCAACCGAGAAACGTGAAACTGGCAGAACGACATCATTTCGCCGTAAATCTGCCTAAGGGTTCTATAAGTTCAGAAACTGTAGTCGGTGCGCTGCAGAGCATTCTGAACGATAAAAGGTGAGCCGTTTTCTGGAACTATATAATATTTCCCTCTAACAGCGTAATTTTCTTTCAGTTTCTCGACCAACATTAAACGATTATCGCTCATGATCAAAAAGAAACCAGTTAGCGCCTCACATCTTTTGGTCGCTTGGGCTGAATTTGTGGCTGAGTTCAAGAGTCTAGACAACCTCGTTCCGGCAGGAACGAAATTGAATTTTATACAATATCATTCCTTGGATGTAATTGCTCTCTTTCTCACTATAATTATTGTGATTGGATTTCTGCTTTGGAAATTATTGTCATTCATTGTATCGAAAATGGTTAGATTACTATCTCCTGGTGAGAAGCTCAAAAAATCGTAGGATGTGATTCATCATTTTTTTGGACCATGAAAGGTTTTAAGTGATATTCAAATAAACGGATATGTTCGTACTGATCGTGAGATTTTACGCAGTTCATCAATATAAGATAGAAGTCGTTCTATACAGAGTCTGAAGCCGAGCAGCGATCGGAGGCCCCTGTCGGACAGGTTAACCAGACTTTCCATCCTTCGATGGTTGCGTCTATTGCTGTAGCACTTGTGAGGTTCTACAATTCCGAATGAAAGACAAACCCGTGAGCAACTGCTAGGGGAACGATCAACTCCGACTATTTTCATAGTTTGACTCTGATTCTACTAGAGTCTTTACACCGGAAGGGCAAAGCGCACGGCTCAGTTGTGCCCTTACAATTGCCAAAAGGCCAGTTTCAAATGATTACGAAAATATAATACATCTTCAATTCGCGAGAATTGTACACGCAATAGTCCCAGTTTCAAGTTAGATGAAAAACGATTCCGACTGAAAAAGATTTGGTCATGATATTCTTGTTAAATTATTCCAGTGAAGAGGAGGAAAAACGAAAACGAGAGCTGGAAAATTCATGAAATTCAAAATGTCATATATTTTGTTGGAAATCTATTTGGGTCAGGTAATCATGTTCAAACAGAATGAATTCAAACATAACCCATATCCTGAAGAGCCGGTTATTTGGAAAACTGGTATTGTTGATGCATTCCCAAACAATGAATCAGCATCGGCAAAACCTGTAGCCGCTGGCGCTTGTTATCGCAGGGGCCATCACGTGGTTCATTACCTCCCGACATACGCGAACGAGAATTATATCGTAATGATGTCACCCTGAATGTTGATCTTTTCTGGAAGAGGTATGCGTAAACGTCAACGGCATGCAAAAGTGAATACCGTAGCCAATAAACAATGACAGGAATAGAACTCTATAGTTGTTTCGTTCCTACTCTTAGGCGAATAATAAGGGAACACTTCACCAATGCGTAGCCTCCTCAACAGGATATACATAGAATGAATTGAGCATCTTTAATCATAAACAACTTAGAGGATAACAAACGGTTAGACCAGAACAAGGTAACAGATAAGCTACCATGTACTCGGTCTTGTTCACCAACCTGTCTCTGAATATCCACAGATGAAAATGAACCACAGCAAAGGAATGTTTATTTGTGATACGGCTGCCAAAGCCCGGTCAGTAAAAAGATACGCCGTGGCAATGGAATCGTGATAGCAATATCAACTATTTCTTTGTATTCTCGTTCCATGTGAAGGGAGGTGCTGGAAAGGAGGGAAGTATCAACTACTATTTCAAGAAGTTGCTGTTAACTCATTAATAACACCCTTATTACTCGAATGGAGTTTTCTGAAAGACATTGGTGGGTGGGGTGTTGTTGCTTTGATCTGCACGACCTATCCACCGCATTTACAGTCCCACACAATACAACTCACATCATCATTGCTAACCCAAGCTGATATCAACGTCGCACCACTCTGGCCGTTGACACGTAGCCCTCTGAAGACGAAAGGTCGAAACTACATGGCGAAACTACAATAAAGACTGATCTATCTCTATCATCATAGGACAAGATAGCATAACTTATGCCTAACTGTTGGTATTTTCTGTAATACCCATTATTGTCTTCTTTGAACACGAAGGAAAAATCTCACATTCACGTTGAACGATTACGCAGTTGAAGCTTATTATTCGTTTACTAGTCTAACGTTTCCGTCTCATCGCCTCCTTCAAAACTGCAAGGCCAAGAATCATCAAAAGCCATACCGTAACTCGACGTCAGGTTAAATGTTTTGGTTCACTTTGCACAACCTCTACCATATCTTACGACACTATTCACATTCGAATGGGCGCACGCAGGGTGCTGCGTCAGTGTTTATGTACTTACGTTTATGGCCCCTTGACTTTCTTGTCTTTTTCCCTTTGCATTTGTCGTCCCCTCGACTTTCTTCCCCCTTTGCATCGGTTTCCTTTGCATTTAACGCGTACGCATTCATCTTACTTTGCATTTCGTTTTCGTTTCAATTTCGCGGACTGGGTCTTAATTGGGCCTAAGCTGTTCTTAATTTTTTATTGTTTTGGCCACTATTGAACAAGTGCCGCGCCACCCCTTAACTTCTTTCAATCGTTTGAAATTGCCTCTTTCTGTCGTGGCAAAACTAACTCGAGGAAGAATGCATGACACGATTTGTTGTCATTAGCGCTAGCAGACAGCCACAAGGTGTTGTTACGTCCATGAGGTGCAACACCAAAACCGAGTTATGCGCGCGGACCATCTTCGAAAAAAGTGACTGTGTTGTACGGAATTCATGAAGGTATGCCTTGGTTAATTCTGAGGTGAGATAACATTTAATTTCTGCAGAGCGCATTGCGGTCATTAAGTTGGTCCCGGTCAACTTTTCCTTGACAAGAAGTCTACGGAGTACGTAATCTCTGTTAAAACATGGATTCAAACCGCACTAGATACTGAGAAAAGTCAGGAAGGACGTGCAGCACTGCGCAGACATCATCGGTGCTACGATATTTCGACTGCAGACGTTAAGTATGCTTCGACAAGTCTCCACCTACATGGCCACCCTTGAGCGCTTTTCAAGACTTCTTGAATTCGACATGTTCTCGAACGCCTGAGACGTAAGAGCAGCGATATGGTTTCTTCGGAAATGAGAATCGCGGAAAAGAATGCTGATTATGGAATTTCGCTCTACATTCCTCCTATTGGTACTCCAGAAAAACGAAGAATAATCTTAGTTATTATCGCAAAATTGGCACAACAAGTGAGTCATCGCGCTATTTGTTTCGATGACACATAAGATTTAACACCATATTGTTTGAAATTTGCCACTGCCATCGTGGTGGATGAGTGGGACAGAGCATTACCCGCTGCATTTTTCCAACAGGTGAGTATGATTCCATCAATCTACTTGCAATGAAAGTATGTACACTGTTCAAGATGACAGAGGGTGAGGTGGCGTTTATGCTTACGGAAAATCGAAAAATTCGTGGAGGATTTCAAACCGAAATGCTTCATGTCAGACATGGCAAAATCGTTGGGAAAAACTTCGCTCTTTGTTTCTACTGTTCGAGATTTGAGAAGAACATCAAATGCTGAGCAGAACATCAATAAAATCACATTTTGCATCGACGTGTGCTTCCCTGATTACTCAGCTAAATCAGGAAGGAAAGAAAAAGATGGTCAAGTATTTAAGAGATAAATGGCAGTCGTAATCGTCATTATCTTCGACCCAGCCGACTATTGCTTGTTGTTTACTTTAGGAATCATCGTGTTGCACAAATGAGTGGATTCGCAAGGAGAGAATCTTGCGTGCATACCAATATGATAATTGAACGCTGGCATAAACGCCTTAAACACGAGTCCGTCACCACAAAGGAGAGTATTATAGTGGACTTCCTAGTCGATATTCTCATCAATCCGCCTGAAATAATGGAAGAAGACAGGATGATAAACGTAGTCTCTGATTATAATTGTATCTAGATCTCCTATCTAGGTGAAATTTTCAGATGTCTAGAGGGCTTCGTGAGGGTCGCTATTCAACAACGTCTCCATCACCGAGCTCGCGCATAGTCTGCTGCAATAGGAGCTAAGTAAAGTCATATGGAGACCTATTGTTCATAATTATACAGTGATCTCAGTGTGATTGTTTCTTATCTGATGCAATAAATCCATAGTTGTACCTATTGTTCTCAATCCTCACAAGGCTGACACAATGAGGAAACATAGAGCTAACCCTACAAGCACTCTCCGCTTTCACTTCTTGACAGCCCTTGGAATCTGATTCATAATACTTAGTTCAGAAATATCATGATAGTCATGATAACTTTGGCAAACTTTGTGTGTTATAAACGGAACATCTCCATGAATCAATTTCTTCACAGCAACCGCCTCCAGTGCACTCGTCTGCGGTGACTCATTGTCCCATAGACCGGGAATCTGTTCGTGTATTTAGATTTTTCTTAAGCGTTTGACAGAGTGGACCATTGTAGACTCGTCTACAAGCTCAAACAATACCAATTCCATCCGTGTGTCATTAATTGGATCCAAGAATTCCTCCGGAATCGCAGCTTTTATGTCAAGCTTGGGAATGATTTCTCGGCTTCTAAATATGTAAAGAGCGGAGTTTCTCAAAGGCACATTTAAGCTGGCTCGACCTTCCTGTCTCTTGATAATGACTTGCCATTCTCGCCATCAGAGGTTCATAGGTTCGAAAGAATAGCAATGCAGCAGCTGCTAGGCTTTTAAGACATTAAGCTGCTCTGCTGAATGTGGTGTTGATCCGTGGTACCTTTGTTAATACTATGAATATCCGTTGTATATGCGTTGCCGTCTCGATGTGTTTCTCATGTTTGCCTTATGTACCGTATTTCAACAAATAAATAGAATAAGAAAATAAAAAGTTGGACCCGAATCTTTGTTTATCGCCGGCGAGATCACCACAATAAACACCTCATTGTCAGATACTCAATTTCACTTAAGGGTATTTCACAAGATATATGAGTATTAATCGCTCCTGGAGGTCACTAAAACCTCAAAAAATGTCTCTATTATTCAGAGATGATCTCGTACTCCTGGCGTGGAATGGACATCGGTTGCTCCAAGAGAATTCCCACAGTACTTGTAACAGATTGCTCTGATATTACTTGTAACAAGAACAGCCTACGAACTTATGTTCAGCTTTTGAAGTGCAGTTTTTATAGGAGTGAAGGACCGTTGCATGTAGCCGAAAATCATGCTTAGACGTAAAGCAATGGTGTTCAAAAGTGGAAAGAAGGCCAAGTGAAAACTTGGTGGCAAACTTCACCACGCTCTATTGGTGCTTTTGTTCAGATTTCGTGCTTGAAATACATTCGAGAAATGAAATACGATGTTAAATACCATGACGTCATCCTGCAAAAATTTCACCTGAGAAACGGCTTTCAATTGATTTTAATCTGATGCATTTCACGATTGTCTTACACATTGTGAAAAGTTATTATTCCTAAACAGGTGTATCATTTCACGATACATTGCGAAAATTGATAAATTTGAACCATTGTGTGGCACCAATGTACTCCTTCATCTACTTCCAACTCATTCTGTTGGATAATCGCGTCCTGGAATTAGAAAACTTGAGAAAATAGTATCTAGCGATCTCCAAAATTCCAAGTTTGAGAAGAGTTCCAAGTTTGAGAAGAGTTATGATCGATGACGTGAAGACACCCACGAGACAGAGATCAAGGGAGGACGCGGCGGCGACGCGTCGTCCTCGCTTATTTGATCGTAACTCATGCTCAAAATTGGAATTTTGAAAATCGCATCCTGGAGCGAAGGAAACTCGAAAAAGATGCTATCTAACGATGTAAAACTCGTTTCTAAAAATCGATCATCGTGTGCGACGAGGGGGTTTGATTTGTCTGCAATTTTTTTCAGATATCGTCTCGGACACTCAGCTCCTTTGCAGACGATGGAGTAGTTAATTTTATCAAAGATTTTCGCTCTAATGAGAAAGCACTTTTTTCTAGTTTCCGAATTTTCTTTGAGTTTTCTGGTTCCATGCTTTTCTTGGATATATACTCATTTAATTGCGTCACACTTGAGCTAAAATGTGAGGACCCTGTATCTACGAAGTCTTTGTTTTTATAAAATCTTGTTTTCCCTGAAATTATGAAATTTCCCAGAGTTCATATCGATGTTACTGCTCCATCCTTCGGAAGTCATGTTTATTCGCCTGTGAGATCCACCTTTTTGGAACTTGTTTGATGCTGTGTTAATTCCTATCCATGAAATGTTTGAACTGAAACGCGATCGAAGCCTAGCTTTCTGCTTTCGATTATTTTGAAGAGGATTTCATCTTTTCCCTGATTAAATAGATGGACATTTTAATCCGTTGAATTTATGCTTTATTTTGATTCTTACTGGCTTCTTATTTGTTTCCTTTGATTTTAATGTTGTAAAATTTTATTTGTTCATAATTCTATTAATTTATTATAATTGAATTTATCGTGATTATCGCTATTATTGATCGTGGCGTCGCCTTTTTCTTCTAGTTTCCAACAAGTATCTTGTATTTCAGGAATTCCGAAAATTCACCAATTCACATCCATGTAGATGTAACAATTTTATCCGTCGGGAATCGGGTTCGACTGCATTCAAGAATCTCTTTTTCAGAACTTCTTCACAGTGTAGCAATCCAATCTTTCAGGAAACGTTCATTGTTCACTGCAGAAGCGTGAAGACTCAATAGTTATTGAAAAGTACATTGCACGGATCAATTCCATGTAACTTTGCTTTCAGGACACGAAGCCGAAATTCCATGTTGTTCCTGCGACATCTGAAAAGAACAATTTGATTGAGGCTACATAAATGGCACTTTGGAAGCAGCAGAAATTCATGTAGATGGGAAACATACGTTTTTCATCTAGGGGTCCATGTTGTACCAGAAAAATGCAAAAATCAAAGTTCATCTTGGCATGCAGATGTTGCATTGTTGGAACAAACACCCCGGTAATGTCGAGGCCAGGCTCAAGCGTGAGGTTCGATTTCTGCAAAAAATTTACGACCCCCTCTATTAGTAGCGGTCCCAGAATGACCTCCCTTGTTACATAGGCTTTATCTGAGAGCAAATATTTTGTAATGAACATTCACTTTTCCGAGCTCTGAAAGAAGCAAACAAAAATTTTCAGGAGAGAAATGGACGAAGAAAGATCGGCGAAACGATGGAAGCATCTTCTACTAAAAGTGGAAAGATAGAAATGTAGATCAAGAAAGCGACCGATTTTGAATTAGCACTTGATAAAAAAATAAGAATAGAAATTCGACTAGCATTCCATACATAACAAACAATACTACACAAAATATCAGCATATTTTACAATTAAAACGTGATCGACTTCGCCGCGTTGTTCTTCGGTAGCACTGGCAGTGAAAAATCAAATATTTTTCAGGAAGAACTGGTCGTATCGCAATGAAACTCCACACTATAAACGTGAGTCTTTCTTTAACGTAGATGAAAAAATCGGACTCGAAAATCACTTTCCTCTCGGTGAACAGGGTAGGTTCGATTTAGCTTCGCCTTTTCGCCTGAAACAAAATCGAACCTACCCTGTTCACCAAGAAGAACGTGATTTTCGAGTCTGATTTTCACATCAATGCTTAGGAAAGATTTAAATTTATAGTATGCGGAGATTCATTGCGATACGTTCGTTCGTTCCGGAGAAATATTTAATTTTTCCATTGCTACTGCTACCGAAGAACAACGCGGCAAATCGCTCGCCGCGCGACGTGCTGCACTGAACCAGCAGTGATGTCAGTTAAACAGTTATAGCTCTGTCAGTTTCTGGAGTTTTATCAAATTGTAAACGGTGTTTGAAACTAGAGTATTTGATCTATCTTCCGTCAAAGACCTGTTCCTGAAAATCACGTTCTTCTTGGTGAACAGGGTAGGCTCGGTTTAGCTTCGATTTTCGCCTGAAATCGAAGCAAAATCGAACCTACCCTGTTCAGCAAGACTCTAATTTTTACTGTTCAGCAACTCTAATTTTTACACCAATGTCAAGAATGAACTCGAGTTTACATTATGTGGAGTTTCATTGCGATACGTACAGTCCTTCCTAAGGAATATCCAATTTTTCCACTGCCACTGCTACCGAAGAACAACGCGGCGAAAGCGGTCGCGTTTATTTGTAAAATATACTGATATTTTGTGTAGTACTGTTGGTACGTATGGAATGTGTCAGTCAAATTTCTATTAAGCGCTAATTCAAGATCGGTGGCCATCTTGATCTCCATTTCTATCCTTCCATCTGTAGTAGGAGATGCTTCCATCGTTTCGCCGATCTTGCTTCGCCCATGTCTCTCCTGAAAATATTTGTTTGCTCCCTTCAGAGTCCGGAAAAGTAAGGGTTCGGTAGTTAAATTATTTAAAAACAATCAAGGCACTTACAGTGGCGGCAATATATTTACAGACGCCTGCCCTCTGCGTGGTTTTTTGGCCATAACTTTGGAACCAGAGGAGTATGAGAAACAATTAGCACGTATTTAGAATCCTGGAAAAATTCTCTTCAAAACGCACTGAATGGAATTTAACGTCTCTCTGAAATTGTAGAAAAAATCGAGTGGAAATAAATTGGCTGAATGCGGAACCGTTTCGCGGTGATCAAGAGCAAGGGCTATCTTATTGAATATTGACTCGTTCTTTTATAATAAGCATGTTTTGATGATGTAGTGTAGTTTATTGTGATTTTGAGAATGTGTTTACCATTTACTATCTCATGACCAATTTATTTTCACTCGATTTTTTTCTACAATTTCGAGGAGACGTTGAATGCAATCTAGTGTGTTCTGTAGAGAATTTTTCAAGGATTCTAAATCTATGCTCAGTACTTCTAGTGCTCCTCTGGTTCCAAAGTTATGGCCAAAAAACCACGCAGAGGGCAGGCGTCTGTAAATATATTGCCGCCACTGTATATACTTTTTGAGCTTCCTTGTGTGTTGTAATATGTTAGCATTGTCTTTCTGGTTGTGATAAAACCATACGGATGCACACGGTTTCTTTCCTCCTTTGTCCACATCTTCTTCTTACATTTCAAAAAATGAAGTGGGTGAAGAACTGAGTTTTCTTTCGCCGTAAATCCATAAATGTGGTAATATTAATTAACACTTGTGCAAAGGCAAAATTTTTTATATGACCGCAGTAGTCAGAAAGTAAACAAAAATAAATAAATATTTGAATAGAAATGAATAATAAATTGGGATAAAATAATGCTGCGCACAACTGCAGTACTGATCTCTTACACTCCTAAAAAACGACCCATCCGATACAACCCCCCACTCGACACGAGCCAAATACGACCCCCCAGCTTCGATTCTCGAACCTCAAGCTTGACCCTGGTCGAGGCATTCATTTTTCTATTAGCTTTGTGTTTTGTTCACGTTTTCTGACTGCTGTACTTCCGAAAAAACGTCGTTCTGATCTGAAATTGGTGAGAAGATATGTACTGTGCCGCATTGTCCCATTATATATGTATAATATAATATTATATATGTATAACATAATATTATATATATTATACAATATATTGTTATATATTATATATTACTACATATTATTTAATAATCTAAATAGAGATCAGAACCACCTGTTGTACTCATATTTCCATTCTTTTCGCGACAACAGACTTTGCGTTCGTATTACTCAATAGTGCGTTAAAACTAATCATAATTTTCCATTGTTCACACTGGAGCATCGTAGTGTTGTGAAGTTACTGCAATGTTGTTTTGGAGCAAGACAAGGTGACATGAATTTCAAAATTTTCGATCCAAAAATGGTCGCTTCATCAGTGGTCTACTGAAAGGGCGAGGCCTCATGTGACGGAGATGCGGAAACAACACGGTCGTCATTGGATCATTTGGTTTATTTTTCTTTAGACAACCATTAAAATAAGTTTTCAATTTAAGACATGTAACGGACATTAAATTCCATGAATAACAAGTGTTTCCGAGATGGCCGTCGTCAGTTTTTCTAAAAGCACTGTTTAACTATGTCTTTGAATGATTAGTGCGCCGGAAAGCATAATAATAGACGTCAACGCATACGTCAACTAGTGAGAACAACCTGGCGCGAAATTTATGCGGTACAACGATTTTATGGTCGACTGCTACTGCAGGGATTTTACCTTTTTGTTCTAGTCCTTCTCTTCAGGCGTTCCAATGCTAGTCACCCTGGCGCTACACTTTGTCACAGCAGCTGAATCGGTTCGTCAACAGCAGTGTGAAAAAACCGTAGAGCGGTTTAACTGCGAGATGGGAGGAGTGTGACGATCACACACATATCATCGATTCGAACTTCGATATTGGTAGGAAAAGACTGATAAGGTCGAATATCCCTTCAGACCCACTTCCCGTTACGGCCACCAACATTTTCACCACGAGTGAATTCGCCAATCCGTGCCTTTTACTCCTCCTTGCAAATTGAGTTAGTTTTATTTGGAGTGAGTTCTTGAGGAAGCTATCCTAGGCACTCATTCGACCAAGTTTCGAGAATGCTGAGTTGTGAAGATCTAAACTTCTATTTCATTTTTTCATTGATCAATCTATTTCTCATTTCCTTCCGGTGCTCTGCAGATTCGCACTTTTTGAACCCCTGCGTGTTTTTTTCTGAGGAGCTTTCTCTTTCGAACTATACTGTACTCCAATTTTTCCGCAAGTCCTTTTTCGCGCACATTCTATATTGGTCTCGACATTCTGGTTTCAAAGGGAGTGTTCATTTTCATTCGACATCATTTTTTCAAAACTAGGTTTGATTTAGTTAAGAATCACCACAGATTAATAAAACAGGTTGGAATGGTGGATTCGACCTTGTACGGTCGCCAATCAGACGAGTGCAAAGAACACACACAAAGGTCGGAAATTTCAGATTATTGCTTTTCTTTCCTTTCTTCAACCTCGACTAAATCACATTTTCTAAACTCCAGCGCTTCATTATTTTAGAAAAATGCTGGAAAGTAAGAGGGAAAGCGGAATTTTTGGTCTGCCTTATCCTCTGGCGGTTGTTCCGCGGACGTATTACAGCTCTGTTCGGTCCATACGTAAAAATGATATCCTACAAGATCTTGAACAATAGGTATCTGAAAATTGAAAAAAGTGAAGTTGTCGGCTTGATCAGTTTCCTAAGGAGTCAATCCTAGAGTCATGGATCGTATTTCACCTATATAATGTTTTACGTGGCTAGCAGCTATACCACGTCAGTGTCTTCACCTCCCAAACAAATCTGACGCCAACTTATCTCACCACGGAAGGAAGGAAGGCTTGGTTAGTCTGGGCGAAGATCGACCCCACGACCGTGCGAGTGTCTGTCGCGCCTCTTGTCACTCTACACATATCTATAGGTACCTATGTCATGCACAGCTATATTTAGCACACCTTTCAAGGTAGCAATAACGTCTATTGTAAAGAAAAACATTGAGCTAGTGAAAGGATCGCAAGAATAGATCAGTACCAGGGGTGAGCGGAACTTCCGTGTTCCGAATTCCGGTGTCACGCCGTTTTCGACCCTTCCGTTCCGTTTCCGTGTTCCGCTCTTTTTTTGGCAAAACACGGAAGCGGAAGAAATCGACGAGCTCTACTGTGCAGGCTAACAAAATGAAGACTGAAGTTCTTCTGCTGACGTCGCTGTAATCGATTCGAATACTAAAAGAATGAAATCAACGCAGCGAAGTACACCCTCCTAATAAAACTTGGAAAATGCTGAAATAGTCTGTCCTTCTGTGCGTACTTGTCTTTGGTTTATAATGAATGAAATTGATATGGTTTTTGTGATCAATTTTCACCGTTTACTTTGAATCTATACCCAAACGTTGAACGTTTGCACCAAAATAGTAGACGCATTCTAGAAACAAAACAAAACGATCATTCTACGGGTATCTTTAGAAACAGAAAAGGAAACGTTTTGTGATCTAATTTCGGTTAAATTCGAATAATTTAGCGATTTTCGCACTCATTCCGTCTACGGCCTCCGCTTTTTCAAGAAAAAGTTCCGCACACCCCTGGTCAGTATCAACTGCGTAATACACTCCGAACTACTTAAATTTATGCAGCATAGGAGTTTCAAGTACAAAAAACCCGACGCTCTTCGTTTGAGTTAATTTTTCGAAGGTTTTTTTTCCTGGAAAGCGAAGATTAATTGATTTGTTCAGGCTAACTATATTCTCGTTTTAGAATTTTTATCTACGCAAATCATTATTGAACCTATAGCTGCTACAAGAATACCGCATGAGTCGGCTGTCGACCACCGTGAACTACGGTTGGCCTCCAGAACACCCCGTCTCCATTATCAATCTCCTTGTCAGTTTCGGCACACCCACGTCACAGCAGCGTAATGATATCATGTGCTTCCCTCTTATTCTCTGGGACTCTGGCTGTGGTCTTTTTGTAGTTAGCAGAGAGATTCTGCTGTGTGAATACCTAAACCAGTTTCAAATAGTGAGCAGATGACGAGCGGTAATATCGTCAACTAATCCACTAAGCGGCCGCTGACAAACAATAAAAACTACCACAAATACGGTAATTACTAGCAGTATCCTGCTGGCAGTGCACTCGTGTTGCTCAGATACAGTATTTTGGTAGGTTTCATGTGACATCCCCTTTGCAGAGAATCTTTTTGTTTCCTCGCTGTCGATGATGTTCTGTCCTACTCCGTGAGAAATTTTGCTGTTCTATGTATTTTGTTCCCTCGAATATTCCTAAAAGGAAAAATCGAAATCGTACGTGCTAACAATGTCGTTCTGGGAGAAGTCTGTGCTCTTTCGAATGAGAAATTTTGAACTGGTTGTTCTATGTATTTTGTTCGAAATTTCGTAGTTTCGTTATTAGATTGTCACCGTTCGCTCGAGGTTTTCGTCAGGCGCGGGTTCACGTTTCCCAGAACATAAAAGGAAAAATCGAAATGTGTGTTGTTGGTCTGATAACTAAATCTTTCTAGAGTGATGCTCAAATGCAAATCTTACTCCCTGTGAACGGAAAACGTTCATGGTTTCGATAGAGCTGTTTTGCCACAAGGTCATTTCCATCTCTCGGAAAACGGTAAAAAATAGGGGTTCCAACTAAGCAGAGAAAAAATGGAACGGGTAAACCAGATCTTGGTGAGAAACGATTGCTCTACTCGCATAGCTGCTGTTTTCATTCGATCCATCCGAAAATAAGGACATCGACGTGGTATAGCGGCTAGCACACGTAATCGATGGATGAGCCAAATACGCATTCACCATTCCTCTGCGATTCTGAATGGAATACGAATGCGCCGGCGCTTCCTTGAGAGATTGATCCGAAACCTTTACCTGAGTGCATAGTTGGAGCTATTATCAACGAGAGTGTTGGAACTAGAAAATATCTCACTCCTCCCAAAATACAGGTCACTGCTAACAAAATCTTTCACGACGATACCGAGTATATTTAGCAGCATTCAGCAGATTTCGTCAAGCAGTGATTCAAGCCCCAACGCTACTCACCATAACTGGAACTACATGCACCTTGAACGAAATGTCCATTCAATGCTTTCTGTGCCTCATTTTCGCCCGATTTCGGAGAAGTAGCGGAAACCAATTTTGTTCCACCACTGAACGCTTTCCCCATTTTTCCACATTGTATGATAGGGAAATAATCTGGAAGGTCGTATTCTGAGGATAGGGCCGAAACAAGTTTATAGTTCGATTTCATGTCAATATTTAATCGGTTGCCGTTTTTGTTCCAACATATTGATTGATGCCTGGATGGCCTGAGCTCACTGAACGCGTGGGGACGACAAGATTTCCATTCGCATTTTTGTCTGGCGATCGCCATTCGGTTCGTTTGACGAAGTCGAAGAGAGACGGTAGTCTTGAAGCAAAGTTTTCTTAGCACGTTCGACGAACACATCGAACCGTCTAACCGGTTGACTTCCACGGAGACGCAAGCAGTCTCGTGGCAGACAGCGTACCGCTTCTCTTCTAATTATATTGTCGACCCATCAATGATTTTCACTCGATGTATATTGCGCAGGGTCTCCTTAAACAGGACATTTATACATGACCGTAAAGTACGGCTCTGTGTGAAGCTAGCCGGGGGTGAACTTAGACAGCCTTTTCTCCCATGTTTTGTGTGAGACTTGAAGGAATGGCTGACGTATTAAGGTATATACATTGAGAACCTGCAGCGGTTGCGCTTAACCGTTGCCGCGCCATTCTTCAGCAGGTTCTGACTTAGCGTTTAGTCTGCCATCATTTTAGGGATAAGATTATTAGTTAGCAAATTTATCGTTCTACCTTGAATTATGGACGCAAATGCGAACCCTTTCTATTGATAACAGGCCATCCCATCACGTGTGCTACAGTAGTTCATAATATGTTCATCTCCTACAGACTGAGACATATTTATTCAGACTTATTTATACTCGGAGGGCCCGCGTGGTACAGTGGCAAGAGGCGTTGCTAACACCCGCACGGTCGAGCGATCGATCCCGGCCCGGGCTAACCAAGCCCTCCATCCCTCCGGAGTCGGGCAAATTGGTACCAGACTTGTCTGGGAAGGTAAAGACACTGACCTGGTATAGCGGCTGGCCCCCGCAGGTCATTGTATAAGTCAAAGACGCATTCACTATGTCTACGATTTGAATGGAACACGAATGCGGCGGCGCTTCCTTAGGGGATTGATCAACGTCGGCACCTTTACCTTTACCTTTTATTTATACTCGGTTGTGAGACCTAATCTTATTATGACGACACTAAAGGTTTCGAGAACTCGTCAATCAAGGGAGTCCTTCGGAACGTGGAATTTCTTTAATCAGGTGATGCTTAGCGTATTGTTGAACTGCAAAGAAATTATGCGTTAGAAGATGTTACCCACGGACGTCATTGACCGAACTGATGTCCATCGTAGCCAACTGAATTTTGGCAATGCAGCCGTTTTTGAAAAACAGGACAAATTTTCTTCATTCTCCATGAAGTGTGCCCACCCATCGTGAATGATACTCAGAAAAAATTTCGTACGCTTCCCTTCACAAAGTACACATCGAACAAAGTTTACTCTGTCCCTTTCCGTTATCTATTTAGTTACTAGAGGATACAACGAAGCGAATGGAACTCGTGTTGGGGCCCGCAAGTTCAGTGAAGCCGGGCCATCTAAGTATCTAAGTAAGTATTAGAGGATAAACAACGAGAAGAAGCAGCTTGATAAGGGCTCTGCGGGGATTTCCTATTACAACTCCATGTATCTTCAGAGAATCGAATCCATCTGATTAAAGGAAAGATTAACGGATTAAATAATGGAAAGATCACAGAGGAGGAAGTCTTTTCCTACATCAAAAAAAACGATAGAAACGTAGCCATCAGTGAACGAGTGTATCAGGATTTAGTTTGTTTTGTCGAATCACTAGTCACCAATGAATAATGCTCGGGAGAAACTATGTATGTGCACTTACTGAACAAAGGGAAGCGAAAGATGGAAAAATCATTAGTTCGACCATGGATCCATCTTTTTGACAAGTTGAGGAACGGCACTTCGTGTCAACGAATCAGTTTCAGTCGCGGTCATTAGCTGGCTGAATGGATATGAATAGGTTCATGGTGCGAAAGTTCCGGTGTCTAATTCCGGTTCTAATTTGCATCTACCGTTTTCGCAGTAAATGATGATTAGCTTTGTGCACGATAGGGCAGAGGGAGGGCAGAACAGCAAAAACGAGTACCTATGGACTTTCGCCTTCAGATTGGGGCTTGTATCGATAGTTACATATGTATATACTAAAGTTGCATTTAAATCTCTGACGCCCTATTTCCTATGTATTGACATATTTATTCATTCATTTAACACGCTCGTAATGTATGCTCACATTCAGTTGTATATGATAAAACAGACAAAAGATAGAAAGAAAAAAGAAAGAGACATCCATGCAATCAATAAAAAGCACCAACCATTAAAGTCAAGAAATTCAACTAAAATAGAGGGATTAAAGTACATCACAGCAGTTACTCAAAGGTCACACAACGTCGATCGTAAGGGCAGGCCATATCGCAGAATATTTTTTTGTATTCAGATAAGCAGAGTGAACGCTAAACCCAAAAAAACCAATGAAGATATGACGGCCTCCAGCAAAAGCATCGAGGAATTCGTCTGAAAGTATTTTATTCTAGTGTTCGTGCAAGGGTGCTCGCACAAGTAGCAAAAGAATGACATTCGTCCGCCTTCTTTCTCCTAGAACTTAAGATCCAATCTTTCTCATTTCAAACTCCATTTTTAGTCGATTTACTTGTTTTATGAGATATTGTCTTTTTACATCTAGCTTCGTAATGTAACGATGTGCTGTGTTATCATTCTGCTTACCTTTGCTCGTTTTCTATGTGGGAATTGTATCACCATTACTAACGAAATTTTTCTTCCCCCACTCCTTTCTCTATAGACATTGTGCATCGGTCATTTAATCAACAAACAGCTGGTCTTGCCGAATAATTAAAACGAGAAGTTGATAATAATCGTAGAAGAGAAAATTGTCAGTCAGTCACTGAACGGTATAATTGCTGATTTTGCAATCGTGCTATCGAAATTTCGCTTGTGAAGAAGAGCGGATGGTGAAGTTATGCACGTGGGGCGTTGACCGGCAATAACTCACAAAACAAAACAAAAGTACCCGAAGACATTTACACAGGTGACACGCGGTCGGGTCTTTGGAGACGAAAAATCAACTGCGACAATCATTACAATTTAAGTCAACATTCCGCCGTTTATTTGCGTGTTATATATTCACAGCCAGGTCTCTCAAGACGTTTATGTCTCCTGAGAGAGTCATTTGTAATGACGTCATTGCATAATTTTGTCCCTTTAGCATTCAGATTTTGTTGGACAAATAGAACTACCACATTGAATCTAAATTTTCCTAGGGACATACATAGAAAGGAATTTGCGTAGGCCTCCAGCTTCTTTCCGTCGGTGAAATTTTTTATGTCATCCTGCATTGTTGCTCTGATCTTCCCTATGGAACATCGCCTGTCTCTGAACTTACCTTTCCAGAAATGGGGCCGCAGCCTGAATCTCAATCCACGGCTATCAGGAACATGATTTCGTTCTGGTGAGCCGGAATATGCAGTAGAAAAGTGCCGATGATAAATCAGTGAGATTACAGGGTGTTTGGAATGTGCAACAATTTCGCCTATAGTGTGATGCTTGGTGCTGCCCAAGACATTTTGAAACGAAACTCGGAGAGCGAAGACGTCGCCAGCAACATGACCGAACATTGCGTGGTAAGTTGCTGTATGAGATGTCTTCGATCAGCAGAACACAAAAGAATTTTCGCGCTACAGTTACATTCTTTGATATTTCTCATGCTTGTCTTCTATATTCCATCAGCTTACTCCAACATTTCGGTGAGGAACAAAACTGCACCTTTTCGAATCAGAATCTATTCAACGTGGAAATAACAATGTGCTCCACGGTCAAGCTGAAGACTGTGAACATGTACTAGAGGCCCGCTTTAGAAAAATGAATTGCGACCAAAGGCTAGCAAGCTTTTATTGAACGACACGAACCATAATTTCACGGAAGGAAAACGAACAAACAACAAAAAATGAAAGAAGAAGGCCCTGCGAGGCATCCGCGCCTCGCCAGTTGATCCACCGGATTGACCTGAAGGGACAACACCACTGGCCCACGCATTTCACAACCCTGTAAATGAGATGGAACGGGAAGAAACAATCACAAAAACGAGCAAACAACAACTATAAAACAGTTTATGCTTCAGATAGACAACATTTCCTATCTAGGAAAGACCTGAACGATCCTGGAGACAGGGATAAAACATTTTCCTTGAATAGATTTCTGTACTTTCGAGACAACGTGTTACTAGAAGTTTGATCTAGTTTGGCTTGTGCACCACAAGTGGTGACGCCTCGAGTCCTTTTTGAAGAAAAATTGATGGTTTTTGACAGACCCATCAAAGCTGTACCAGCTAGAATTTTATACAACATTATCAAGTGATTTCTGTTTCCTGTACCTTTCGAGGTCCACAATCCCAGTTGTTTGTTTTTTCCGCGCTACCAAGTACAAGGTTATAGTTTGATCCAGAGCATCTGAGGACGACACGTGTGAATGTATTTTGAATGATTAGTTCGTTTTTCACTGTACAGGTGGAAGACAACTGAACGATAATCTTTCGCGGGAAATAGTGGGCATCCGATGAAGAAGCGTTATTATATTTGCAAGAGAAGAACTCACCAAAAAAGAAGCGTAGACGGCAAACAACAAGGGCTACTCCGAAGAGATCGGCTGGGCACCTTAAAGTGAAATAAAACCGAAGGCACTTTTGAGCCTAGTCCAAAGGGGGATCAAGCAATATGTTAAAATAAATAAGTGACTCGCTTTACCAAAAAAACGCAAGAAACTTTTTGCAGCGTTAAGACGTTTTTTTGCACACAAGTCATTAGTGGTACTGAATCTGCACGATGAGTATTTGTGCCTCAGTACATTATGTCTGCTTCAAACAGCACAGGATAGATTTATTATTAGGCATGTGATAGCATTGACAGCAGGAATTAGGACAGAAGATTAACCCTGTTTAAGAGCTGAGACTATAATTGTGTCCTTCTTCATGCGCCTTCAGAGGCGAAACTCCCACGTCCCAACTGTCGGTATGATTAGAATGTGGGTGAAGATGTCTCACTGACAGGATCCAATACCTTTCTGGCTTATTGGAAGCAAAGGGGATCTGATGGAGGGGTGACACAGTAGCTCCCTAGCCGCTCTTACTCTCACATCTTTAACGACATAACGTAATTGTTACATATCTATTTATCACTGGCGATAGATCAGATTAAGATTAAGCCTGTACGAGTTGACAGAGATCGAAGAGCCTGTACGAGTTGGGAGAGATCGAATAAATTCATTACCTACACTGTAGGTCAATGGGAGCCAAGTATCACAGTGCTTTGTGCCAATGACGTTTTTTTTCTGAAGATAATTTCACATGACAGCTAAAGTGGAGTCGACTCTGAGGTGGCCCTATACTTTTGATACAGTGGAAACCCATATTTTTCTCTTATAAAACTTTATATTTCAGAAATCTTTGAACAACAGATGCATCAATCAATCTTCTTGGTTTTGTATAACACCGTCCGCAACGCAGAATAAAATAACATGGTCTTTTATATGCCGACAACCCTCACCAAATTTTAGCAATGCTCAAGCGAGTACAACTGGGAAGAACCATAATTATGCCCACAAATACAGGTACATACTACTGCCTTCATCGAACAACCTTTTTTTCGCAATTTCCATCTCTCAACAAGGACACTTTTAGAGTTACTGTGTTATTGTAATATAAGAAAGTCTATTTATTTATTTATTTATTTATTTATTTATTTATTTATTTATTTATTTACTTATTTATATGTTTATTTACTTATTTATTTATTTATTTGTTTATTTATTTGTTTATTTATTATCATGCACACCAGAAGCTGCGTCCAAACTGCAATTGAATGGGCAGTCAGATCAGCTCAATTGATGGAATTGTTAAAGTGAAGGAAAACACAAAGCTGAACACAGTAAAACCTGAAATTATCAGAATCTTAAATAGAATTGAAAAGAAAGAAGAAAAAACCCAACTCAACAGGACGGACTGCTACATGCAGAGCCGTCTTAAGAGCGAAGAAAAGCTTCAAGGAGCAAGTATTGGCGGAATCCGCCTGAGATTCATTCGATCTTTCTCGAATAAAGAGGGAATCGCGCAAACTCAACCCATCCGAGGCGCTTCGGAACACTTCGAATCCTAATGCTGTAACGAAAATTGTGAATTATTTTGTAGGCAAGAAGAATTATGCTGTGTTGAACTTTTGAATAGCCCCCATCAACATGAGCGGTTGCTGAAGGGATAACATGCGAACGTTTATTGACGCCGTTTAGGCATTCAAAATATCTTCTGTTCGAAAATAAAGGCGTCCTATCGCATTCGCTCTTTCTGCAAAGAGATGGCGAAAATTTGTGTTTTAAATTTCTGCTGTCGGACAGTTCGAGTGGAGATACAAGTATTCATATGTTTACTTTTTTATCAATACATCCATGCAGATGTGCAGTACAACCAAAGCTGTAGCGAAATTGACAAAAAAAGAATGGTTACATCGACGACAGGCGCATGAAATTGTTACGGGTTCAGCACTAACTCAATGTTTATGGAATGTGAAGTTTCGTATCCTTTCTCTTCAAAAGAACAACAATTTGTGTTACTGAAAAGGTTTTTCGTTCTGCAAAAATGTGAGCAAATGTTGTACCGAAAGTTTTGCTAAATGTCTGTGAATTTTATTAAACCGTGAGTAGCACCTATGATAGTCTTGAAGCCATCCATCTAGACTTCCTTTGAGGGTAGGCGCTGTTGAAAGCGCTTCATCACCGTTCTCTAGGGTCTTTTCAGTTCGCTTTGTTTCGTGACATGCTTATTCTCTGGTACGCCTAAGAATTCGGTAGCGCTATTTTCAATGATCTTTTACATAAAGTCAAATTTCTATATCGATCAATGACGTTAATTATTGATTGAGCTTCAATTTTGCATTTTCGACGCGCGTCGTCTGAACAAGCCCTATAGGGAGCAATGTGCGATCGTCAACCGCGGAAAAACGTCGCCGTCACAAAAAAACGTCATCACGTCTAATTTGTAATGTAAATAAAAAATAAGGCGATCAGGGATGAAGTGCTTGCGTGAATGCAAGACGGCATCGTAATAGGGCAAGAAAGCTACCTTCCGTTGAAGTTGGTCTTCCAAAAGGCACTCTGTAGATTCTTTCTGCCACGCGATCGATTTTGTCTGAACAACATCTAGAGGTGTACTTAGATGTTGATAGCAACTCCATTTACTACGTGTTTCGACCGATTTCCTCTGATGCAGGAAGGTGCAAATAAGAGGAAATGGCAATTTGGGGAAATAAACTCTATCTTAGCATCGAAGTGCTCAATGTGGAAATAGTACGATAGAATAAAAATTATATCAATTTATCGTTGAGGGTAGGCGCTGTTGAAAGCGCTTCATCACAGTTCTCTAGGGTCTTTTCAGTTCGCTTTGTTTCGTGACATGCTTATTTTCTGGTACGCCTAAGAATTCGGTAGCGCTATTTTCGATGATCTTTTACATAAAGTCAAATTTCTATATACTTTTAGAATACAAGTAGAAGCGTTCGCTCTGAACGCCGACCATCGATCAGACGAACTAGTGATGACTGATAGCGGTTAAAACAACGCATCATTTACCCTTCCAGACATCATTTAAAGTCCGCAAAACTTGTTAGCGGCGCTGATCATGACACAATGCGCAACTATAGAGATATCATTATAGGGAGCAATGTGCGATCGTCTACCGCAGAAAAACGTCACCGTCACAAAAAAACGTCACCACGTCTAATTTGTAAAGAAAATAAAAATAAGGCGATCAGAGATGAAGTGCTTGCGTGAATGCGAGAGGGCATCGTAATAGGGCAAGAAAGCTGCTTATGTTAAAGTCACTCTGTTATAGAAGGCACTCTGTCCAAGATTATTTCTCCCAGGGGACCAGTTTTGTTTGAACAATTTCTAGAGGTTTACTTAGATGTTGATAGCAACTCCATTTCCGTGTTTTAGCTGATTTTTCCTGATGCTGGAAGGTTCAAATATGAGGAAATGGTAATTTTGGGAAGGAATCCCTATCTTAGCATCGAAGTGCTCAATGTGATAAAAATGAAATTCTATCATATTATCGCAGAAGTTTCGTTGGTAACTGCTATTTTTGAAGCCTCGGGAAGGTTAGTATGCCAGTTGTATAAAAAACCCACAGGAGTTACATGGATATTCATACAGATTCGACCCTCGAGTACACTGTCGAATGTAAGTGGAACGAAAATTCCGAACTTCATATCGACAGAGCGTACAACGGCTGAGAATGAAAAAAGTAATTTCGTGATACAGACATTTTGGGACAATAATTATCGCCTTCAGCTACAAGAAAGTACATAAAAGAACCAGGCGATAGTGAGGTAGTGAGAGCAAACATGAGTGTGAAGATTAGTTTTTGAAATACAACGTCCGTTGTTTTCAGGAGAAAATCACCTTCCGCGACTGTGCTCCGGCCTCAGCCGGCGTCGTATTGCTGTGCAACATCATCCCGTGTTTGATAGTGAAGATGACCTGCCCATTCTTCATGCACCACATACCATACGCGTGAGTTACCAGCAGCTTTTGTATAAGATATGTAGAAAAGTATAACTGACAAGACGATGAAGTAGAGAGAATGATTTCTTTTCGTATGCTGACGAGGGTAGAAGTGGACGATTCGGGGTAGGAGTGGGTTGAGGAAGGAAGGGTTAAAAGTGACAGCTATTGCACACCACTAAAGTCATTTCCTGCTCTCGAAAATCCTTTATAGACGGGAAATTAAACGAAAAAATTACACAAAAGACCTAAATCAAGTCAAAGTCGATTGACAAACTGTCACTGGGAAAATAGAATAATAGACTTCTCCAACGAAGATCGTCTTTGTGACGACTTCTCCTCCACTTAAGGATGGCTGTAGTTGAAAACGGCGCTTGCTCACTCATTGATACATACTATATAATAGTAACCGCATCCAATCCATCATTCAGTCAAACTGAACACCAAATCTGATACGTCTTTTACATGTACACGTACAGTACCGAAGCAATTACAACATTTATTCAGAACCATAAACATGTCATGGAAAAGGTGTAGGGCGGAAGCGACGACGTCAGAAGGGGATGCTAAAGATGACAATCATCTGTAGCGTGGTATCGTCCTCTTTTATGTGGACCCAAGTTCGACATAAGTGTTCATTTCGCCACTGAGATTTCCTGCGCCAATGCTGCGCGCCTTCCTCGCGTTCAAGTTGCTTCTGACAGAGTAAAAGGTAAAGGTAAAGGTGCCGGCGTTGATCAGTTCCCTGAGAACGCGCCGCCGCATTCGTGTGCCATTCAGAATCGTAGAGGTTTGGTGAATGCGTATTTGACCTATACAATGACCTGCGAGGGCCAGCCGCTATACCAGGTCAGTGTCTTCACCTTCCCAGACAAGTCTGATACCAATTTACCCGACATCGGAGGGACGGAAGACTTGGTAACACCGGGCCGGGATCGATTGATCGACGCTCGGTTTCACCAGCGCCTCTTACCATTGTACCACGCGGGCCCTTCTGACAGAGTAAATTGCATAAAATGGGAGCAGCGTTACACAACAGCATCTAGTAAAAAACTGGTCGTTTGGATACTATCCAAAGAAAACGATAGCGATCGATTCAGAGCGATAATTATTAGTGAAATGAAGTTATTAGCCAATTCCATATTTTTTCTGTCTCTATATGTAAACTTGATGACCACGCACCGTTTGTCAAAAAGATTTTATTCGTAAATAATTTCAGAGTGCGGCACTTCGTCATCTGCGCGGTGCAGACGGCCTCTCTTTTGGTGACGGCTTGGGCAGATTCCGTTCCTACAGCGTTATTGGGGGTGCTGTTGGCTTCGTTCTCTAGCGGGTTTGGTGAGACTACATACCTCGGATTGGCCAGCCACTACTCAAAGTGAGCCTTACTTTTCATATTTTCCTGCCGATAGATTTACAGCATTTTCAATAGTTTTCAAGGCGCTAGAGTAGATAGAAATGAGCTTTCTGTTCACAGACTCTTTCCAATTTCATTGATTATAATTATTCACTGCTCCGAAGAATTACCAATAGGCATAGTTCACATTACAATGATGAATAATGCAGCCCGTAGGAAATATCGAGAGCGTACCGTAATGAACCTGTGCGTGTAACGAGATATTTTCGGATTTTGTTCCCCTACTCTCAAATCACCTGTATCACCTGTCGTCCCGTTAATCATCAATTTGCTCGAGCGGGCGCCAGTAACGTCTCCATTCGTCCCTGTTGCGTGCCATGGTAGACCAGTGGATCCTGCTCGCTCGAGGAACACGAAGAGCATCGAATCGATCGTTCAGGGATTTGACGAAGAAGTCCGACCAGCGCAAGGGTGGGCGACCTGGTGTTCTTCTGGCGTCCCGTGGAATCCAGTCAGTAACGGCTCTCGTCCAACGGTCGTCACGAAATCGCATTACGTGTCCGCTCCAACTGATCTTCGATAACTTGGCCTATGCGACTGTGTCTCTGCTCTTCGACTGTCGAAGTAGCTCGGAGCTCCGTATGCCTTCTCTCGCCTGGATGAAGCGAGTTACTCCGAGCATCCTTCTCTCTATACTTCGTTGCGCGACGCAAGTCGCATGCTCATCCTGCTTGCGCAACGCCCAGGATTCTGAAGCGTACGTCAACGCAGAAAGAACCGTAGAGCCGAAGAGATGGGCGCGGAGTCGGGCGTTCTTCGTCTTCCTCACTACTTCTTCAATACTCTTGAATGCGCCCCAAGCCGCTCGTTTCCTCCTGCCCAGCTCTGGACTCAAGTCGTTGGTCATGTTGACTTCCCGACCCAAGTACACATAGCTGGAGCATTCAGAGATGTTCGTTCCGTTGAGCGAAAATGGGGCATCAGAAGTGTATCCATTCCTCATGAACATCGTCTTCGTCAAGTTCAGCTGCAAGCCGATCTTCCCACACGCATGATCGAAGTCAGCCAGCATGCGTTCTGCCTGGGTGATAGTTGGTGTTATGAGTACGATATCATACGCAAAACGAAGATGATGTAACTTCCGGCCATCGATCTTCACTCCCATGTCGTCCCTTTGTAGTGTTCGCATGATGTTCTCGAGAGAGGCGTTGAACAGCTTCGGTGATATAGTATCACCTTTGCGCACACCCCTCTTCACGTTGATGAGAACGTTGTTGTAGTATGGTATGATCACGGTCGTGAATCCTTTGTAGAGCTCACTGAGGATCTTCACGTACTGAGTAGGGACGCCTTGTTTGCACAGAGCCTCAATCACCGCTTCCGTTTCGACAGAGTCGAATGCCTTCTTGAGATCAATGAATGTGAGGCATAACAGCGTCTTGTACTCTCGGGACACCTCAATGAGCCTGGTCACGGTGTGGTTATGATCGATTGTGCTGAACCTTTTTCGAAACTTGCTCGCGCGGCTGTCCTTCGTCTATCGTTCGGTCGATCCTATTCAGAATGACACGTGTGAATAACTTGTAGACTACAGACAACAGACAGATAGGACGATAGTTGCCGATGTCGTGCGAATGTCCTTTCTTACATAGCAACACAATCCTGCTAGTTTTCCATATTGCTGGTACTTTGCAGTGCGAAAGGTATCGTGTGAAGAGCCTGGCCAGGGTGTTGAGTACTGGTGGTAGGTTCTTCAGATGTTCGGGTCGGATCCTGTCGGGACCGGGAGCTGTGCGATTCTTCTTCGATGAAATCGCATGGCGAATCTGGGATGGGAGGACTGCAGGAATGACATGTCCATCGTTCGGGATTGGGTATTTGGGAAGATGGACGTGGCTGTCGAAGAGATCAGAGTAGAAATCGTGGATGACCTTCTCCATTGCCCTTCTGGAGGACGTGAGGGTTCCATCCGGGCGCAGGAGAGCTCTCATCGTGGTCTTGTAGTTGATTAAGCCTCGACGAGCGTTGCGTGTGCTCTTGCCCTCTTCAGCCGCATCAACTAGCACAGCTACTCTTCTCTCTTTGAGGTCTTCCTTTACCGCTTATCTGCACAACTTTTCGAGTTCGGACGTTTGCAGGTAGTCGCCTTATCGTTAGGCTCTTGCAACTCCGCGTTGGCGAATCAGCTCGAGAGTTCCGTGGGAAAGGCGTTTCCTGCTATTCTTGGGGCTCGCGGCTTCTTGAACACAGTCGCGTATGTGAGCAATGAACCTGTTGTATTCCTCGTCAATGTTGTCCTCGGCGGAATCTTTCCAGCAGCTAGCCAGCAAGGAGAAGAGGTCCCACTTCACGAGTGTTCTAGGGCCTCTCTTCTTAAATTTCATGGCTTTCTCTTGCCTCCATGTGAGATTGAAGCTCGCACGGCGGAGACGGTGGTCGGATCCCGTATAGAATTCCGGAACAACAGCGACATCGGTTAGGCAAAACCTTGAAAAAAACCCTCGAGTTACCATGGATGGTGTTCGTCGACATGATGACTTCAAACAGCCTTTCAACCTGTTCGTTCCGCCCCCGACCATGGACGCCAATATGAAACTCTTCTGACGACCTTCTAGGCCCGATCTTCGCGTTGAAATCTCCGACGATGACCTTGTAGAAGGTATGATCTTCCTTGTAGAGCTTCTCCAACTCCATGTAGAATGCCTCGACTTCTTCGTCATTGTAGTCCGATGTTGGTGCATAGACTACGAAGAACGTCAACGCCGGCATTGATCCACGTCGCATCAGTCGTAAACGTCCGATTCGAGTTGGAAGTTGTGCGAACGAATCGATGTTCATGGCCAAGTTCGTGTTGACGAGGACACAGACACCACCAACGCCTCTGCTGTGTTCCGAGGAACAGTTCTTCTCCAGCATCGAACACGCCGTGTAGTGGGTGGTTTCTTCTCGTCTCGGTCAGTCCGATGACGCTGCACTTGATGTTCCTGGCTTGCATCATCAGGTCTTCGACAGACGCATCCGATGCAGGCGTTCGTGCGTTGTAAGCACAGATCGTCATCCTAGTTCTTCTTTTCGGCAGCCTGTCTAGGTCCTGAGATTTTCGTAGCCTCTCCGTACTCATCCTTCGCAACGCTGCCGTATTGGGGCTCTATCGGGGTCAGGGGAATGAGGCCCTTTGTTGTTACTGTCTTCGGCATATGAGGGGCGTACGGGCAGCTTGCCAGGCTCTGCCGTACGGGCTGGATACGGCGGGTAGCTAGCCATGCTATCGCGCTGGAGCTAAGGACTTATTTATTAGAGGCGACCCTGAACCGCCTCTCTTATACTTCCGTGTCCACCGAATGCGAGTTTTTAGGCCACATAGTTAGCCTCCGTGAGGAGGTGTCTGGCACTGTAGAATCAGCTAGCTCGACACTGATTCCACCCGTGTCTCACGGCAAGTATAAGGTGGCTTTCGGTCCGCGGTTAATCCCTTATCCGCCACCTGGGGTCGCGCCACGTAGCCTCGCTACCAACCGGCTGGGGATCCTTTTTGAAGGAGAGCCTTCAAAGAAGGAGATGACGTGGACCTACTCTTAAATAAATTCATGTATTTATTACACAAGTTATCTTGTGTTGTAACAAACAACAACAAATCCAATCCATAAAATATCAAACTACACGTAATGCCTAAATAACAGAATCTTTGGTTAAATCCGCACAAGAAATAAGTAGAAATTCAGTCATCAAATTTTAATCATTCAAATTTGTTCGAACTTACACTGCGCCGTTCACAAGTGACGCGTGAAGCTTCATCGAACTATTGTTTGAGCTTTCACAGTTAACAATGTTTACATCAGGAATTCCATCTCAACATGGTCATCGGGTTCCGGCATGGCTGGTCTGGCTGGAACGTTCTCCTATGCCGCTCTCACCGATGTGAATCTGATGGCACTTTCGCCCAGGAATGCGATGCTGGTGATGCTCGTCGTGCCTCTGTCTTTCACACTCTCGTTGGTTCAGCAAAACAATATTCCTCGTTACTATTCCGTAGTCTTTTTTTCGCATAATTTTAGGTACTACTGCCTTCTAGTCCGAGCTCCGACAGTGCCTGCTATCAAACTGTTTTCGCCGTCAACGTGGCTCGATTTCTCGAGTCCGTACAGGTGAGCACATTTTCTCGTTCCCAAAGAAACATCTGCTCTTTCGAGTTCACTAATTGTTTGTAGTCTTCACATTTTGTATTCACCTTAGTTTTATGTGTATGATCAATAGAAAAGCTTGAAATTACCGCCAACGAGAAAGTTGAAACCAATTTGTATTAGTCGAAAAAAAAATTACGGTGCCAGTGGCCCTTTATGTATCTAAGCTAGAGGATAATAGAGTGTAACCAGTTCCCAAACTGCGTACTATTCCACCTATTGCACTACTGTGATCGAATATTTTTTCAATTTTTTATTTCGCTCAAACTTCGTCCAGATGGCTTTCTGGGGTGATGATCACGAATCTTGCATCCAATCTCCGAATTTTGACCCGAGACCACCCATTTCAGTAGTGGGCCTAGCCAACTAGTTTAGCAGATTTGGCTTTGCCTGGAAGGATTATTGAGATGCTGATTGCGGATCTGATATCTTTTTCGCAGATATCGACTGATTTTGGCAGCTCCAAGTAGGTGCTTCCCCTCGCTTCCCCCCATTGAATCGCCCACACGCCATCATCACCTACCCAAATCTATCCGCCGAAATCAGATAAAATTTCAAAAACCAGCATCATAGTTGCGATCAACTTCCAAAATAGCCTACCTAGACGAGTGTTGAGCTAAATCTGAAGTTTTGACCCGATCACCATGGTTGACGATATGGGTAGTTCCCGCCAAAAACGGATGCGAAAATGCCCCGTACGCAAAGTTGGGGAAAATGGTTGAGGAAAATTTTCTTCGATCACTGGAGGGCAATAAGTGCGATACTGCCCTTACTTATGGTTTTCCTGCCAGGCGAGTGTTTTGGTAGGTGCCTCCAATGTATGTATGTATTATATATATGTAGGTACAATGCGTGGTGAGAACGAGGTTGCATATGATTCCTCATATCTCAAATTTGAGTTGCCTGTAAGTTAACAATGAAGGTAGACATGCGAATGTGAGAGTACGAATTAGCATACGAAATATTGGAATACTACAACAGTGCGAATAAGTGCAGAACATCGAATATACGGTCTAAAAGAAACCCTATAATTCGGAATTACTAGAGATGAATGTGCTGTAATGTGGACATTACATATTAAAAACGTCTTTGAAACGAATACCGCTGGGTATGGCAATCCACAAGGATCGAAAGGAGTAGAGATGAAGCAGTATCTACCGTAACAGTTCTATCTTATGGAGACTCGTTTATCGTTGTGACATTGGGTCATTTCGGCTACATAGAATGACTGATGAGCAAAAACGATTAGAGGCTAAAAAAATTGGATAGATTACTGAGGCCCTACTATCCAAGTACTTTCAGTCAATATGACAATTGCTCAATATAGCCAGGCAAGGTGAACCATTTGGTTCGCTAGTCGCACACATTCGTATCACGATTCGTTAAGGACACATGAGTGAATTTTTCATTTGGATTTTTCATTTGGATTTCTCCGCTGAACTTTGGACTTTTGCAAATATTGCAGCAATTTTTTAACCCCGTCAGGCTTCACGGTTTTAGTCCAAATCTCTTCCACAGTTTTTCATTCTGCACATTTCACTTGATAGACAGCAAAATAATGTCGATGACCTTCCGGAATTTCTTTATTCTGAAACCACATTCGTATTATTGACGTTTCACCAGGTTTTATGAATCCTAACGGTGGTTGCACACGGAAAATGTCGGAAAATATCAATATGTTGCGATTTACAGACGAGATCTGCCTGAGGTAGAATCTGCTTCGGATGTCACTGTGAATTCCGAGCCGAAGAACAACAGGCTGGAAGCGCAAAATCGTCCTCTCCAGGAGCAGCTCATCGTTCTCAAGGTAGGCATTACTTTCTGCATACCGACAAGCACCCGTGAAAAACAGCATTTTTTCAGAATCTTCTTAAGTATATGATTCCTTTCGGTACCGTGTACTTCATGCAGTACTTTATAAAGCAAGGCTTGGTAAGTCACCGTGAACAACTTTCTATATAAAATCACTCATGGATTACTAGATCATCGAAACTAGATCTGGTACTATTCCACCCACAGTCATCTAGCGAGTTGTTCGAGCGATGTTGATGAAATTGGAAAGATTAAACTGCTTATGGCTTAAAATTGATGCTATTCTAGATGTTGGGGAGATGAACTTCAAACTTTTGGGGAAATGGAAATATGTTGAGTAACTTTTCATGTGCAAATAATAGTTAATGCTGAAAACGTAACGCTATTTTGAATCAAATATCTATTCTAGCTATCTGTTACGCACCTCTCCTCTTTTTTATTCGATTTTCAATAACCCGCATTCGGGTTTGGTTGTGCTAAATATTAGGGTGACCCAAAAGTTCGTGTGCATTTCAGATCCTCAATGACTTTAATCACAAAGGGGCGGGATAGCCGAGAGGCTAAGAGCTTAGGCTCAAGATCTCGATGATCAGGGTTCAATCCCGTCCCAGGCAGAAACCTTTGCCTAGCTTGGAAATAGCTGAAAAGGGTGTCGGTACCAGCGTCAGGCCCGTGTGACAGGTCGGCTGATGGAGGAAAACTGTCACGATCACAAGACGGACCGACGGTCGCATGCAACTAAGTGGCGCTCAACAACCTGCAATCGAGGACGATATGGCCACCCCACAAGGAGCTCAAGACTGAGACAAGATGGCACTGTGTCACCTCAGCAAATGCGGAAGCAGCACCAAGGAGAAAGAAGACGGAGCGACTATCATGAAAGACGTACCCCGTAACTGATCGGGATAAAATCGTTGTGGAATAAAAATAAAATGACTTTAATCACAATTCAAGAAAACAAATAAATAGTCAACAAGTTAATCATGGTCAAGCATGACTCATTGCCAGCGATTAGGTAAGGAATTTTGCTTAACCATGACAAATAAATTGATCGTTAATTTTTTTTTCTTGATTTTTCTTGAATTATGAATGAAAGAAGTCAGAATCTGAAATGCACATGAACTTTTGGGTCACCCTAATAACATTTTCCGGAGCTTGGACGTTTTCTTTTTGCTCGGAGTGTGTGCAGATGAGACTGATATCTTTCAGGAAGTTCCTTCCGAGAAACTGACATCAAGTAACATACTATCTAAAAGCAAAATCTCTCCTATCCTCTAGCTTTTTTTATTTTGATTTACTTATTTTTTGAATCCACAAATCTCCTCTGGTCTGCTCCCGAAGTCTGGCCACATTTAAGTATTGAGCAACTACAAATAGGATAATGCATACACAATTTATGCAATACATATTTTGTTTTCGGGTGCAGCACACTCCATTAAATCACTCAAAAAATTGCTTGGCATCCTCTGCGGCAACGATGATTAAAAAGGAACTTGCATATTCACATCTCAACATTATTACCACCTTGGAATAGTAATTGTAGTAAATCATTCTGCGAATACATCAATACTTCTTTCAGATCGAAATGGTTATATTTGACTGTTCTCACGGCTTCCACACCACCATTGCTTCTCAGTACCGTTGGTACCAGGTAGCTATCCCAACGCTTGTCCTGCACGGGAAAGCGTATCGAAGAGATCCATTTTTTCGTTGAACACCGAGAATTAATATTCTTTTTATAGGTCTTCTACCATGTCGGAGTGTTTCTTGCCCGTTCTTCAGCAAACGTTGTGAAGCTGAATTTCTTTTGCATTTCGCTGACGGCCGTTATACAGGTCGGGGGAATGTTTTGGTATGGAACATTGTCAATTCAATCGTTATGGCTCTGTCGATTTCAGACGTCGCTCGCCGCGCTGTTCTTTTTGACAGCAATATACTCTTTTATCTCCCATTTTATCATCGTCTGCGTTCTAATGTTCGTTGTGGGCGTTGTTGGCGGATGTAACTACGCAAACACGTTTTACCATATCCACAGGAAGGTGAGGAATGATTCTGGATTTGTCCTCCTTCTTTGTTGAATGATCGCGGCATCGGGAAGACAGGATGAAAAACAAAGCACAAACATCTATGTACGTGGAACAACAACTAGAGAAGAACTACGTAAACACAGCAGAAATACGGTTCAAAAGATGTAGCCACCCATTTTTGGATGATTTCACGTTTCGAACTCGTTTCGTCGAAAATACCTTTTCAGAAAAAGGTTTCGAGTACAGCTAAAACGTTCTTTCTCGTTTTTTTTCAAAATATGTAGCCACTCTGATAGCGAGACATCGTACGCGTTTGCGCTTTCCCTCAATCTTAACGCTTATCGTTGTGGCATATTCTTTCACATCTTTCTCTCTGCTTTGTCCCAGAAGATGGGGCATTAATGCGCTAACTCGTTATTTGTAGCTTGAAAGTTTCAACAGTCGGGTCATCTGAATTGATTTCTGCGACCCCTAGAACTCCTCAACTTTGCTGTCGGCCTGAATTTCCCAAACGCTTTCAATTTCCCAAGCCATATTCGCGTTGAATAGATTATATTCACTATGAATAGATTGTACTTGTCTTAGCCCTCAAAACAAGCGCAAGTAAAAAGATAACCTGCTCATGCGACTGACACGTATTTCGAAGAAGAAACTCGGACCAGAGCCATAAAGTGTTTTGGTGTGCCAAATTGCTGCTCGTTGGCTCGGACGTTCGAAAGGATGCGTGGACCATTTCCTTTGGAACCCTTACCTTGTATAATAGAATTAGCGTTGCAGACGACTCTCAAATTGATAAAGCTTTTTTCGAATCGAATATTCATTCTAGCTATCTGTTACGCATCTCTCCTTTCTTTTATTCGCTTCTCAATAGCCAGTATTCGGGTTCGGCTATGTTAAGTTACATTTTCCGGATCCAGTGCGTTTTCTTTTTTCTTCGAGTGTTTCATTCAGTGCACATCCTTGCCATCTTGTCATTTCTTTTGCTTTTCCTAGCGATCCATTGGTTTCTAACCTTCCTTCACATCTTTCTCTCTGCTTCATTCCAGAAGATGGGACATTCATGTGTCAACTCGCCATGTGTAGCTTGAAAGTTTCAAGCTGTACAAAGCGCGTGTTCAACAGCAGGGTCATTTGATTTCTTAGACCCCCATAACTCCTCAACTTTGCTGCTAGCCACTCAAAATTTTCCCAAACGCTTTCAATTTCCCAACCCATATTCGTGCTCTAGAGGCCGACTATTCAGAAAGGCTCGTAGTTTACTGTTTATTTTGAAATGAAGAGTTGAAAACTCAGGACAACAGTGGACGCCCGACAAATCTTCGTAACTCTGCAAGCGAGCACGTAAAGAAATGACTTGTAGTCACCAGTTCCCCGGAAAATCACCATTACTTACGGCTTAGTAGGGATCTAGGCGAAGTCAGCGAAAGAAGATGTTGCAGAGGTGGCGCTTGGGTCATCGCGAAAATTAGGGTCGAACTCTTCGCTTCTGGGGCTACCCACGGCACGGGTCTTATTGTTAGGCCTGTGAGCCACCTAATCGACAGTCCTACTCCGCAACTGCGCCGGTTATTTGCCCTCCGTCAGCATCTTCTCTAACCAGGGAATGCCGCCAACCTCCCATGGAACTTTGAATTGAGACCTATATCAATCGATAGATCTCGGAACACTGATTACAGATCTGTAGATCAAATTTGCAAAATGGGTCTCCTAAGCGATTTCTGGCTTGCGAAACCCTGCGTTGGGCGCGGTGTTGCGTAATTTAGCACTGCCGGCAGCTGCGGCTGTGGCGCAGAGGTTGAGGTCTCGCCTCGCAGTGGTGGGGTCGTGGGTTCGGTCCCCCGTGGTGGCATTATTTTTGCATATGTTAGTTATAGTCCGTGCGGACCATAGGACGAGATCGAACTCGTTTTTAACACTTTTTCCAGCGAACGACTGATGGGACTTACAGCCGAGGTGCCAAAGTACAATTCCTCCGCACTTTCTGTGTTTCCATCCTCGTCATAATCCCAAATTGGAAGCGCCTGCTTCCAAATCCTCATCCGTCTCAACTTCTACCAATGCTGCAGCAGCCTCGCGAAGAATGTCGGCAAACCTTGCGGCAATCTCCTCTCTTCGCGTGTAGCTGCTCTGCTATCTTCAGCTGATCCAAATTCGGAGAGCAGAATAGAAACCACCTTTGCTGGAGACAAGGGCATAACGAATGAGTAAAAATCAATAACACGTCGAAGCCTTCAAATTTGATCTACCACTGCAGGCATTTGACCTACTTGCTAGAATTGCAGTGAGAGCGCTTGCTAGAGTTAGATTCAGATTTGAGTAGTTGTGTTTGCGAACAGCATGTTTGCTTTTCTGTATTGTTTCTTCAGTGTTGAAGATCGTTAGAACTGTAGTTAAGAGAGTAAATTTCCGTATTCAAGTGACGTTGCAGACTTATGTGAAAGTCACCATCAGTCGTTCACTGGAAAAAGTGTTAAAAACGAGTTCGATCTCGTCCTATGGTCCGCACGGACTATAACTAACATATGCAAAAATAATGCCACCACGGGGGACCGAACCCTAACCCCACCACTGCGAGGCGAGATCAACCTCTGCGCCACAGCCGCAGCTGCCAGCAGGGCTTTCTCATTACGCAACACCGCGCCCAACGCAGGGTTTCGCAAGCCAGAACTCGTTGGGAGACCCATTTTGCAAATTTGATCTACAGATCTGTAATCAGTGTTCCGAGATCTATCGATTGATATAGGTCTCAATTCAAAGTTCCATGGGAGGTTGGCGGCATTCCCTGGTAAGGGCTTGTTCAGACGACGCGCGTCGAAAATGCAAAATTGAAGCTCAATCAATAATTAACGTCATTGATCGAATTTGCTCCTTTGCGTTAGTGGCGCAGTCCGGCTACGCCTCATATAGGCAAAAAAAATTAGGCATATAATCACATAGGAAAGAAATTGAACGAAAAAAGTGAATTTTGTCAAAATTCCCATTAATAAGGAATAGCAGCCTTCTAAAAAACCCGAGCGACCAGTAAGTTTGCCTATATGAGGCGCAACCGGACTGCGCCACTAATGCAAAAGAGCAAATTCGATCAAGGGCGTTAATTATCGATTGAGCTTCGATTTTGCATTTTCGACGCGCGTCGTCTGAACAAGCCCTAAGCCGGGAGCTTTAAGTAATTCCTTGCGTCTGTCTCACACAGCGTAATAAATATCAAATATTTTATTTATTTTATTTTATATTTTGCATAAAATTATTATGTATAATATTTTATTATACATAATAAAGTTATTGTGTATAATAAAAATTTTATATTTTATATTTTATATTTTGATTAGCTATGTTTTGTTACAGGTGGACCCGACCGACCGCGAATTCGCCCTGTCCACAGTCACATTTGCGGATACCATTGGAATTCTCACGGCAGCCATAGTCGCCATTCCCACTCACAATTGGATATGTGCGATGCCGTGGTATAGCTGAGCACAACATATCTTGATCTCATTCTCGACGTGAACTTCACTGAAGTTCTAGAAATAATAACAACATATTGCACGTTTTTGACTTTCTATTTTCTACTTGTCTAATAAATACATTATCTTTAAACTGTTTCTCAACACAAAAATGCCTCTATGGCCTATAATACTACATATCCGAAAGGGCTATCATCAGCTTAACTGGTAACTGCCGATATCGGCCTACCGGCTCATTCCTGTGTTTACGGGTGAGCGCTGGTAGCAACAGCCCGACCGGGCTGAAGAAAAGGGCGATGCTAGGGGATCGCGAACGTACATCGCTAGCACAGTGGTGAGTGCAGTCTGCCGGAAACAGAAAGACGCGGGTTCAATTCCCTTCCGATGTCAGTGTTCTGCGAATAACGTAGCATCTCCAAATATATAAATCATTCAACTACTTCTCGTCTATAACCCGCAAAACAAAAAGCGGTAATTAGCAGAATAGTTTCGTGTTATATCCGAAAGGGGTTTTGGGGAAGTAACCACAAATTGCTCCGATCCTAAGCGGAATGCGTGTTTTGAGCTTCCCGAAAATTCATACTGCCTGAAACAAAAATGCCTCTATGGCCTATAATACTACATATCCGAAAGGGCTATCATCTATCAGCTTAACTGGTAACTGCCGATATCGGCCTACCGGCTCATTCCTGTGTTTACGGGTGAGCGCTGGTAGCAACAGCCCGACCGGGCTGAAGAAAAGGGCGATGCCGATATCGGCAGTTACCAGTTAAGCTGATAGATGATAGCCCTTTCGGATATGTAGTATTATAGGCCATAGAGGCATTTTTGTTTCAGGCAGTATGAATTTTCGGGAAGCTCAAAACACGCATTCCGCTTAGGATCGGAGCAATTTGTGGTTACTTCCCCAAAACCCCTTTCGGATATAACACGAAACTATTCTGCTAATTACCGCTTTTCAGCCCGGTCGGGCTGTTGCTACCAGCGCTCACCCGTAAACACAGGAATGAGCCGGTAGGCCGATATCGGTAGGCCGATATCAAAAAAGAAAATTAGGTGCAGTTCAATGAACCTAGTAAATTTAGCTAGCCTAGCCTAGAAGAACCTTCAAATCGTGAATTTTCCTTGGAGTAAATGTGACATTTGGTCGGAAAGTTCTCAATCCTATTGAATTGTTCTCTAGAAAGGAACTCTCTTAGATTTTGCGAGGTTCACTCGAGGAGGTGACGAGGAGAAAGCGAAGTATGAGAGTGTAGCCAAATTTTTTTCCAATTTTTTCATTTTTCCAATTTTTTACGAGTAAAAGTTACATTAACAGATAGAAGTTCAAACACTCATCGTGTGAAAGCTTGCTGGTTGTTTCTCTTTTGAGACTCACTCCTAACATACCTCAAACGCCGTTACGTTTCTGGGCTCTAGAATTCAATTACTTACGGAAGTGACTGTTAAATAAAATGTATTTATTTATTTATTTACTTGGGACGTTGACCATAGTCTTACGTGAGATACCCAAAAGTTAATAGTGTAAATAAACGAATACACCTCAAAAGTATCCTGAAAACAACGATTTATAGAAGAAAATAGATTGGGCAGCACATATTTAAACCTGCTAATAAAGTTCTCAACACATGGAGGGGCGATCCGAGACGGTTTGTCATGAACTCATAGTACCGTTGTACTCCAAAATAATTAAAAAATTTGTTACAATTTGCGGCTTTGCCACGACTGCATTAAGGCTGACATTTCCTCTTTCGATCGTTGTCAGTGCTGAGTCAAGAAACCTGTGTGAGTTGACAGAATCCTTGCAATGAGTATAGCATGACCTTTGGGAGAATCTTCTCATCCCATACAGACTAGGCAGATTCAACATTGCAGCTAATTCAGCACCACTTATTGTTAGGATTTGGCGGTGATTGATAACATAACACCTCATTACATGTTTGAAAACTCTCGGTACACGTTACGAATTTACGTTTCATCCTTGAGAAAGAGCTAATAATCCCTGAGCTGTTCAGGAATGACCATTACACTTCTGAGTCGATCGCAGCTCTTAAATTTCTCGTGGATTTCTTGGAGCAAAATTCCCCGCTTAGTTAGGTTGAATTGGAAAGAACACACAGAAAACGCTTGCGGCAATGCAATTACTACAAGCAATCAAAAATTGAGGAAGTAATGTCGCTGATGGTGATAGCGAGGAATTGATTGCAGACAGAGCGCAGAACGACTTGACTGAGACCGCAGATACAAATGCTGTGTGACTAACCTCTACAAGTATTCGAAAGGTCTTCAAAGGTCCATGGAACAAGTGGAGGAAGAAATGTTGAGGCTTTCCCAAATTCTCTCTTCTTGAAACCTCGACTGAGGCACAGCAACACACGACATTTATAACATCATGCTGAGGCTTTTGACCTTGTTTTTCGCTCGAGCTCTGGAGCTCTTTCAGAGTCAGTTATGGGCTGAGAAGGGCTCCTCAAATCGTTGACGTCTTTGAGAGTAAGGACAATGCTGTGGCCAACGATACGTTTGTCCTGCCTGAAACAGCAGAACTAGGAAGATTGCGTTTGAATTTATGTTTCATGCATTTTCATAAATACTAAGATACATGCCTAATTTGATTCATACAAGGTTGGGTCATAAATAGCTGGACTTTTGCAAGTGTTCGGGTACAAGACCACATTTCCCGCCAATGAAGGAACCGTTCAGAATGAGTAGGATTAGTACAGTTTGGCAACGTTGTTCACTGTTACAGTGGCTCCAACTTTCATTCCGTCTGAATCGCATATTCAAAGCGTCATGCTTTCCCTCTTCTTTTCAGACTCTTCTCTTCTTTTTCCACAACTCTAACCGATTCTCTGAACCATTAAAGGGGGTCTATAAGGAAAGAGCTCCTCGTGTTCAAACTACGGTCCATTCTTTGCTCTCTAAATTCATACATCATCAAGAACAACAACAAGTGAGGCCGCCTGACAGAATTTGATCAGGACGTAACGAGGAACGAGGTAGAGAAAAAACAAATAAACCACTCGTGAACTATCAGATACCATTAGTGTTACTCAGAACGCCAGCTCGCACATCGTTACGATGGTCGGACTTGTCAAATCGCTGAGCGAAAGATTCGATGATCCTCCTTGAGTGAGGACCCGTTGAGGTATAGTAATCCTTTGCTTAGAGAGGATTCTTGAGAACCTCAGAGCAACAGATCTAAACATTCGCTTGGTCATTTGGACCCACGGAAACGTGACGCCGTCTGTGTTGCCAAGGCTTGTTGTTGAGAAGGCCAATCAATTCTGCTCAGTTGCACAAACCACTGATTCAATCCGGATTTCTCTTCCAGATCTTTCTGCTCAACCAGTGACTATGGAATAAAGAGATTTGGATCATTTCGCTTTCTCGAAGTATATCAGATAGAATTACACGTTCAGCTCCCAGAGAATCTTGGCAGGCATGCTTCTTAGTATTATGGAAGGACGCGCGTGGTTCAGTGGTAGGATGCGCTACTGACGCCCGCACAGTCGATCTATCGATCTCCGCCCAGGCTAACCAAGCCTTCCATCCCTTCGGAATCTGGTAAATGGGTACCAGGCTTGTCTGGGAGGTGAAGACACTGACTTTCGCTACGGCACGTCATTGTGTAGGGCAAATACGCATTCACAAAGGCTCTACGATTCTGAATGGAACGCGCATACGGCGGATACCCAAAACATCATAGGGGAGTGATCAACGCAGATCTCTTCACCTTTTGCAAAAGGTTATTTCAAGAACCAGAGGAAGTGGTGAACAAAATAGAGAAGATATTCTAGAAGGTATTCGGCAACCATCATTACAACCTGCAGCTATCTGCGTTGATCACTCCCTTATGATATTTTTGGATATCACATTGTTCACACTCATTGTCAGATGTGGAAGTAAGCACATGAATGATCTCTACTCTGAGGATCACCCAGCCTGGCAACTTCTAACTACATATACGCCCGCCTCAGAGGTGCGTGCTCTAGGAAGGTTAGATCAACTCAGCTCTTTCCGAAAGTTAAGCTCATCCTTGTAACCAGCCTGGGTAACTTATCGGCCTGAAAGCTGCTGACATAGAGAATTTCTATCACTTCGAGGATGTCATCGCTATCAATTGATTGAATTTCTCAATGTGCAATGGAAACTGCACCCAACCGCCAACGACAGTCACAGTATACCATGATGATCTGCATGCTTCTCTGCCTGTCTATCTGCCATAAGTAGCTAATGGGACTAAGTCCTATTTTGGTATTCTAATTTTAGCCGCGTTTGTATTACTAATTCCTTCATTGTTGTTCTTTTCGTTTACTAACCTGGTTTTGTTGTTTTATTGATAGCACGCCTATTATGGCGTAGAAAATAAATAAATAAATAAATAAATATTAGCAACCCCGAATAGCTCGGCGAACGGAGCCACCACTTGTGTTGATTGTACTTCGCATCAGAATAACTACATGACCCGGAATAAGGTCATCAAATCGGAAATCTTCAGCCCAGGTGGATGAATTCCCAACGAACCCTCAGCATTAGTTCCCCTGATGAGTTAGGAAACAGCGGAGCCGAGGAGCGACTGAAACGAGCATTCACAACGATAAAAAATGTTTTCATTCAATGCATGTTTACAGCTGCTCATCGAAATCAGCTTTTTTCGGAAAAAGAGGCCCTGGGACATTTGTTGACACAGCGAAGTGACTACTCATTTCTAAACATTCTTTTGGACTGAAGGATGACTTTGTTTTGACATGACACAGTGAAGAAGACAGTCCAAATTAGAAGAGACTGGGAATTGTTTTCAAACTCATGGGTACCGGAAAGGTTTGAAAAAATAGTTGGCGTAGGTGAGTTCCTAAGGACGCGCCGCCGCATTTGCGTTCAATTCAGAATCGTAGAGACACGTTGAACGTGTATTTAGCCTATACCTATTCTACTTATTCAAGGCAGCGTCTCTACCTTCCCAGACAAGTCCGGTATCAATTTACCCGACCCCGGAGGGATGGAAGATTGATAAGCCTGGGCGGGGATAGATCGCTCAAACGTGTGGGTGTCATTAGCGTCTCAAACCGCTGGACCACGCTCGCCCTAAATTTAAGAGTACTACATTTAATGGTCAGTAGCACTCACAGCAGGCATTTAGTAAATCTCTGATTATCACACGACATCAGCCAATTGAATGCACCTATCCAATGGTTACATGCTGTTAGAGTCTCTAAACACTTCTGTGCATGAGTTTTGGATCATTTTCCATTTCCTAAGATTGGTAGCTTGGCTTGTGCTAGCATACACATTCCATGCCGTGCATGTTTCGGTTCCGACGTCCACGGAATAAAAGGGAACACTTGTGACTTAGGCTTCATCGGAACGGTTTGTCTCTCAAAAAGCAAACGATCGATGCCGTGAAGCCGAGCTACAAACGCTTCGCGAATGTGACAATAAAAATATTCAAATTATCGGCACACAACACATTATATGCCTTCTCTTTCACATAATTCCAAAGACGAATATGTAACCATATGACGATGTGGGCGTGTCCTCCCACACCGCCGTCGCCGCCCGCTTTTGCCTTGGAACAATCGTCGTCTTCTTGCAGTCGTTTTCCTGTTCCTCCTGATAATCACAATCCATTCGCTCTGGTCCACAAATAATTCCCAATTTTTTTTTTCTATCATGGAGCTTTATTCACGAATACTCTTGTAGGATTCTTCTCTTTGGCATTAATAGAACAAGAAGGCTAACGAGTTTGGTAACCTATAATGCACTCCTTACCCCGATTACAATTAGTCACCTTCAATTAGACCTATAATTGCAAGCTTTAAAAATTATGAAACAACACCTGCTTACTTCATTTTCTTACCTTTTGAGTTAACTACGAGCACAGATTTACTCATCCATGTTCTTCGTCCATGTCTTTTGTTCTTGGTCACCAGCCGTCTTCACTTTCAATTTGTCTGCCGTTAGTATTACATTGGAAGGTAATAAATGAATTTGTTCAGAACTTCTCATGTGGAAAGCGCACCTTCGACTCTTGGCTCCAATCCTAATCATCTACTTCCTAATCCATCAGGGTAAGTTTTCTCTCCGCTATTATATAATTCTACCCTGTGTAGGTCTTGTTCCGATTATGAAAAGTGCAGAATAAACTAGACAAGTGCAATTGCCTTACACTATTCACTATAGAATGAAAGTGGGTGACGAAATAGTGGAGCTGAAGAGTCACATATGCCCCGAACGGTGTACTCAAAATAAAACCCAAATATATAGAAAGCAAATAGTGACTCATCAACGTGCATCTCTGGGTTTACTCAGGGTTCAATTGAGGTTTATACGAGGTCCAACACAATTCGACAGCTCGGATGTCCCGAACGACGTGCGAACTTTGATTCAGTAACTTACTCTAGGATTCATTACAAAGTTTAGTTGACGGTTATACCGAATCTGGGTCTGCGTGGTGGAGTGGTAAGAGACCCAACTGACGCCCGCATGGTCGAGCGATCGATACCGTCCCGAGCTAACCAAGCCTTCCTACCCCCTCCGAGGTTGAGTGAATTGGTACCAGACTTGTCTAAGAAGGTGAAGACACTGCGTTTGTACAGCGGGTGTCCCGCAAGTAATTGTCTAGTCCAAATTACTAAGATACATACCCAATTTGACAGTCAGAATAGAACCCGAAATCGACATTCACCATCCCTCTACGATTCAGAATGGAACTCGTATGCGGTGGCGTCCTTGGGAGACCGACACCTTTACCTTTACCTTTGGCATTGTTTTCAACACACCCATAGGTGCACTGCCGTTTCGGGGACGTCGAACTATTATAGTTCCGTCGCATAAGCCCCAAACTGACCCCAGAGCGTTTTCATGAATCATGGTTTGTGCGTCATTTGAGGTTTACAACCGGATTCATGCAATATGTATATTCTGCTCACCAATCCGAGCCCTGTTTGCTTGAAGAACCTGAACGGAAGCTACGTATTTTGACGCTTTATCATCCATATCGTGCGCTGCTCCTTTGTTGTACAGAATTGGCTAAAAGCTCATGCATATTCGTCAAAAGGAGCGCGCTAATGGTAAGGTGTATACAAGGATGGGTATACACTAGGTTCAAAGGTAAGGCTTGTAAAACTGCGCGAATCTTTTACGTTTAAACTGGAATGCTTAGAAGCTTGGATAAGTGTCTGGAAGGGCTTTCATTTGCCACAAAGCTGTGTACCACTCCTAGTGATACTAAACGTCTCTCCACTGATGTTCAACAACTCATTCTTCAAAGGAGACGCTTCATTTTTTAGACTTTTGGAACTCCTATTATGACTCTCTCAACTGAATTTTTTATCAGTGAGAAATCGTAGCTGGCGATTGAGTCACCACCCTCAAGCACGTAATCAACCACGCACAATAAACATAATTCCCACACTAGTTCGTAGTTCCACTTGCAGTTCCCATGCAAGCCGACACTGCGTGCTATTCTCTCTTTCTGTCGTTCTTTCGCCCTCTCTCCTACCGTATCCCGCACGAAATGTACCTCCTCGGAGGAGCACTTTGACTGTGTTTCGCTTTATTTTACTTTTCTCTACTTGTTATCAGTACGATCACTACGCCACAATCCGACTGACACAGTTGGCGCAATTAGGCTTTGAATGGAGCAAAAATGAAGCACAGAATGCAGCTGCCGAGCATCTGTTAAGTGGCCGACAGGATTGATTTTATGTCACGTCATTCTTTTGAATAAAGTGGCACCACAAGCACATTCTGTGTGATCCAAAATTCTAAAGTCCTTAACCAAAAATTTCGAAAACAGCCGTAAAATTCCACTGCTCAAAAATCGTAGTTTACACCTGCATCTGTAGAAAGCAGAATGAGGACAACATCATTTCTCTGAAAGAAACAGAGAATAAGGTATTATATTATATTATGGTTCAGTCCGTGGCAGTGAAACACTTCCTTCTTATTTTCACCTGAAGCATGACGTTGCCTAGGTAGTGACTACTGACAAACAAGCCCGAGGTGAGGGAACCGTATTGATGTGGGAAAACACAGACAACGTCGCGAAGAAAATGAATAGGTTTTCCACAAATTTTGCGGGACTGTCAATTCAAACAAACTCCAAATAAGAACAGATAATACTGACGTTAAACATGTATATTATCATGCTCAAAACGAAGATGGTGTAGCTGTCTGCTGTTGACCTTCACTCCCTTATCGTCCCACTCTGGTGTTCGCATGATATTCTCGAGAGGCGATAAACAGCTTTTCTTTCATTTATTTATTTATCTACTCATTCAAATACGATACATAAGGCACACGTAGGAAACACATTGAGACGGCAACGCACAAACAACGGATATTCATAGTATGTATTGACAAGAGTGCCACGGATCTGCACCACATTCAACAGCTGCATTGCTACTCTTTGCAACCTATGGACCTCGGATGGTAAAAATGGCAAGTCACTTCCAAGAGACAGGAAGGTCGAGCCAGCTCTACATACACATGAACGAATGCAATCTGACTCCTTTCTTGGGGACCGGAAACCGGATTTTTTCGAAGTGTCCCCTAGTTCTAGATTTCTTTATTGACGATACAGTGTACATCATGAGTGGGTATGTCCGCTGAGCTGAACCCTTTTCGAAACCCGGCTTGCTCGCACGTCTATCCTTCGTCTATCGTTCGGTCGATCCTGCTCATTTAAATGAACAACTTGTAGTTTACGGACAGCTGTCCGATAGGGGTGGTTGCCGATGTCTTGCAGATCTCGCCTCATACAGCAGTCCAACTAGTTTTCCAAATTGGTGGTACTTTGCAGTCCGAACTATTGTGTGAAAAGCCTGGCCAGGGTTCCGATGAGGACAGGCGATATCATCTGTATCACCTGTCGTCCCATTCATCGTCGATTTGCTCGAGCGGGCGCCGGCAACGTCTCCATTCGTCCCGGTCGCGTACCATGGTAGACCAGTGGGTCTTATTCGCTCGAGGAACACGAAGAGCATCGAATCGATGGTTCAAGGATTTGACGAGGAAGTGCGACCAGCGCAAAGGTGGGCGACCTGGTGTTCTTCTGATGTCCCGTGGAATCCAGTCAGTAACGCTCTCGTCCAACGGTCGTCACGAAATCGCATTACGTGTCCGCCCCAACTGATCTTCGACAGCTTGGCCCATGCGACTGTGTCTCTGATCTTCGACTGTCGACGTGCTCGGATCTCCGTATGCGGTCTCTCGCCTGGATGAAGCGAGCAACTCCGAGCGACATGCGGTAGGTTCTCCAAATGTTCGGATTTGATGCTGTCGAGATTAGGTGCCGTGCAATTCTTCACCGATGAAATCGTTTGACGACTCTCGGAAGGGAGGACCACAGAGGATCTAACGGGATTGTGTAATGGAGGAGATGGACGTCGTTAACGAGAAGATCAGCGTCGAAGCGTACTGCTGGTAGTGTAGGAAAATATAACGACGAATCACCAGTATACCCATATTCACAGCTCGATGGTGAAGAAACATGTGAAAGAGAAGGTGAGAAATGAACATTGACAGGCAGTAATATTTGTACGAAAACTAGAGGCGAAGCGTCTCCAAGAACCTCTGTGTAGATTGTTGGAAGAAATACTATGAAATGTGATAAAAGGGACTAGGACAGCAATTCAGAAAACCATGCAAAAGAAGGCAAATGAATGAGTTGCGGAAAAGCAGTAAAAAGAGTGCTCTGAATAAAAAGGATGACGCTGTATGGAAGACGGTAGGTTGATGAGTAATTACCTCGACAGCGGATAAAAGGGCTATAAAAGTAGGAGATTTTCTTTTTGGATACTCAATCGCAGTAAACATTGGATCGACTCGGCACTGAAAGCAAGAACAATTGGAGTATTGCCAACCACCTTGATCGATCCGAGTGTCATTAATACGATTTTCGTTTTAGCCACCTCAGCCGATACGACTAAATCCACCACTACCGCGCCGACGACAACGACTGTAAGCCTTCTTTTATTGCATGGCTTGAACAATACCGAATAAGCATTAACAACCGCTAGTATGTACAAATAAGTTTAAATGAATATACCACTGAGCAGCATCCTACCCTTTCCTAACGGTTATACTAAAGATAAAGTAGTTGGGATTCACTAGTCCCCTGGGACGAGCCACCCTCCGCCTTTCATTCAAAATGCAGTGCGCGTTTATACTACATATTTCATGAGCAAAACCGCTAGACATGTACGAGCACTCACCTTCACAGACAAGCTTGGTACCTATTTACTCGAGAGGACTGGAAGTCTTGTTTAGCTCGGGACGAGGATGCGCATCGACGGAGGTGGGAGGGGGTGTCCCTAGCAGCTCGTACTACTGCCTACGTGCGCCAGATGATTATAACCAAACTAATTGATTTATTTATGTATATTTATGGTCACCCTGGCACCCGTCGAGTTAAAGCTTGGATCTTCCGCGGTGGGCTTGTTGCTTTTACCTTTGGCAATTTTAGGCAAAATCGCAAACCAGCTCTGCATCGAAGGCAGCATCCTCGACTGCTTCGACGAGTGCCGCCTCCACTGCTCCGAAGAGTGCCGTCGCCACTGCTTCGACGAATGCCGCCACCACTGCTTCGACCAAACCCACCTCTACTGCTCCGAAAAAGACTGAAACATCTGCATCAAGTTAGCTATTTCTCAGTTCGGAGCTGTTTCCATTCAATTCAAATTTCGAAATTGGTTTTCACTTTCTTTTCGAAGTTTGGAAGGTCCCACTCCCCAAACCACAGTGGGTTTTAGGAGCGGAATTTTCCAAACGAAGTAGTAATGCTATGATGATAGGCCTAGGGAATTCGCATTCGCTGATGGATTTTTTTTCAAAACTTCACAGCAGGTGGACATTCCTCGCAGGTGCAGAAGAATGCCTTCACTTTGCTCTGAATCATTGGCACTGAAACATGCCAGCGGTTACGCAGCAAACACTGACCCTGATTCAGGTAGACGAATTTCTAGCGAGATTGGAAAGGAACTACGTCCGTAGGATTGCTTTTTGGACGCCTATGCTCATCAGCAACCCTCGAATGAGGAATATTCGAAATGCCACGAAGATAACGTGTTACGAATTCATAGTGTTGCCGCGTTTCAGAACGATTTTAGGAAGAATGGCCGACTGGTTTGTTAATCACTACGTGAAATCGGAATGTGAAATGGAAAAGCGACTTTCCGTATCGATAAATTATCAGAATAAAAGAACGAAAAGAAAGAAGAAACCGAACAAGAGCATCCATCGCTTGTTCAGAGTTTTGCCCTCTAAAGGTCCCCAAGGGTACCTGCGAGCAAACAAATCCTATGAGTGGCCAAAAGTCGAATTTATTTTTTGGAACCCAACTAAAAAGAAATACACCGCATTGTTAGAAAGTGTCCAGAATAGTTTCACTTGAGAGCTAATGATATGGTGTCAGTGTGTGACCCATATATGTATACTCAGTTACCCACTAGCGTTATTAGAGCGAACATGCTCGTGCTTACTACGTTGCGCAGTAGAAGAAAGAGAATTGAGCTCAGAATAGAGGATTGAGTAAAGATGCGGTACGGTGAAAAGTATGCAGATTTTCAAATGTTGTCATCATTATTTCGCGTTTCTTTCTATTATACTAGGATAATTTCACCAATTTTGCTGCTACCTGAAATGATTTCTCACTGGAGAGAGATGAAATCTGAACTTGACTCGGAATTTGTTTTACTTATGCATTACCACGGGGGTTCATGCCCGGTTTCTTAGTTAACAAATAAAAAAAATAACAGAATAACAGGTCAAGAAACCCTCTGTTTCAGGTACAACGGCTGCATCATCGAAACCAGCTCATCAACCAACAGTGAGTTTTTGTCAACAAATTCTGCCATCGTAGGTATAACCATCACAACCTTTGGATAGCTCGGTGTAAGCGTCACACTGACCTGATGGGTAGAAGAGCGGCCCGATCTTTGAAGCCTGTCTACAAATGTTTGGGGCTTTACTGAAACGTTGCATGCATGAAAACATTGCAGGCATTGGGGCACTGGCTTGCGAATGACCAAGGACAGCTGTTTTGATTTCCTCTCTAACACACTAGCAACATAATGTGCCATTATCTCTCCCACTTCTTTTTCTCTAATTAGCAAAATAGTGTAACACAACAACGACTACTATTACTGCCTGAAGCGCTAGGAGGGATAGTGAAACGGCGATAAGGACCTGTCCACTTATATCGAATATCGAATTGATTGCAGGGCTCACAGACTCCTCAATCGACGGAATCTCCGAAGCCGACAACTACGACTACAAAGCCAGGAACGACAACAGAAAAGAAAAAGGCATCTGCTGGAAGCTCGTACCTAGCCGCTCTCGGCATCCCACTGGCTGTGATGTGGTTCACCCTCCCCAACCACTAGAACAACTCATTCACTAACATTCACTGTTGTTCCGCTCGGTTGTCCTTACAAACCAGTAGTTGCACTTAGACCAAATCTAATCACTATTTCCCCCGTTATGGGCATACTACGAACATGCCTGAAAATCTAAAGTGCCTTTCGAAGTGAATATATTGCATGCACGTTTATATTGCCTCACTCACACATCTCTATTTGTTCGTTGAATTATCTAATAGCGATAGCGATAACTTTCCTTCAAACTGGTCGCGTTTCCCACTTCTCACATTAAACACAAAGTTATATTATGCCTTACGACTTTAAACTCAAAAATAATCCTCGAAGTGAGCAACAAGAAGGCCACCTTCAAAACCTGTGTGTAAGGCTATCATTTCACTCTGTTCATACCGAGTTAAAATGCAGACAAGCTGGCGTGGTAAGAGGCGCCATCACAACGCGATCATGACGTCGTCGCTTAGAAATTCCCGAAAACAAACCGTGGACTAAGGCCCCTGTTATACACCCGTTCCCGGTCGCCAGATGGCTGGGAAATGCGCGGCGACGGCGACGGACGGCGATCGGTCACATTTAAGCGCGTTTTTGCGCAGTTGTTTGCGCAAAAACCACCATCCGCTGAGGGTGACGATCGCCGGTCGTCGTGCGCAGCACAGCGATCGTCGGCGTTCGGCCGACAGGACTATAACAGGGTCCAGTCGCCGCCCGTCGCCGGTGGGGGGTGCGGCTGCCGAGACAACTCGTCCCGAGGCTGCCGTTCACAGTGTCATTTTGAACGATCCCGGCGCGATCTGTACGAGTTGCGTTCCCCGATCGCCGGCGATCGGCGATCGGGAACGGGTGTATAACAGGGGCCTAACTTCAATAGTCTTACAATCCGCGAAGACCGACGATGCCGCGCTAACAAATGGGAGATAGTAGTGTCTCAGAGTACGCAAAGGCCTTGGCGCAGAAAGGGTGACATCCGTTTCGACGTTGTCTAAGGTCTCTCATAGCCGACGATAGTCCAGACGAGAGCCGCTGTTATCTCGGCAGGCCTCATCGTCCATCGTAGCACTTTCGATGTGGTCGACGCAGCCGAATCCCTGATGGAACCCAGCTTGCACAAGCGACTGAGCCTAGGTAATGCACGCGATCCGCCCTAGAACCGAAGATCTCCGTGAACAGCCTGTTTAATAGAAGACACTCAGCAAGTTAATCCAGCGGTAACTCCTTGATCATCCCTGTCACCTCTCTCGTACAAGATCACTGCGGACGAATCTCTCCAATCATTCCGGATTTATCGCGAAGGTAGGATATCATGTGCGCCGCAAGAAGTGAATGTAGAAATTCTACACGAGGAACGGATTTTAGCGGCTCTGGAGCCGTGCCGCTATTCATACCCGTAATTGTGACTCCTTTCTCATTGTCAGATGATATTGTAGAATGCTTAGCAGCATTTCACCGGCGGGACAAAAAACGATGACATTCAGAATCGTAACAAGTTGCAAATACCTCCCTGTAGGAGGGGCGGAGCGACATCGTGAGGTCATTGCTGAGCCGGGTGACACTATACACTCCTCACAAGGCAAGATAAAAGAACTATACTAACCACTAAGCAAACCACATCAGATGAAGTGAGCTGACCACCAAACATTTACAAAGAAATTAAATTTGAGCCACTATAACGTATCTTAAGTTGAGCCAAGCCAATGCTACAGCACACTTTACTGACAACCAAAGCCATACAGCACCATGACCGACTGCACGAAATCAGAAAAGTACGGCACGCACAATACAACAATCCTTTGATTACGGTACCGCTTTAATATTAGGTTGAGTGAGAACTGATCGGAAATTTGCATGTGTTCAGAAATCAAGATCGAATTTCCAGTCAATGAGAGCACCGAACAAAACCGATGAGGCACCATTCGATAAAGGGAGAAAAGCACTACTGAACGGTTCACCGCATCCGCTTTGGTAACGTTGCTCACTGCTAAAAAGGCTCGAGAATTGCACATCATCGCCATTTTGCCGTGCTTGTCAGGTTTTGGAACGCCTTCTGCTTTTCCACGCTGGTCAACCCACTGGGTCTAGTGGAGGTGGATAGAGAGAGTAGATCACCTACTTCTCATCGCCAGTGAGTAACTTGTTCAGCCAATCATTTCTATGTTTAAGAATGAGAAGAGAAACTGCTGCGTCTACTCTGTTATCCATGTCACACGAGGTCAATACTTGAGGTACTCATCGACCGAGTGTTCGGCTTTAATCCATAAACCACACATGACTGAGAACTATCGAGGGTGTTCAATAATGCACGTGTGGTTCAACATGGATGCTTCTCCTCCACTGGCTTCTCGATACGTCCAGATCCAACTCTGCCGTGTGCCCTGGCTAGTCCCTGCTGTCGATAGTGTTGTCGCCCCTACTGGATTTCGAGAACCAAGGGTAGGCGGTGGTTTGAACAGAAGCACGTTCCTTAAAAACCTCTTTTGAGGGTGCAAAGGACTTGTACGGATTGTGGCCAGATAGAGGGAATGAATGACATTGCAAGTATGCGATTCGTACGGAATGAATTCTGGAGCCTGAAACAGTGAGGAGCATTACCAAAGTGAATGCTCTGAACCGTTTTGTAGTGTTTTTCTTCCTCTATCTTACACTTTCCGATCGCTAACGTGATTGACGGGATATTTGACATTGAATACGGACACATGCGTTGTCTGGCTACGTATGACTCAGTCTATTAGCAACACGGAATTGCTAATTAGGTGATCAACCCGCAATGTCGCTTTTGCAATATGGCTCAAGAAGAAACCTTATTATGAAAGGAGAACATCCAAATTTTAGAGCCTAATATCATCTGTTGTCACCGCGGTGTCGCTAAGATTTTCGCATGTAGTATGGTGGCTTTCCTGAAGGATCCCATGACAAGCAAAAGCTTCATGATAGACAGTTTCCACCAGATTCCAAATTCATGTAACAATAAAAACAACAATACATCAGGCGTCAACAATAACAAGGAAACAATAAAAAAATCATGGTCGTTTCGGTGCTAACGAAATGTCTCGGAATGTTCCGTGCTCGTAATGATTTGCTGTATACAAAGCTCGCTCTTCGGAACTGGGTTCTCGAATTTTCTTATACACCAACAGCCTTCTGTAAAAGGAAACAAAAATGATAGAAGTAAGGCACAGATGTAGTCCGCAGCGGAACATACCGACTCGTCTTCCTCGTCAGTCGTTGCTCGCAGTTAGCAACAAGTTCGAGGGCAGGATGAACAGGTACTGAGCTGTCTGTGTAGCTGAAGTAAATCCAATATTTTATTCTTTAAGATACATTATAGACAAGAGACAGGATATAGCTGAAACCAAAGTCACGCGTGCTTTCTTACAACTCCTGCAGCAGTTTTCGAAATTGTATTTAAATTTTCAAGCCTCTCCTCTCTAGAGAACAAGGCCGACCACCTACAGGATCTAGTTTGATGATGAATAGTACCTTTCGAGGATCACTGGAAACCAGAACGACACTTTGCCACCAAGTACCAGAGTTTTTGCGGCCAGCTCACACAAATCAGTGAACGTTTTCTGGAGAGCATACGGTTGTTTTTCAGGATAGTGGAAGTCGCTGAAAGGAATAGATCAAGATGAGTTTCTCCTCTACATCAATTATGTCAATTGCAACTCACTGGTCGTTGCCGTCTTCCAATGTCCAGTGTTCTTTCCGTGGTTTCTTTCCAATCGTTCTGCCTTTCTCTCTCAACCCATAAGGCGCTAAAACAATTGTAATTAATCATCTAGGTAGTTGGTGGCCCAGTCAATTCGTACGAGACTCAAAAACATACGATCTGTTACTATTGCGTCGAACAGCGGTCTTGCCCACAAATCATGCCAGCAAGCATCAGCAAGCAGACCACAAAGATAATATCGGTCAGTACCATACTGCTCAAAATTCGCTTTCACACTTTCCTCTTCGGAACGCATTACAACGTCGTGACGCGAAGATTTTCCTGAACGAGGCTATATTCCATTACTGAAAACGTGTGAGAGCACTAGATCAGACCCTAAATCTTGCGCCATTTATACCGCCGCAAAAAGTAAAGTAAAGGGTAACTTTGTTGGCGCCAGTACCCCAATCAATCGACGCGCATTCGCCTTCCATTCAGAATCGTAGAAGCTTACTGACTTCGTATTAGGTCTACATAGAGTGGTAAGAAAGTCTTGAGCCGTTTGACGTCTACTTTTTCTTTGTTTACTTATTCAGTGCCTAATGCATGCGGCGGCGCGTTCTTATGGGACCAATCAACGCCGATACATTTACATTCACCTTTTGAGCAATTAGATGCAATTGGTGAAACGACAAAAAACATTATTCTATTTGTGCCAAATAAGAGTCAAATCAGTACCACTTTCTACAGCTCACACAAGCGTCTATCCCAGTTGCGCACTATTTTTTTCGCCAGATCTACAAATTTTTATCGTTTACCATACAAACAAACGGCTCCACGGGACAGTTGCCCAAACTATGGGTGATTAAACCAAATTGAATGTATAAGAACTAAAGGAAAACTGTGAAATCTCGCCGCTGAAGGAGTACGGTAAGAGTCCGTCTTGCTGACGCAGCTTTTATAGCGCTTCGAGAAGCTATGCGCTAATGCACTGATAATACCTATTCTACAAATAATACAGAGCAACAAAATTCTGGCGGAGACACTTCGAAACAATTGTATGCCCCTCCTTAATTCACCACCACAAGGACCCACTAAAGCTAGTTTAATTGGAAGAAAAGTTCTTTGGTCTAGAGGGCGCATTCTTCTGTATTCTGAAGAGCAGATGCCGTGCATCGAAAACGTGATGGTAACCGTTTAATCAGCGCGTTAAACAGCGAAGTCATGGACCAAACCTTGAGGTCGTACAATTGAAGAAAATGTACTTCTGTAACAGCGAAACAAATACTCACCGACAGCTTTAGCAATCTGATAATTAATTTCTGTTCCTACAGTGTAAGCACCAAACTCTGCCGCGGGTAGCAGTAATCCTCCTGGAACGGCTTCGATAACGCAACTACGTGTTAGACTTGGACACAGTTAACGAAATTTGACTATCAGGTGAAACTATCAAGCCTTACCTGTACCCATGAAAGGATCCAGCACCAGATCATCGGGTTTCACTGATGTGACGTTGCTCTAGAAATGTCTAGAAAACCAGCTGAATACAACAGATACAGAGAGCGATATCTGCACAGTTGTTATTCAGAATCGTCTCCTTTTTCGTCCACTATTGTGAAGGTAACACATACTACACTTACTTGAATGAATGCCAACTCGGGATCCATTGTGGTATTTCCTATGTATCGTCTTTCCTTGATTTCGTACAGTGACTTCAATTTATACTGTCCATGTCCAATCTGTAACGGACAAGTGTAAAAGTAAGCTAATATGCTCAGCGTTGCTCAGATACTTAAGGGCGCGCCATGCATTCGCCTCGGTGAGGATCGACCGCTCAACCGCGTCGGTTTCAGTAGCGCACCCCGAATACATTCGAAAATCGCGAAGCATTCGAATTCGAATACATTCGAAAATCGCGTTTTTTCGAACGTTCGAATTCGAATATTCGATTTCGAATGTTCGAATGTCCATTCGGACAGAACTTGCGTTTCGCGAGGGAAGATCTCATCAAAGCAAATACAGGGTGTCCCAATAATGTAAGCACTGCTTAAAGCAACTAGAAAGGAAAAGCACTAGAAAATGGAAATCTACGGACAAGTAGATGGAATAGATTGCTCCATGTATCCTGCACAAATTTTCAGACTTAAGACACAATCAGTTGTGCAAGCTTGCCACGATTTCGCCCCGAAATGACCATATCGCAGTGCGTTTACCGAACTTCGGAAGTAAAGTTTATTAGGTCGTTAAGTATGAAATGGCCGATATCGTGTCGAAACTTTGCTTTACTATTTCACCAACAAACGGCTCTATAATCAATCAATATTTTCACCAAAACAGTCAACACACTTCTGCCATTTTATTGGTAACTTGTTACTGCCGGACACATAGAAACCTGAAGTACGAGAAACAATTGATTCACGGAAGGCATTTTCCACATCCTCTTTAGAACCGAATTGTTTATCTTGTAAGAAGTGGTCTAATGTCCTAAACATATGGTAGTCAGTTGGGGAAAGATCTGGGGAACTGCAATTTATGATACGTTGTTCATGCGACATGTGGTCTTGCGTTGACACAGGAGCATTGGCTTGCCTCTGTAGACCAATCTCGGGTGCTTTAACGCAAGCTTTCCCGTCGTAGCATCCAACTCGTTACAGTACACGTCCGCTATTATCGATGTGCTAGGACTCGTAAAGTTGTAATGGATGACTCCATAGATAGACCACCAAACAGAGATCATCAACTTGTGTTGGTGTATTTTGGGCTTTACGCTATGTTTGGAAAAAAAAGCCAAAAAAAAAAGCCAAGCGTCGAAGCGACAATACTTTTGCTGCTCGTTCACTTCGTGAGGGACTCACTGATCGAATTTTTCCGCTTCGCTATTTTGCTTCAAATGCTCCAGTATTGTGGGTACAGGTAGACCGAAGCCTGCTGCTAACTCACGAGTAATTTGACTGTTGTCACTTTCGACTGCCGCTTTCAAAGCTGTGTTCTTCACCTTGGATCCAGGTCTTCCACGAGGCTCACTTTCGAGATTAAAATCTCCAGAGCGGATATTTTCAAACCAGCGACGAACTGTGCGTTCACTAGCGGCATCCTCACCGAATACTTCATTGATGTTCCGGACGGCCTGTGGTGCACTGCTTCCACGACGCAAGTCGTATTTGAAAACAACACGAATTTTGGATTTTTCCACGGCTCCGAAAACCTCCTGCACACCCTGAATTCGGAGGCAGCACTGAAAACCAACATGGGTTGTTGAAATCTCAGGAACGTACCTTCACAATAGAAGGAAAAACCAGGAGCCCACAAGCTAACATGCCTATGTATTAGCCTTGAAACGTAAAGCTTGCAAAATCGGCCATTTCATACTTAACGACCTAATAGTATACCACACATTGTGAACAAACAAAATAGTCAAAATGCAATTTTGCCGTGATCTGATCAATACCATGTTATCTTTGTGGAATGTCTGCTAGAACTGGGAGGCAGTGTAAAATACCCCTTCACAGATTGTTTTCGACCTTGTCAACGGCTACCTTCGCGTGATTTTATGGATTTAACGTTGCCCATTTGCTTCATCCCTCCACCTCTCCATGTTTTCTACAACTACCCGAGATTTGATGCATCTCGGACACTTCAAAAACAAATCCAACCAAAGAGACTATTTGAATTTGGCCATATACAACCTACCTCTGCATCTCCACAAAAACAAATCCAACCAAAGAGACTATTTGAATTTGGCCATAACTCTACTATTGGTTCAACAAATACCCACTTCGTCAGAAAGTCGTATACAGAGCGACTCCAGGATAGAAATGTTTTCGGAGAATTTCGTCACTTTTCATCTTGTTGCGTGAATGATGTCCGCATTTAACATAGCGGTGAGCTACTCAATATCTCAAACTCCGAGCAAATCATTTCCCATCAATCTTACATTGAACATTCACAGCAGCCGAATTTTGTGTTCCGCTACTCTTTGTTAGCCACCACATTGGTGTTGAGCGTTCTACCAAAGCTCTCCCAGTAGATTACAACCTTCCGTGGACCCTGCTTGCTACGAGATTTATTTTGATCTCTGTCTTATTGCGTAATAGTTTAGAAAAACAGAAGAAAAAAAGAAAAAAACAAAGAAAAAACAAAACCACGTACCAACTTGCAACAGAAAACGCGATTAGGTTCTTCGGCCTTAGCATCGACGAACTCATCAAGAATTGTAAAACTGTTCATAGGGTTGATTAAGTCCACTGGTGAATTACTAAGAGGCAAAATCGAGGCAAAGTCCTGCAATTGAATGAGTTCAATTTCAATGGTGTTCGGAATATAACAAAAACCAGTAACGAGGTAACACCAAAACCAAGTCACCTGTGCAATTTTCATACAATTCACTCCTTTCTTACGTCCTGTTGAGCGCACTTTCACACAAAACGACTGGTCAGCAGAATTGAATCTCTGAGGAAAGGCAGATTAGACTTTATTGTTATTGTGAAATAGAATTAAGAAAATGAAAGTACCTCGAAGGATTCTGGATGCTGTAATATTTGAGATTGTAAATCTTCATAGGAATCAGCTGAGAAGAGGTATAAGTAAGCCGACTTCAAGAGAAGCGATCTGGAGAGCAGCTTGCACACATCATCCTCACTGCTTGCCTCCACTGTGAAAATGTGCTGCTGAAACTCCGAATTCGACAATGAACATTTTCAAATTCAGACCAGTTGAAATTCAAATTTCGAAAAGAAAGGCGTCGACAACGGAATGATGACACAGAAATCGAGCAAACTGCCTTCTTTACAATGGTTCAAATTTCTATGAGGACGACCACTGCACCCATTTTCATCATTTTCACAAAATCAGTTCTGAATTACCGTTAACTATTGATTGTCATGAAAGCCATCTTTATCCTATAACTTTTCAACTAACAGTTGAACACATATTATATTTGCAGTGATAGCAGCCCCGTTGTTCGCCGAAGTATAACTTAGCGGAAAGCCGAATCCGTACTTCACGGCTGTTTGATCCACTCAAGCTCCGCATTATTCTGTCATTGTTGAAAAAAGCCCACCACAATATGGAAAAGCGCTGAATATCACTACCTAATGTCGCCTCAGCGCAAAAGAATCCTTTATAACTCTTAAACAAGGGAAGTAACCAGAACTAAACCGCAAAACACAACAACAAAAGAACGCTCTACAGCGACATTTTCATCCTAGCAACATGCAACCCACAACTGAAATGCGACGGCAAGCAACTGAAGGTACCCCTGTCCTGGATACTGCTCGTATAGCTAGCCTTTTTCCGCGCAACACTCCGTTTACTTTATCGGAAGAAATTATTTGACGTTGATTACGCTCGAAACTTCATTTTTCCCAGAATGGTCCGCTAGCTTTCCATCAGCACGAAGCTTTGAGCTTCAACGCCTTTCTTTTTCACTGCTTCATCGGCAAAAAGGTAAAGGTGTCGGCGTTTAATTCGTCCTCTAAGGGCACACCATCGACACTTGTGTTCCACTCAGAATCGCAGAGGCATAGGGTTTTTTATTAATTGGCTTTTTTATTATTATTGGGGTATTTTTCTATTAGCCGGTGTTACCCCATCCCGGAGGGATGCTCGGTTAGCTAGACGGGTGATCACATCGATCACTCGATATTGCGGTTGTCAGTAGCGCCTCTTATGACAGTACAACGTTCATGAGTAGATAGGATAATTCTAAAAAGAGAGCCATCGATTTAGAGCCTCAATGATTTTCTAAAAAAACATTCTAAAGGCATGGTTCCCGACACTTTTCGCCCGATCGTACGAACAAAATCAAAAGAAAGGCAAACTGAAACACCGAAGAATTGGCATTGAAAGGCGACCTCTCGTCACTTGGTGACGCATATTACCTCAGCAAATAATACCACTCGCCAAGTACTTATGTCAGTAATAAATGAAGACGTACGAAACACAAATTAGAAACGCAATCGTACAACAGCTGCTACCTTTGTGTCCACAGAAGACAAATCAATGTCAAGACGTAACGCATCACAAATCCCTTGTAACTCAGGTATTCGAAAGTCGACGTGTAGCTGCGAAAATAGAAGTACTACTTTCATTTCTGAATCGTAAATAATTAAAATGCTGAAAGTGGGCGGGAAATTTTACGATACAGATTGTCGATGACAAACAATTTCACTAAGAAAATAACATACACCTCATCTTTATTATATCTCGACTATTCTATTCTCACAAATGACTCGACATCTACTTAAGAGCAGCTTGTAGTCCAAATCCTGGTCCTGTTGGTTGTTCCTGAAATTCCACGTAATTACTATTGCTTGAAAATATTGGCTAAACAAAACACTGAGCTCCAGCCTTCTATAACTTTGAATGTTTACAAATTTCAATGTATCTAAGATTCAGTGCGTGAGAATGGCGGAATTCTTTACTAGACTAATCGTCACCAATCGTGCAATAGCATTCCATCACAACCAATTTCTACCAAGCAGTTCGCGACGGGTGATCATCATGTAAATTTTTCAAAGATTGAATAAGAGGACGATGGAAACACTTCAAATGCAACGCCCCCACTGGACCCATGAATGGACGGAAATCTTATGATATCAATGTGATAGCCAAAATCGCACAGCAACCGCTTCAAATGTAGAAAAGGTAACTGTACGACTAGTGGGGACTATGCCCAACAGACTCCACATCTAATTCTGAGCGCCTTGAGAAGCTAGACGCTGTTGTGAATAGTTTACCTACATCGCGTAGGTAGCAACATTCCCTTAGAAACCTCAGCCTTTGCTCGCTTCCGGGAACTGTTTTCAAGCTCAGCAGGAAGTCATCAAAACAAAGCACTTTCCTGAATGAAGAATGGGAAACTAAACTGACGGCACTCACAGTAAGCGAAGTTGGCTTTCCCAATGGCTCCGCAGCAAGTCGTCCTGAGCGAGGACCAGGTTGAGGGCGCTTTCCTGCTTTCAGGTCATCCAGAATTTCTTCAACGTCTTTCACCGTGAGGTCTTCGTAGTAGTCATCGTTGATCTAAATATTTGAACGCTGAAGATTTGCCTGCAAAGAGCAGCGTATCTTCACTTATTGTACTCCCGTTTTTCCCTCAATACTATGTTTTCAACACACAGTCTACACTTTCACTTCATCAAGGAATGATCTGAAAGAGAGAAATGCAAAAATCCTCTCCAGGGACACACTTTGAATTAATTTAATTCAGAAATAGAAAGTCTATAGCATATGTAACTGAAACACTCTGCAACTAAAGGAAACAATTATACCCCGAAAGTGGGATAAAAATGACTAACATAGCATGATGTGAAAGCCGTCTATTCGGTTTCTACAAACTTCTATCTGCTCATACGGGCATCAAAACTCTTGAAATCTCCTGCCCAGAATGTATTGCGGGTGTATCGCAAACAGCAGAATTCTAATGTGACAGAATGCTTGATGAAAGACCCGAACACTCAGAACTCATTTTATTGTATTCCTCTAGCGGATGGATAGAAACTGTTATGACGTTCTTACCTGAATCATCGGTGCGTTGACACAAGCTCCGAGGCATTCTACTTCCGCCAATGTGAATAGACCGTCCTTCGTGGTCTCGCCGACATGAATACCTGCAAGATGCATAAGTTATTGAACACTGTTGAGCAGCAATAACAGAACTCGAGTAGTACGTTTACCAACATGAAACCTAAAATTAACCTAATTTCTTCTCGATGGTTTCCGTTACTGTTTCAGCACCTCGCAGCATGCATGGAGTAGTTGCACAAACCTGAAACAGTGTTATATAACGGAATCGGAGACATTTGTACATAAGAAAGGAAAGCGTCCAAGGTAATGGTTGTTATGCCGGATGGGAGCCGCTACACCGTAAATCGAATAACTCAGTTCCGATTCCTAGTTTGATTCAAAAAGGAACACCCCTCTTGGAGTGAGAGTAGACCAATCCTGAGCTAACTACACCTGAATTTTTTTCAGCAAAGTCGCCGATCGAACAGTACTCAATAAAAAATGACATGATCTCCAGAATTAAGGTTTGTTTCTTGAATGTATATGTAAATGGACAGGCACAAGTCTTTTAGAACAAATGCCGCTAGGCTTCAGAAATTGAACGTGTCTAGCTCATCTTCTCTATCCCCACAGAACACCACTTTCGCACCAGGTACAATTCTTGGGTAAGCCAGGCTCGAACAAATATCCCACGGCAACTCAATGGGTGACGCAGCCATTTACGGAAGACAAGCTCGAAAAAACGAACACATTTCGATAGAATTGAGCATGATTGCATAAGATATTACCTGAAGGAAGTACTTTCCAACTGGTTGTCTGTTGAACATTGTGTAAAAGGTGGCCACCTCATAAGCGCGCATTCTTGGAACTCCTACAAAATGTGGGAAACCGATTTAACTACTGCTCCAAAAAAGAAACATAGAATTAAGAAATTGTAAAACAGAACATGTAAAAATTCTCTAACGCTTACCGACTATCCTTGCAACCTCATGCATGGCGGAAATTGGTAGCCAGCCATGTTGACGTTGAGCCAGGTCCAGCGCCGGGATTAATGCTGCCGATTTGTGGCCTTCAGGGTAAATGGCCATGATAGCCTCGAGCCGTTTCTTGTTCTCCGCGTTGAATTCGAACTTCACATTCAGATTGTTAGTTTCGGTGTCTCGATGGACCATGAGACCAGTAGCTTGAATAGAAAAATCAATCGATCATTAGGGAAGGTAATTTTGCAAAACGGAGGTAATGCGCATTATCAAGAATTGGTTGGCAGCGATTTATCACTGAGCCACTCATCTTGAATAAGGGAAGGAGAAATATCTGGTTCAAATTTCGCCTGTGAAGGTTATTTTGCATGCTGGTAACGATTCAGACGTTACGGCCGGATTTCGGCCGACGACCCCCGGACCATCAAATTTGGTGATAGGATCAAAACCACCGTCTAACTCATGCCTTGTCCAGGAAGGTTATTTAGGATGCTGATTACGGATCTGATGTCTATTTCCCAGATTTCGATCGACTTCGGCAGGTTCGGGTAGCCACTGCTCCGCGCGACCAACCTGACCCCACCCCACGCCATCACCACTCACCTAAATTCATCCGTAACGACAGAAATAGGACGAAATTCGAAAAACCAACATCATAATCGTAATCACCATGCAAAATAACATACTTGGGCGAAGCTGGGCGAAATCTGAATTTTGACCTGACCCCCACTCCCACAAATCAACGGTATCGGTGGTCCTCAGCCGAAATTCGGGAACCTACATCAGATTCGTAATCAGGACCCCATAGGCAAATTTCAGCGGAAATTAACTTTTTGACTTAATCTCGATCATTGGAATCGATCCGGACTAAGTCAAAAAACTAGTGCCTTCAGAACTTTTACTAGTGCCCTTGTTTCTTGTTCAAAAGCTCAAGGAGATGTAGAAAAGTTGGAACATCCCTCCCAATTCCTTAAGGATACGATCGATTACTTCAGAGAAAGAAGATCCCAAGGTTATCACTGAACACAAATTCTTGGATCACAATGATCCGCTGATAAGGTCGCGCTACATTTCATTTCAGATTGCAAACAACGTGAATGCGAATCGTGTTCTAAATTTTCACAATTCCGAATACTTCAGCAAACGAAATGAGGACAAAATTTATAACCCTGACTAAATCAGTTTTTAATTGTTTTAAAACAGGCAATAAACTCAACACTATCGAGCACCATTCACAACAGGTTTCGATCAGAAAATGATGTTCCGAGAAACGTTTTCTTTGACTATATGTCAAAGTTCATAACTATATGTCATCTAATGAGAAAACTAATAAATAATCTTTATGAGAAGAAAGAATACTGCCAATTGCGACTCTTCACCAAGAATTCTGGTCAAAACAGGCCTTAA